>OU342743.1:537541718-538039048 GCA_910589775.1 Avena eriantha | reverse complement strand
TTATGCAAAAAATCAATCCCGATAATCAAAGTATCTCAATCATGTCCTTATTTGACTCTACCGTTGTTTTTACAACTGGAGGATAGCAGGCGACCTCCGCAGCGACGACGAGTCGTAGGACACCAAGACTCGTCATGTGCTGAGGAGGCTAAAGTCCGGTCAGTACGACAACTTCTTCGTCGGCGACGTGTACATGTGCCCCTTCTGCCCCACCAGGAGGCTCCACGACACAGACTTCAACTCCCTCGTGAAGCATGCCGAGGACGTGAGGACCTGCGACGAGTCCATGAACATCCACGGCTTCAGGGCCAAGCACCAGGCAGTCGGTCTTCACCTCCGCAAACCTCCAGAAGGTGGCTATCGAGGAGGGTCGCATGCCCCAATCAGACCCAAGGTGCCCAAGGTCAAGGGGCTGGGCATCAAGAAGTGGAGGAGGCGCCAGAGGGAGGGAGGCGGATGCCCTCCTGGCAGAGGCCACGTGGGGCCACTGATCAGCTGATGTTGCTGCTGCTATAAAGCAGCTTCTTTTGTCTTGTCTGTGTTGAAGTAGTCCGCTGCTGCTACTGCTGAGCAGCCTAATTGTCGAACCTCGTTAAGTACCGTACTATATAACCTATATTAGCTGCTTTATCTACATTTGCTCTGTTTACTGAATTTATTTATGGTGCTGGTTTGTTTTGCTGCTCTAGATTTTCTACCAGATTGGGGAAAAACGATCGCAAAAGGAACAATGAATGAAGAGAGATGCTGCTCTAGATTCCCTACCTTTTTGGGCAAAAAAAACACAACTGTTAGAGAGAGAGGGGAAAAAGCGCTCTTAAAAAGGCCAAATAACAAAAAAAACTTCCACTTTAGGCGTCATGGCGCATGTAACGGCCAAGCCTTTGACCAGACGACACCCCCCTCTGAGCGCATGTGAGGGCGTCAGAATATCGGGAGGGAAAAAGTGAGGACAAACAAGACACACTGTTGCTATAGCTAAATCTGACAAAAAGCTGAATTTGGCTTTACCATGCAATTTGGCTAGAGCTCCACAATGTAGCTATTCTAAATCCCTAAACTATGTGGTGCGTTGAAACCTAATGCTTTTCCACCGACACGTGTGTTGCAAAGTTGCTTGATCGTGCATGCTTACACAAGTGGCCTACAGAGAAACTTATAGAAGCATGGGCAAACGAGCTTCATTTTGGCAAATTCGGGACAAGCTTTGCACAATCGGCAGGCCTGATCGGCTGGGCGGCTGCCCCAGGGTGCAGGGATGCTAGGTCCATGTCTATGCTTACACTTCTTAAACTTGTTAGGAATTAATAATAACTGTACACTTCCTTCTGTCCTGTCACGTTACGTCGTGTCAGCACCGTGCACCCGCTACGGATCGGCAACGGGACGGTGGTCTACATGACCGGTCTCTGCCATGCCAAAGCACGTCGCACACCCGTCCCATCGCCTACCGGGACGGACGCCGAATTTAATCGCTAGGATTGGAAACCATCGGTGCTCACCCGGTCAAACTTGCTTCTGCATGGGTATGACCGGAATATTGGTAAACGGAATTTAAGCATCGCCTTCCGTCTCCTCAGTACATCGTTGTGCAAAAATCCCTAACTCATTCCTTCCGCCGGCACCGCCACCGCAAGGACCATCGACGCTGCGCAGGCACCGCCTCCGCCTGGCCATACCACCACAACATATTACTCCACCTCCATGCCCAGTCCCAGCCACCGCTACCGACCCTAGGCCACCGCCGCCACATTAGCTGCTGCCATGGACGTAGAGTACGGCGTGTTCGGCGACGGGAGCGACTACACCGACAAGTACACCGTCACCGCCCATGGCACCACCAAGCTGACGATCGTCTACACAAATGCGTCAGCGGAGGTGGCCAAGGTCATCACAATGTACGAGCGGTGGCTATAGGAGCCGATGGACAGGTACAAGATCGTCGGCCTTGACCTCGAGTATACCAGAGATAGGAAGAGGACGACGCTTTTGCAGCTGTCCATGCGCAACCACTTCCTACTATATCACGTATGTAGGGCCAAATCTGTATGCCCGGAGCTTCACGAGTTCCTACACAGGAGGGAGATCTACTTCGCCAGCATCGACATCAAGAATGACACTCCGAAGCTAGAACGGGAATCTCCTCGTTCATGTCGTCAAACACGTTGATCTCCAACGTTTGTGGAGGTACCCGGATGGTTGTACGGGGAAAGCCGGCATGGCTAGACTCTCTTCCGACATCATCGACCGCGAGTACGCCGGCATGAAAATCCAGTTCCCAAAGCACCTGCACGAGCGATGGGAGTGGAGGCACCTGGATTACGATGCGATCAAGGACGCAGCTAGGGACGCGTATGTCTGCTACAAGATGCTCAACAGGATCTGGCGGGTGGGTGAGTGTGCTGTTTACCACTACTAGTTTCGCATTTCGTTCCTAGTTTTATCTCGCCTGTATTTTATCTCACATGTATTTTCTAAGCATTCTGTGTGTAAGAACCAAGCTCATATGATCCATGTGCTATTAGCTACTTAACCTGTATGAATTACATTCCACCTTTTGTATGCGCAACATTCATTCTTACAAATTCTGTCCGTGCCATTTGCATGCGGCAGAATCCAGGACTAACATGCATAAGGTGTGATACAGTCATAAGTCATAACCAAAACAGATTATAGAGAAGGATACAGTCATAAACCAGATTATAGTTTGACAAAGGTAATACACAGCAGTTCGTAATTGCTCACATAGTGTACTTATGAAATAACATGTTTTCATAAACACAACAATCATGCACTAATAGTCTACATCCCAGTCTGTTGGAGAAGGCAACCGATCCCAGGATGCCTTCGGTCGCTTGCCCCAGGTTGTAGATTCATCTACACTCCGGCATCTAGGACAAACAACCTGCCTTGGTGGTGGTTCAATGATGCGATGCCTGGAACGAGATTTACAATCTGGCGTTACAGCTCGTGGCTAACATACCCGTCAATTGCAGCGTACTTCAGATTAGGTTCAGAAAGTGGCTTATCCTCCTAGTAATCGTGCCCTAAACGCCTCCACGAACACCTCGGCAATCTGTCCTTCATGTCAGTGTACCACGGGTCTATGAGTTCGGAGGCAAGAGCGGCCATCCCGGTCTTGCCGCCCTTCGTCCCTGGGATCCAGTAAATTTGCTGGATGTCCACTCTGCACTCCTTTGGGATTCTAATGTTGACAGTCGGGCTTTCAAGCAGTTTACTATCATTCGTGATGTCAACACTGGTAAATGTTATGTGCTGGTTCACGAGAAAGTCATGAAATAGATCCCTAATGCTTTCGCCCCACCTGCATGAAAATGAATTCAGACAAATAATATAGCAATAACTGTTGCAAACAGATGGTTCAGGAACAAAAAGACAACAAAGTCTACCAGATCCCGTCAGCCCCCTTCTCGCAAAAGGGTGGTATACGAGGATGTGCCCCTTCATGGAGAGTCGCACCACGGCGATCCTACGGTGATCGCGGCTATACTCGAGGTCGAGACCTACGAACCTGTTTTCTTCGAACTGCAGCTAACTCGTGTAATTATTCAGAGTGTTCCTCACCGTCTGAGGGTCGGTGGTGTAGACGACATCGATCTTCTTCCTGCCATGTACTTCAATGACGAAGTGCGTAGTTTCTTGCCTGCCGTCATTTTAGACGTCTGGAGCATCCATGACTACAGGCAAGAGGGAAAGGATACGGAGGAAGAGGGTGATGCGGTGGTGGAGGAAATGGATGAGGCCGTGGAGGAGAAAGACGATGAGGCCGTGAAGGAGGAAATGAGACAGAGAAGTGAAAGATTGGAACCGCCCTTACCAATATCTGGAATGGTGCACGACCATTCGTAGTAGGGTGAAGGTGGCGAAAAACGACGGTTTTACACGTCGACGCTAGCACTTCCTAAAATTTGTTCTGCGCCACTTGCATGCGGTGGAATCAATTCAAACGTAGGCACGTTTGTGCGTGCCGACCTTCACTCACTGACACGCGGGTCGCACATTTCCTTTTTACGATTTATTTTTTCACTTCCCCTAGACGGTTCCGGTGCCCGCCCTCAATAATTACGCCCCCCTTCTTTTCTTCCACGCGGACAAGAACCGGTGGCAGTGGCGGTTCCTTGTAGATTCACTCCCCACTCGAACAACTGCCCCCATCCCTGATTCCACCCCCTCTCGAATCCATCCGCCTCCTTATCACAACGCCTCCATTAATCTACCGGATTCCAGGCTCCATTTTCTGCTATGGGTAGAGCTTGGGGTAGCAGCAGGCTGAAGCGAAAGGCATGCGTCGACGACGCGGATGGCCAGGGCGACCGCTACCATGAGGATTGGGGATGGCCGAACCTCAGCGCCGCGAACGTGCACCGGATCGCCTCGGAGTTGGACATCATCTCAGCCGGCCGTCTCGCTCGATGCATCCCTGGCTACCGCGTGACGATGTGGAACATGGACGAACAACCGTTCGGCACGCCAGGCCTTATTTACGCCGATAACAGCAAATGGCCAGACGACCGCGATGGCCTCGTAAGTTCCAGTATCTAGCTTATTCGTTCAGTCAGATCGTTGATTCATATGTGCTGAACTCTCATCAGAATCCTATGTTCCTTTCGTCGAACGTGTTGTGTGCACGCGCGGTTTGAACAAATCGAACCATTTAAGACTATTCTGTACAGCGGAAGCTCTGCTCATACCTGATATTCTAGTATTTTTGTAGTGACACAGTCTTACTTTAGGTGATAGACGAGTTGTCAATTTCGATTTTGCAATGGAATGCCTGCTAGGTGATATTCTGTTTCCTAAAATAAAATCAAACAGATTAGATGATTTAAGGCTGTTATGCCCTGAGCTATTTAATTATGATCATCGTTAGGAGTTTGTTCTGGGGGCTCTTCAACTACTCCATATATTGAGTATCTTCGTAGTAACACAGGCACAATATAGGCGATATCCGAGGAGACACTCGTATTTAGGCGATATTTTGTGTACTTTAATCTGAAGGCCCAGTTGTCAAATTGTATCTGCAATGGAATCCATGCTAGTTTATTGTACCAACTAACAACAAACACTGCAGAATATTCATGCAAAACTGATGCTGCTAGATAAGTGGTCCAAATCAGTGGTGGTGAATATCAAGGAAGAAGAAGAGACGGAAATGGAAGATGACCAGAACTGGGTGGGTGGCAACGGCGAGTGGCTGGTCCTTTTATCACAGGATGATAGTACTTGGACTCTAAAAAATGGCTACAGATCGGTGAGACTTGCAGTGCCATCTTTGAAGGGTGTCGGCATTACTGCATTCAACAGCGGGTGGCCACTGCCCATTTCCGAATTCGCTTACAGGTTCAACATGGCAGAACTTGACCTCGTGAAGGTACAACTCCCACATAGACCGCAGGAGGGGGCGTGGAAGAACTGGGAGTACGACCTCTTAGCGGTGTTCGACAAGGCAATCACATTCATTAGATGCCCAGAAGACAAGGAATGGACAGTCTTGCGCGATGACTTCCTGTGGTCGGAGAAGTATGTCGACACCGTCTTCACCTACGGCTACTCTTCGTACAGACCGCAACGCATTTATACGGTCACTGAACCTAGCGGCGACGTGCGTGTTTGGGAGCCATCCATTTGGGGTGATTCATGGTGTCATATAGCATGTAAAATCCCATTCAAAATTCTGCTTACTGATTGTTAGTAACACACAGGTACCCACGCAGCCCCGCGCATCATTCCAGCTCCGGTCATCGAAGATGCAGTAACAGATGCTGAACTTGGGACACGACGCTGGTTCCTGGCACCTCTCGGAGACAACACGGAACAATATGATGAACTCTTGTGGATTCATATTAGGGGAGCACTAAACAACGTTGGTGATACAATAGAACATATGTGGACACAACTTTCTTCATACCCATCGCTGCGGTGTCACGTTTTCTCGAGGTCCGCATGCCCATCCGAAGACCCAGTAGAGCAAGTCTGGAGCAGAGTCAACAATTTGAAGGGACAATCTGTGTTTCTTGGGATCAACTACCCTTTCTTTGTCGGAGCCCCTGGAGCTGTTGAACCTGTAACTGCCCAGGCAGCCCTGGCCCCTGATGCTGCTGCTGCTGGTGGTGGTGGTGTTGGTGGTGGTGGAGCTAACGAAGAACTAGCTGCTGCTGCTCCTGGTGAAGCTGACGAAATACTTGGTGATGCTGCTGCTGGTGAAGCTGACGAAATACTTGCTAATGCTGCTGGTGAAGCTGACGAAATACCTGTTGAGGCTGCTACCGGAGTCCAGGAAGAACATGCTGGTGTTGTTGCTGAGGTGCCAGCACTTCCAGTGTTGATAGCAGACTGTGTGTTTGCTGCACACTCACGCGCCTATCATGTTGACACTCCAGATTCGACCTGGAGCCGAATCCACGTCAGGGGGACGGGGCCTACAATTGGCTCATCAGTGGGGTCGTACTATTTGAAGGAGAATGAAAGACGGCCAAACGCAGCATTCTGGTTCGTTCTAACGATACCACCAGCTCCATGGACCTAGTGCTCATACTGGTAGATCCGATGAACCATTTGTCTTTATCTTTATCATTAGTTACGCTTATGTGTGTAAAGACTAAGTTGTACTTATTTGTGTAAGACTAACTTAGGCCTAACTGCGTAATATTCAGTGAAGCCTAGCTTTTCTTTCCACGCCCATAACAACAGAATTGCAGCATAAAACATACAAATGTAATGTGCATACCAGGCATTTTTTCTCAGGATAACAACCACTTCAAGCAAATGATACATCATGTACGCATTTGAACGCATCACTAGAATGTGCCACCTATTGATGATTGATGACATGGATCTAGCTTTTCTGCGCTTATTTGCATTGAATCGCTCATTGATTTGTTCACATATTTTTTGGCAATGGCTGATGAACTCCACTCTCTTAGTAACTTGCTTCGTCAGTGAGCACTTGTTGATGCAATGCAAAGTACAGAACATGGTCGTCATCGTCATTCGGTTCTCTATGATTCGTCATCATGGAGCTACTAATTTCAAATGAAAATATAGTAAACAATATATGTGTACATTGTTAGAGTATGCTACGGCCACGGTACATACATGTTTTTCTACAATCACAAGAAGAAAACTTGATGCATTTTCACCTTGTTGGCATTGTGCCAAACTGGGTGGATGTGGCTTTGGGGTTCGGAGAGGAAGGCGCCATGGCTGGTGCGTGTGCGACCACGGAGACGGCGAGCTCGGATTCTAGAGGAGGCCAACAGGACCGAGCATGGTCGGCATGGTGATAGATCTCACCCGGGAATGAATTCCCGTCCCCGCGTCGTGCCAATGGTGTGGTCATGGTGAGGGCGAGCTCTGATTCGTGATGGGGAGGAGAACGGGCCGAGCAGGTTTGCCCAAGTCCTAGCTCCGCGCCATGGCCGCGACCACAGATTTCCGCCCCATAGGAAGAAGAAGACACGTAAAGGATACATGCGCCAACGCTAGAAGCCTACATGGCAGCGACGACGGCAACGAGATAACGGCGAAAGCTGACAGGGGGGCCCAACTTGACGGCCGTTAGCCTGATTTTTTGTATTGAAACATAAAGTTGAATTTGTGCCAAAAAAAGACCCTCTGAGTATTTGGCACGCCAACTGTAGTCATCGCGGCTGATATTAGTGAACTCGGGTACCGCGTTGCCTAGCCACCCCAACTTTTGGGCCGCAAAACGCTATTCTCATCATCTTGGTAGTCTCCTTCATAGTCTGGCCATAGGAATAGCCAGGGACAAAAGCAATGAGTACTTTTTAAGTACTCGCAAACTACCACTAACAAGTAGTATAGTTCTAGTGTAAAGTGCTAACTCTAAGTTTATTTATAAAGTTAAGTTTGAAACCTAAGCTGAGTTCAGAAACAAAGAAAGATAAAATAAAGTTCTAGAATCACTTAAGTTGGGAAGCTAGTATAGTAGACACAACCCTATTGTGGTCAAGTCAAGATTCATCATTCATTTCATAAGTCATTTTGAAAACATCTGACAACGAAACAGTATGGCCATTCCAACTATCCATAACCGCGGACGCGGCTATTCGAATAGTTTGACAGTCTGCAGAGGTGGTACACTTTCACCACAAGGTTCGATACATTTGTCAGGGATAACCCAGAATCATCATACTTAGTATACAGATAATCAAACATAACCTTTCCTTTACACACCCTAGTATAAGTACCTCTCCTATGAGCATGGCCTCCCAACCATGGACATCTGTCATCTTGGGCACTTCATAGGTGGACAACATTGAGAGGTAGCCTCAGCTCAAACCTCTCCTGCGAGGGAACTAATACTAATGCATATAAACTTCCGGCTAAGCCTTACCCAATTCAGGTATTGTGGTTGTACGGTAAATTTGGAATGGTATCGCATCCGTATCCAACCATCAGTTTTGTAAAAGGGTTAAGGCTCATGCCTCAACATTTTCATCATCATAAACCATTTGTGTTTCTCAACACATGTCAAAACATCTCAATAGAATGACTCATCATTCTAAGGTTTTCACAATTCATTTTCACCAAGTGTTCCCATCTAAAGTGACTCAAGTTTTTATCTAACTCTAAACTACTAAGTTAAGAGTGTTCACTAAGGTGGAAAGATAGGATCAATCTCATGCCATAGAATGACATCTAAGGTTATCTATATAGGTCAAGTTTTATACTTTTTATGCTACCTTCAAAACAAGTAAGGGAATTGGTATAGTAGAGAAAGTAAAAGCTTGAAAGTAAACTTGGAATAGGTACTAGTCAAAGTGGTATAACCAAAGCATGCCTAAAGCATCTTTGCTCAAATCATCTAGCTTAATTCTAGCTTGCTAAGCATTATACTTGCAAGTGTTAGCTTGCCTTGATTGGTACAGTGGTTGAAGTTTTCTTCCTCTTCTTGATAGCACTCCTCCTCCTCGAAAGCTTGGTCGGTACTATCGTCTATAAATACATACGAAGTACACAATCACCAAACAATGCTTAACTAGTCTACTTAGCACTCTAAGGCACACATCTGATAATCTATTATCATCACTAGCATCACAAGGGTTTATTAACTAGCTTCATTCTTTTTATTTAAGAAAAGTAATTTCTACTCATTGAAAATAACTAAGATTTAATATTCTCCAATTAAAATATGGGATCATGTGGAAACATGTCATCACCACATATTCTAACATATGGGAATGTGATTTAAGGGTTGGATCACATTTAAATAGGTTTAAGTTTAATATTTAATGATTTAAAGTGACTAGAAATGCCTATATAGCATTATTTTGGTACTAGTCCAAAGTCACTGCATGCAAACCTTAATATTATTACATATTTATATAGGTATGGTTAAATGTGATATTTGAGAGTTGGAATCAACTCAAAAGCTACGTTGGTTGATTTTATAAAAATGTTTGAGTGTGCAAAAGCTTCTATCTTGTTATTTTTACTAGGAGAGATCTCTAACGCTAAATGAATTAAATCCAACGATCTTGGATATATCTTTTCAGAAGATTTCCAACACAATTGGAATCACTCCATTCGGATTTGTAAATCTCTCTGAAAAGATTTTCAAAGTAGGGGATAGAACTAAGTTCAAACTTAAATAGAAAAACCTAAATTTAAATTCGCGGGCTAGCGCAGGAAAGAACATGGGCCGGCCCAGTGGCACTCCGCGGCACAGAGAATAGCTAAAGGGGGGTCCACATGTTAGCGGCTCTTTAAATGCGAAGCGGTACGGGGCAACGTGGACCGTGCGATTAAAAGTGAGATCTACGGCTGAGGAGCGTCGTCTCCGACGAACAGGTCACCGGCGAGAACTAACCCTAGCGGCTCGGTGGGGGTGCACAGGGGGCATACCAGGGCTCCAGCTACTGCGGTGATGGGGGCGATCGAACGTGCTATCGATGGTGGACTCAGGCGCGGTCGCGGTAGCTCGTGGGGTGGACGAAATCGACGGCGCCTTCTCCTCCTCTGCAGCAGGCTCCTCTGGCTAAATTCCGGCGAACTATGGCTCGAGCGGCTCTGGCGAGAGGAGGGGAAGGATCAATGATGGGAGGGGAGTGGAGTGCTATGAGTAGTTTGTGCTGGGGAGGGCTCCTTTTATAGGGCGACGAGGGGACCGAGCGGCACGACGGCGAGGTCGTCGGTGACGCTGATACAAGCGGCTAGAGGCATGGGCAGCGTAGGCGGACGGTGGCCTGCTTCCTGGCGGTCATCTACGGCTTGAATGCACGGCTAGGGATGGTGGCGTTTGGTCGGGAGCGTCCCGTGCTCTGGGAGACAGAGTCGGTGCTCGACGCGGCGCACGGCGACTGTGGGTCACGCGGCGGCACACGACCGTGTCTAGCGGGGTGCTGGGGTCGAGGCGGAGTGGCGTGCGGGATTTTGTGTCAAGTGGCAGTCTGCTACGTGCGGGCGATGATTGCGCTCTGGCACGCACTGAGCACGGTGCAGAGAGAACAGGCAGCGGTCCTGGGGTGTGGTCCAGGGCCTGGGGGTGATCGAGGGGTGGACAGGGGGCAGCGGTAGCGTTAGGCGGAGCTAGTGGTGGTGCTGGAATGGCGCGACGTGGTCTGTGGTGCTCTGTCCATGATCGGCCGGCGGCTAACACAAAGTGGCGACACTCCACTGCTGCTATGGCTTAGGGGTAGGCCGTTGGACTCAGGGGGGACAACAGTGATCAATGCAGCTCTAATTACTCGACAAGATTTGATCAAAACAATAGAAGTTAGGCTAAGTTTGATTCTATCTGCAAGGTGTTTGTAGAAATGGCCGCAAGAATTCAAGTTTTGAATTTTTAGATGATTTTTGGTGGAGTTGCTAGGCACATGCTTAAGCCTCTGTGGTTGCTTGGGTTTTGAAAATGGATCTCATTTGAGTGGTTTTTGAATAAGTGGGATCTTGATACATACACTAGATTCAATTTTCAAATGCCATTTAAATTAGTGTTTCAAGTTTTTGGTAGATCACAAAGTGGGCGTTGGTACAATACTACAGGTACTAGCAAGGGGTGCAAAGATCCACATTTTTCTCTGTTAAGAAATGAGTCCTAGGAATAGCCAAAGTAGGCATGGTAGTTAAAATGGCACAAATGACCATTTGGTTATTTTATTTTTTTTGATTTGTTTTTCTTTGGGATTTGTTTGGGAATGATCTAGATGATGTTGATTTCACCTAAGAATCATTTTACAAGCAATGGATCACTTAATCAAGGCAATTCAAATCAACTCCTAATTTAAAAGCACACACATATGAATGCTTTAATAATTTTAATAGGAAAAGTTTTTTGTTAACTCTAAATTTGATGATTTGGATCTTGATCACTTGTATTAAAGTTTTGGGATGTTACAAAGGGCATTGTCTGCCTAAAACCATGTACGAAGTGAAGAAAATAGTGTGAGCACTCAACATGGAATATGAAAAGATAGACTATTGTCCAAAAGGTTGCCTCTTGTTTTGGAAACAGTTTGCGGATGACAAGTACTGTAGCAAGTGTGGGGCCTCTAGGTATCATGAGGTAAACGGAGCCGATGGTCAGATGACACAGTCAAAGGTCTCTATGAAGATTCTTCGTTATCTCTCATTCATAAAAAGAATCCAACGGCTTTACATGACCAAGGAGTTTGCCACAGAAATGACATGGCACAAGACAGGGAAGAGATACGAGGATGAGCATGGACGGGTAAAGATGGGACATCCATATGATGGTAAGGCATGGAAGAACTTTGATAGAGACCACCCTGATGAGGCAGTAGAGGCTCAGAACGTCAGAATTCGATAGCAACCGATGGATTCAATCCATATGGTATGTCGACTGCCTCCTACAGCCGATGACCCGTATTTGTTATTCTGCTCAAACTCCCTCCCAGAGCCCTAATGCAAAGGAAGATCATATTCCTGTTGTTGATCACTCTAGGGCCTGAATACCCGGGGAAGAATTTGACTGTCTACATGTAGCCACTTGTGGAAAATCTGAACCACTCTTGGCACCACGGGACGTTGACATACGACCGTGCATCAAAGACTAACTTCTACATGAAAGTTTGGTTCCACTATTCCATGCACGACATGCCCGAGTACGCCCTATTCTGTGGATGGTGTACAACCGGTAAGTGGCCATGCCCAGTGTGTAGGCACCTACTTGAGTTCCTTTGGCTTAAGGTAGGTAAAAAGTATTCTGCATTTGACACACATCGACCGTACCTCACAAGAGAGCATCAATTTAGACAAGACAAAAAGAACTTCATCAAGGGAAAAGTTGTGCTTAAAGAAAAAAGATACCAACGTTCGATGGTGTAGCTGTTGATGCCGAGCTATGTGCTCTCGTGCGTACTAAGTCCGGTGTCCCACAATTTGCAGGATATGGTGTAACGCACAACTAGACTCACGAGGCAGGCATAACGAAGCTCGCGTATTACAAGGACCTCGAACTTACCCATAACATTGATGTGATGCACACCAAAAAGAACGTCACAGAGTCCCTCTTTTACATAGTCCTCAACATTCCCGAGAAGTCAAAGGACAATGTCAAGTCTAGAGTCGATGTTGAGGACTATGTGATAGGAAGAGACTACACATGCAACCTCCTAAACGCAATTGGAAAAATTGGTTCAACTCATATGCCAACTACTGTCTTGATGGCCTCCAAAGGAAGGAGTCATTATAGTGGCTCAAATTCGTCGTGATGTTCCCTGATGGTTATTGTTCGAATATGAGCAAGGGAGTCAATCTTTCAACTGGAAAAGTCATCGGGCTCAAGAGTCACGACTGTCATATATGGATTGAGCGGCTAATGCCGGTGATGGTTTGAGGGTATCTCCCTCAGCATGTCTAGAGAGTGCTTGCGGAGTTGAGCCATTTCTTCTGCACGCTCTGTGCTAAGTAGACATGTCACCTGATTATTGAGAAGCTGCATGATGTAGTGCCGGAGTTTCTATGCAAGTTAGAGAAGATCTTTCCGCCTGGCTTGTTTACTCCGATGTTACATCTCGTTGTGCATCTCGCAAACGAGGCACTCTTGGGTGGGTCGGTGCAGTTTTGTTGGCAATTTTATATTGAGAGAGAGTTTAAGTATATTAGATAAAAATGTGGAAACAAAAGTGCTATTGAAGCCAGCATGCTGAGGCAACTATCCTCTAGGAGATAACAAACGCCATGACAACGTACTATGATGATGATGTTCCCACTATGCATAACCCGGTGTGTCGGTACAATGTCGACAAGCCCAAGCATGACCCCAAGATCCTCCTCTTCCAGTGTCCCGGTGGCAAGGCCGGTGTCGCAACCATTTATACCTTAAAAAGGAAGAGAAGGATTGAATAATGCTCTATGTGCTTATGAACATGAAGGAAGTGGTCCGCGATGATAAGGAAGAGGAGGATGAATAAAATCAAGTGCCTAGTTTCCTTAGGTAATATGGTGAACAAATTACTTTGCAAATAATAACTCGGCTTCGGTCTAATATGAATTTTCTCATTTTAGCCAATTCATGTATGAAATGTGGTCGGGAAGGACGGATCCCTATGATGCAGAGTTGGACACCCTTCTGAAAGAGGGTTGCCCCCAAAAAGAAAAATTTCACGTCTTGGTTCTATGAGAAGGTAATTTTTAACCTGTCCCTCTTACCCGGCAATCCGCGACTTGTCCCTCTTACTACACGTAACTAATGCACAATTTGTACTAAACTTGTAGGGAGTTGATCCCAACGTTGAGATGTCAGATGAGTTGAGATGTGTCTGCCAGGGTTGTAATCATAGAGTCGAGATGTATGAGAAGTATGATATGAATGGGTATCGCTTCCATACAGAGTCTCACTAGAACCGCCGGCCTAATGCAAAAACTATAAATACCGGGTTCTTCACAAGAGGTGTTGATGACTTTGATTACTACGGAAGGTTACAAACCAGATACGAGCTGACGTTCAATAATACACCCCTAGAAATCAAGATCGTTGTGTTCAAGTGCCACTGGTTCGACCCACACGATGGACAGAGAAGTACCCCTTCCATTGGGTTAGTTGAAGTACGGCCTTCAACCACCTATAGCGGATCCGATGTCTATGTTGTGGCTCAACAAGCCAAGCAAGTTTATTATTTGCCCTACCCATGTCAGAAAAAGGATCTCAAGGGCTGGGAAGTCGTGTTCCAGGTATCGCCACATGGTAATCTACCCATGCCCTCCGATGATGATTACAACAACATTGACCCTAAAACATATGAGGAAATTTTCTATCGAGAGCAAGAGAACTTTGGGGACTTTAAATTACAAGATCTTGAGGACCTCAAGAACAGTGTTCCAACTCGTGGTGAGGTAGTCACGAATATAAAGGACATAAATATGCTCACCAAGTTACATTCAGAAAATGGCAATGATGATGAGCCTACACCGTGTGATGAGCCTCCAACTTTCTTCTAGCGTGATAGTGATGTTGATAGTGCTGATGAGAACCCAAGACATAATTATGAGAGTGATGATGAGTGGTGAGGGTCTCTTATGTCTTTATTATGTTTAGTATTTATTTTTCATCTTAATTGCATTATGCTTTATGTCTTTATTATGTCTTTATTTCATCGTTTATGTCTTTATTAGGTCTTTATGCTACTTAATTGGATCATGTCCTTAATTATGTCCTTAATTGCATTGCGTCTTTATTTTTTAATTATGTCTTTATTTTTCATCTTTATTATGTCTGTAATTTCATTGTGTCTTTATTTTTCATCTTTATTATGCTTAATTCTTTACCTCTTCTCAATGTAGGTGATTGACCAATATGAGCCAAGGCAAGGAATCATCGTCCTCTTTGTTTAAGGTGATGAAGCAGAAGAAGGTTACCAAAAGTGGAAGAGCACCCATTCCGAACCCACGTTACACTGACGCCCGTGAGAGAGGAGGAGGTGCAGGATGAGGTGAGGGAGGAGAGGGTCTTCCCCCAAGGGGAGGACGAGGTGTACACTTTCTAAGTGACCTACCCTCCACTTCTGGAAATGTGGCTTCCTAGTCTGCTTAGTCAGAGTCTCTTGACGAGGAGGGGGAGTCTCGAGACATGGAGAGGGGAGTCTCGAGACTTGGAGGGGGGTCTTGAGACCAGGTGGGGGAGTCTCAAGACCAGGAGGGGGTTCTTGAGACCAGGTGTCGGGGGCGTCTGCGCTGCCGAATAAGCCAAAGATTCATGGGGAAACTGGTATCCCTGAAGAAAAATGTGAACTGTGTTTCGAGGAGGAGAAACCCATCATTACGCTTAACGGCATTGAGTAAGTGGCATGTAATTTCATTTTGGTCATAACAATTTGGCATGTACTAATGTTTGACTATTGTGCAGCAATAGGACATTTCCTCCGGGTACCCGTGCGCCTAACACCTTAGTTGGAGCTCTAATTAGGAAGTTTTGGCCGGGCTTCTTCAATCTTGTCCCTAGCGGCGAGAGGAAGCTAGCCACGCATTGGGCACACTATGAGGCCGCCGAATACCCGGGCTATGGGAAAGCTTCTGCGTAAGGAAAACTTTTCGAGTTTTCTTCATAGTTGATGACCCCACCATGTTAACTTTTCGAGTTTTGTTCACAATTTTTTATGCATGATCGAAGAGATTCTATAGGGTGCTTCTAGAGGAGCAGGACAAGGCAAACAAGACATTGCGGGGGGCTTGTATGAGGTTGACACGGCAACAGTTCTACAATCAGAAGCATACCACCACCAATCTATATAGCTCCCAGAAGTTGGGCAAGAAGGCGCCAAAGCATGTGAATGTGAAGGTACAACCAACATTGTCCAAGGAAGATTATGCAAGGGTAAGTAAATTGTTAATGAGATTCTGTGTTGTTGTTAAGTTGCAATTGCATTATCCTTTCTTTAAACGAGTATTGATTTTTCAGGTGATGCCCGAGTGGGCCGATGGAAAGAATGACGCATGGGCGGCATTGACGGCGAGGTGGCGCGAGGAAGACCCCGAGTTCAACGCCTTGCGCAAGCGGAACAAGGCAAACCGCGGCTCCAAGGGGACACATTGTGCGGGAAACCTCAACCATGATCGCTTCAAGGCCAAAATGGTATACATATACATGGAACAACCTGCATTTATTTCCCCTCATGTTCCTACTTGATATGCAAAACATTTCTTCCGCGATGCAGGAGGCAAATCTAGGGAGGCATGTTTACGACTATGAAGTCTGGGAAAGGATGAAGATGAAGAGGCCCGATCTGTCCGAGCCTTAGCCCTCGCTTCCCGACTTCTACATCACTGCCGAGGTGGATGGTGCTAACTACCTCGAGGCATTCAGTGGTTTTCACCCAGAGGTGGAAGACCCTAGGTATGAGGAGACCGATGTGAGAGTGTTGGTTGTGGCAGGGCACGGCCGGGAGCATGACCGTTTTAAGGTTCTCGATAGGGTGACCCCGCTAACTCCTACTTTGAGCCTCACGCGTGTCAAGGCTACCCTCACCGCCAACAACCCCGCTGTTCCGCCTCGTCGACGGCCTTCCTAAGCGAACACCGATGTAAGTTTTTCTTATTTCCATCCTCTTTCTGACATTTGTTCCCAAGTGTCTAAGTTGATGAGATTCATTATTTTTGAAATTGTAGCCGGTTTTGGACGCGGCCTACAAGGCCGCTCATATGGAACATGTGGTGGCGCTTGAGGCGAGGAAGCAGGCCTCAGCTGCCTACGAGGTGTGGGCAGAGTGTCGAGATGCTGTAAGTTTCGAGCTTTTTTTGCAAAAGATGACAAGTCCCGCTTTCCCTAGTTTAAACATTTAATTCTACAACGCTTGACACCTAAACTTTCTTGCAGGCTAACGATAAGTTTTATGCCACTAGAGAGCGGGATATGCTACCGCCACGGCCAGCTAGGCCGGGGTTGCAGCCAATCTTCCCATCGAAGGACGAATTCGCTTTGGGCTTCTACTAAGGGACTCCGCTAAATTATTTGCCACCTACGTTGTTACCGCGCAACTGTGTCTTGGTGGTTGCTAACTCTGACTCAAACGTGTAGAGAGCGGGATGCTCCACCATGGTACCCATTGGTCGAGCAGCCGCCTCGCCAACTTTCTCACGCACGATGACACCGGTTCATACCGGTCGTGGTTCTCCTGGTGCTTCCAGTGGTGCTTCGGGTGGTGGTGGTTCTACTCCTGATGGTAATGTGATTGCCCAAGATATGTCGAGCTCGTTGGGGAACCCCAAGAGGAAGGTATGATGAGCACAGCAGCAAGTTTTCCCTCAGTTATGAAACCAAGGTTTAATAGAATCAGTAGGAGCAAGGAAACACCCCAAAGGTGTTGCTAGCTGAACATTGGCAGGGTGCACTACCGGTGCCAGCGGCAATGTGAAATCCTACACAACACAACCACGGAACTCTATCCCCAACTTACAGTGAGGTTGTCAATCTCACCGGTTTTGCTGAAAACAAAGGATTAAACATATTGTGTGGAAGAAAGTAATAGTTTGCAGAAAGTAAATAGAAAGCAGTAAATAGTTGATTGTAGATTGATGGTAAAAGAAAGGAGCGGGGTCTATAGTTCACTAGTGGTGGCTCTCCTTAATATAGATGACATGTTGGGTGAACAAATTACAGCGGGGCAATTGACAAACATCGAGAGAGCAATATGCATATACTACTCATCTTGACTCCTTTGAGATTTGATTGGGCATTACAACATTATACATAGACCGTAATCCAACTGCATCTATGACTAATAATCCACCTTCAGGTTATCATCCGAAGCCCCTCCAGTATTAAGTTGCAAGCAACAGATTATTGCACTACGCATTACTTGTAAAGTAAACAATACGATTGTTCTATGAACAAAGGATAGTTGTTTTCTCCCTAGTAGCAACAGCACATCTAGTCCCTTAGAGATTTCTGTCACTTCCCTAGATTACTAGAGGCATGAACCCACTATCGAGCATAAATACTAACTCTTGGAGTTGCTAGCATCTACTTGGCCAAGATAGTTACTAACAACGGAAAGCATGCAAGATCACAAATAACAAAGACATGATAGAATCAATAATCAATCTAAAATAGCATCTCAATATCCATCGGATCCCCGCAAACACAACATGTAGAATTACAAATAGATGATCTTGATCATGAATGGAGCTCACAAGATCTAAACATGATAGCACAAAGGAGGAGAACCAGCCATCTAGCTACTACATGGACCCGTAGTCCAAGGTTGAACTACTCACGCATCACACCGGAGGCTTGCATGGTGATGAAGAAGGCCTCCAGGGTGAATTCCCCTCTCCGGCGGGGTGCCGGGAAGAGCTTCAGATCCCTCCCGATCTAGGGATGGAGATGACAGCGGCTATAGACTCTTTTGTGGTATTTTGATCGGCTACTTAGGGTTTCTGTATCGGAGGCATCTTATAGGCGAAAGGGGAGGCCGAGGGGGTGCCGGAGGCGGCCAGACCACCCCCTGGCGCAGGCCAGGTTGGGCCACGCGGCCAGGTGGTGTGGCGCCCCCTGACCCCTCTCCGTCTCATATTCTGGCTCCTTGTGTCCCTCGGTGAAAAACTGACTTTGGCGTTTGTCCCGTCCAATTCCAAGAATATTCATTTTCTGACTTTCCTGGAACCAAAAACAACAGAAAACAGGCAGTTGGCACTTTGGCTCTTGTTAATAGGTTAGTCCAAGAAAGTGTATAGAAAGTACTCCAAAGTTGGAACAAAACATAAGAAAGTAGATAAAAACCAAGCATGGAACATCAAAAATTATGGATACGTTAGCAACGTATCATGATGCTTCTCCTTCTACCAGTCGTGGCGGTGCTACTCCTCCTTCTTCTAGTGCTGGTTCGACGGCGGCTTCTCCATGTTGTCCTACGCCTAACTTCATGCGGCGAGACATGGGTCCCTCTAGCTCTCCAGATGTGTAGGGAACTTGTTACTTTTGTATCGATACTACCTATGTGGATGATCTACCTATGATGTTCATCTATGATATTTTGATGATGATGATCGTATGTTTGCCTTTATGTGTATGTGTTGAATTCTTTATGTGTATGTGTCAAATGCTGTGCCTGGAATCTAGGTTGCAGGAATTTGGTGCGTGTAGGAAACGAACCAAAACAGAACCAAATAAACAAAACCGGTAGCCTCTATGCCGATGGCATTACCGTCGGCGTAGGGATGACCATATGGCACCTGGATGCCCTAGGCTGACGGGGTGGCCGTTGGCATACAATTAGACACGGCCTAGCGAGCAACCTTTGGCCGACGGTATTGCCGTTGGCGTAGGGTCCTACGTGGCCCAGCTAATCAACCTGGGCCGACGGCATTGTTGTCGGGGTATCGACCATGCAAGAGCTAGAGGGGCGGACACGTGGTGTGCTAGGCCAACGGTGAGGCCATCGGCGTATAGAGGATGGAGATGATGGACGTTACCTGCGCCAAGTGGACCCCGTGGAGCCTACGCCAACGATGCATACGACTCTAACTTCCTGTCGACCAAGGTGATACGCCGACGGGTTCTCGTACACCGACGGTATACTCGTATATGCCTATGGGGTACTACGCCGGCGGTATTACGCTGAGGACACCGTCGGTGCATCCTACGCTGATGGAATTCTGGGGCTACGCCAACAGGGTCTGGCCATCGGCGCTTACCGCATTTCCTGTAGTGTCTCGGCATGCTTGGTGAGATGATGTTGAACCAGATTGGTGGACAGATAGACGACATTGATGTTGTCGAAGTAGACCACTGTATCCTAGTGAAGCGGTCGATGTAGCTTGGTAAGAAATCCTAGCCAACATGCCTCGATGACAACGTTGGCCATGGCATAGTACTCAACCTCAGCACTGGAACGAGAAACCACCTGCTAGCGCTGGGATGACCAAGAGATGAGGTTGTCTCCTAGAAACACACCGTGCCCGAGGTGGACTTTCGAGTGTCAGGGAAGCTGATCCAATCATCATTTGTATAGACAGTAAGAGAAGTCGGTGTAGCCAATGAAGCTACAAACCATAGTCGATGGTGCCGCGTAGATATCGGAGAATCCGCTTAACCGTAGTGAGATGAGGCTCACGTGGGTCATGCATATGTAAGCATACCTGTTGCACTGCGTAAGCGACGTTTGGCCTGGTGAATGATAAGTACTGGAGATCATCGACCATGATGTGATAACTAGTAGGATCCGCAATGGGTGTGCCAGAGGTGCCGAGATTTGATTGTGTGTCAACCAGAGTGGTACAGGGATTGCTATCAACCATGCCAGTTCGATCGAGAATATCGAGGATGTATTTCCACTGAGAAAGGTGCATGCCCACTATGGAGCATGTTATTATAACACCTTGGAAAAAGTGGAGATCCTGTAGATCCTTTAGCGAGAACTCATGCTCAAGAGCATCAATGTCAAGCATAGAAGTGATGGTGTCGACGCAATCAACATAATTTTGTCGACATGGAGAAGTAAGTAAAATGTTTCTAGGCCTCGTGCAAGTATGAACAAGGAGAGAACAACACGGGAGTAGAGAAATCTAATGTTGAGTAGATGTGTGGTGAAGAGACTGGACCAGGCACAAGGGGCATGTTTAAGGCCATATATAGACTTATTTACGCGGCACACATGCTAAGAAGTGGTGAGATCAATGAAGCTTGAAGGTTGCTCGCAATATAATTTTTCCGAGAGATGTCCTTGAAGAAAAGCATTATTGACATCCAGTTGATGAACTAACCAATTGTTGGGGAGATGGTCCCCGGATACCCAAAGAACGCCAAAATACAGATAGAAAAGGCAAAACCACCAATAGTAAAGGAAAAAATAGGCAACAAACTCGTCCTGGGTTGGCTGAGGCCACCCAACCGGCCTACCTTGCCCTCCCCGGCTAGGACACTCCTCTCCATCGCCCATGCCTGGTCAAACTCCCCCCCAGTGTGGGCCGGCTGCCACATTCGGCCCACCCGGCTCCACACCACCACTCCTCCCGCACTCTCCCCTCGCCAGGGCCTCCTCTGTCTGCCTGGGCCAGTCGGTCCCCTCCTAGGCCGGCTGGTCCGATCTGCCCTCCGTCCGGCTGGGCCTGCTCCTGCCTCCACCCGGATGGGCCAACCTCATCCCTAGTGCCCGGATGGGATCCCTGCATGCTCCAGCCGGATCGACCGACCTCTCACCGCATCGATACCAATTGTTGTGTCCTCACTTGATCAATCTCCTGAGCAATCATTGACTCCTCCCGGGCATTGGATTCCCTGGCACGCATCGGATCCCCTAGCACGCCTTGGATTCCCTGCACCATGCAGAAATACGCCTCATACCTCTAAGTACTGCTACAATGTAACTTTATTCATATGCCACAGTAAAGTTAGGCCAGCTGGGCCCCACATTGTCCCCTAGGCGCCCCTTTATAAGGTGCATCAGGGAACTTCTCCCAGGCAGCCCCAAGCACATACGTATGCCCACTTGGGATCTCTTCTTTTCCACCTCTAGCTTAGCACCATAGAAACACAGCTCAAGGAGCACCACTGTAACTCTCATGTAATCCACATATAGTCCTGACATGCAGGAGTAGGTGTTTTACCTCACTGTAAGGACCCCGAACCTAGGTATACCGTCGTGTTTGCGTATTCCCAATCCTGTTCCAGATGCTGTTGCCGCACCATGCGTTTCCCACACTAGTTTTTCCATCCCCATGGCTATGTCGTCGAACAAGGCGGCAACATTTGGTACCCACTATGGGGAATATTGTGGTGACTAGATTCCCATTCCGGCGGGACCCGTTCTCTTCATCACCTCCGCCATCACCATCCGAAAATCTCGGGGGCTCGGCGTCACCGTGGTCGTCTCGCTCACCGCCCGTGCATTCTTTCATCCTCCGCATCTTCACGACCCCTCTTCTTCACCAACGTCACCAAGGATGCATGGGGGATCGCCGTCACCGCGCGGTTCCCTGTGTGCCTCCCCATCCACATGCCCTCTGTGGTGCCTAGGCCTCTTTACCAAGCCTGGGGGCTCGACGTTGTCGCCCGGGGTTTCAGCGTCCGGCCGAACCTCTGCAGCGGTCTTTCCTACGCATCGCACGCGAACTCCTGCAGCGGCCTTCGCCCACAGCGTCACAAGGCCCATCTACCTCGCCACGCTCTCGGTCGGATCCTTGCCGCCTATGTCCCTCTTCGTCCTCCTCCATGTCAGTGGCCCCACGCCTCTGTGTCCCTCGGGCCGGTCATGCCCACGCCAAGCTCTCATGCACCCACTCCCCATGCCCGCAGCGCCTTGTACGCCTCTGCAACGCCCCCAGTTGCTGCCCCCGCGAGCTATTTTTGCATGCACACTATGGAGTGTCACGGCGTCATGGCTGCTGTCCCCCGACACCCTCCTCTCCCTTTTCGCGTGTCCATGCCGGTCAGCTCCTCTCGTAGCCGCACCAAGGCAGTCGCCCCTTCCTGCTCCTCTATCCCAGGGGCTCGGCCCCGGCGGGCCAGGCCGCGCCCGTGCCCCTTTATGAACCGACGGAAGGAAGAGGGCGACCCATGGAAGAAGAAGGGAATAACAAAAATAAAATAAAATAAGTAGATTCCCCCTGTAATTTTGGTTCAGCGAACGGACGAGCCAGGACGGCTGGGCCCCGAACGGCCGGCTCAACCCAACATGTTTGGTTCCTTAAGCTGGCTGGGGCCTGGCCGGCTGGATCCTGCCCTAGATGCTCCCTCGCCTTCTCAAGGAGAACCACTGTAACTCTCATGTACTCCAGATATAGTCCCGACATGCAGGAGTAGGGGTTTTACCTCACCGCGAGGGCCCCGAACCTGTGTATACCGCCATGTTTTTGTATGCCCAATCCCATTCCGGGCGCTGTCGTTGCACCATGCGTTTCCCACACTAGTTTTGCTACCCACATGGCTATGCTGTCGAACAAGGTGATGACACCAATCATTAGCAACGATGTTCGAAAGGATAGTTCAAACTGTAGCCATTTTTACAACCGGGCTAAACGTCTCACCATAGTCAACACCAGCTTGTTGGGTGAATCCTTAAATAACCCAGTGAGCTTTGTAGCAATCTAGAGAGCCATACAACTTGAGCTTATACCAAAATATCCACTTGCCGGAAACAATGTTAGCTAGGGGCAGATGGGGTACAAAATCCTAGGTCCGATTGTTCTTCAGGGCAGTGAATTCATCAAAGATGGTAGAATGTCAGTGATAGTCCTTCAGAGCATTATGATAACTCTTAGGAATTGGACTAAGAACATCAACAATGAGAGTGAGGCAATCAATAGGTTTGGACATGCCACATTTTCCACGAGTGTATATTGTATGAGTGGTATCAGCGAGAGGAGGGTCGATTGGATCTAGGAGCACATGTGAAGGTGGAGTAGGAGGGATTGGAGGTGTAAGAGGGGTTGGTGGCTTGGGTGGAGGAATTTGACATGGTGGTGGAGGAGGAGTAATAGGAAGCAGAAGGATAGGTGGAAGATCATCAAGAAAGGTGAGATCGGTGTCGGTAGGAGGTGTCGGTGAGGTTTTAGAAAATGGGAATGAGTTTTCATCGAAGATGACGTGACGAGAGATGATGATTTTATGGGTGGTGAGGTCAAGACGACGATAGCCATGGTGATTATAGGGGTACCCTAGAAAAACACATACAGTCGTGCGAGGATCTAGTTTGTGAGGTGTTGTACATGAGAGATTAGGATAACAAAAACAATCAAAAATACGGAGCTGGTCGAGAGGCGGTGGTATGACAAGAAAAACCTCATGAGGCGTGCAGTTCTGAAGGGTTTTAGTGGGATGAAGGTTAAAGAGAAACGTCGCGATGTGAAGAGGTTTGTCCCAATAGACCCAAGGCATGATAACTTGGAAAAGAAGTGAACTCGCCATGTTGTTCGTAGAACGAATGACACATTTAGTTTTTCCATTCTAGCGGAAGTATATGGGAAATAAATGAAGTGTGACACCTAGGGATAGGAGGAAAAGATGAGGCTGTGTTGTTGTCGAATTCACGGCTATTATCACACTGGAGAGACTGATGGTCGTATTGAATTGTGTAGAGACATAGGCAAAGAAATTTTTGAGGGTAGGGAAAGTCTTGGATTTGACACTCAAAGTAAAGGTCCAAAGATAATGAGAAAATCATCTATCACAAGGTAATATTTGTAAGAATACACACTAGAAAGAGGGCAAGTCCACGAATCACAATTAATCAGATGACAAGGGAGAGTCATTTAAGTCGATATTATCAAAATATAGGCGAACATGTTTTCCTCATTGACAAGCATGGCATAAATGATCATCGGTAATGTTCTTATTACAAGGAAAAAAAATCACTTGCTAGGTGCGAAAAATCTTGACTGCTAAGACGTTCTAGACGACGAAAAAGTATATATAGCATAAAATCATCACTTGACAACCCAAATTTACCATATTATACCACTTTATGTTTTCGAGACAAATTATCATCACATTTTTCTTGGTTGTCTGTGAAAAACAATAAAACCGAATTGAGAGCGAATTAATAAAGGATCTGACAAGGTGGCCCCAACCGGTAGTTGTCGTGGCACGACTTAGACGGTGATCACACTCGAAGAGGTGGGACCCATTTGTCAGTCCATTTAATAAAATCTAGATATTTCTTTAAACAGGAAATCTAATCCCAAGTCGACCTCGATCTAACTTAACGTCAGGTCACCAATTGCGTCCATGCAATCCGGATCCAATGGACCGCTTACGGCAGTGCTTCACGTCAACCCGGCCAGTTGGCATCGTTTTTTTCTCGGGTTCCCCTAGCACAGTCAACAGAGAGTTTCTTCATCAAAGAAACTGCCCGTTCCCCATTACAGCCACTTCCTCGGTGAGGTCTCCATCGATCTGAAAGCTACGCGCGTGAGGCTGCTCACCGGTGTCGGAGGTTACATCTCGGGTGGTCTGTATCCTCCCAGAGGTCACGCTATCTTCATGGTGGGGTGGGGGTGGGGGTGGGGTGCGGGGAGGGCGGCGGAGGTTGCATCCCTAGTAGAAACCAGGCCATTTGCCCTGCTTCGTAAGGGCCTTTAGCCCCGGATTGCGAAC
This sequence comes from Avena eriantha, assembly GCA_910589775.1. Lineage (NCBI taxonomy): Eukaryota > Viridiplantae > Streptophyta > Magnoliopsida > Poales > Poaceae > Avena > Avena eriantha. The sequence continues at coordinate 538,014,015 of OU342743.1, read as the reverse complement.
CGGGACTGCGAAAGCGGGACTAAAGGTCCAAGCTTTAGCCCCGGTTCTGTTACAAACCGGGGCTAGAGGTCCAACCACGTGGCCTGCTAGGCGCGCTGGGAGGCAGGACATTTAGCCCCGGGTCGTGTTACGAACCGGGACTAAAGGTTCCCTGCCACGGCAGCATTTTGGGCCATTTGGCTGCCGCGGCAGGGGATGGGGTTTTAAGGTTTTGTGTTTTTCTTTTCATTTTGTGTTTTGTGTTCAATTATTTTTCATTATGTGTTTTCATTAGAAACAAGTTTTTGTATACATACAGAACGCTACTACACAGTACTTGTACACATTGACGCAATATATAATATAATTTCTCTTACAAGCATACATGGAGTCCCAACCGGGTCTAGAGCATGTCTATTTGATTACATGGAGATCATTACATGGATGCTTTAGGGTCTACGTATAGAGTATTCTCTGCGTGGGTCTATGACCTTGTCGACAAAAAATGCAGCAAATTCCTCTTGGATTGCTATTAGGCGGTCCTCTGGTAGGAGCTTGTCCCGCATCGCGTCCAACTATATAAAAAGGATATCGTATGAATTAGACTCAACACAACTTTTTGTAATAGAAATAAAGGGTGAATATATTGTTTACTTACTCGAACATTTTCCGAGGGCTTCTCAATACTGATGCGAATGAACTCGCACACGTAGAATCCACATAGATTAGTTCCCTATGGCTTCCTCGCGCACTTTACAAGAATACAATTCAATCAAATAATAACGCTAGCATGATACTAGAATTAAATAGATGCGCGGACTTAGCTCGTACTACTTACCGAGAGTGATTTAAAAAATAGCTCCTCACGCCATTGACCGTGGACATGGTTCTTGATCTGTGTACAAACCCTACCCGACAAAGAAAATTAATGTATGAGTTAATAACTACTTGATATCCCATAAAATGAACGAAAGAAACCGATATAGTGCGATAATGGTGGAAATTACCTCTGGAGCGCATCGATAATGCTACGGTAGTTTTCAATGTCTTTGTTTAGCAGTCCATGATGTGAACTCTTCCCAAGTCAAGTGAAATTCTTAGAAGAATCCAGTGGTACCTACGCAAGGTTTACATACGTCAGTAACTCATCATTTACAGTGAACATCGAGTAAGCAAAAGTTAATGTGTACAAAAACTCACTTGCCGTCGTGGTAAGGAAATAGTATTTCATTACAGAAATGTTGTTTCGTGAGAAACCGCAACAAGTTGTGCTCGACCTCCAGTGGTTTATCCTTTAGTGTAGTCCATGAATTCGATGTGGGTCAATGAACCCAAATCCATTGAAACCCTTTCTTTTACAATCGAGCATCTTCATTCTGCATCATTATATATAGCGTACAAAAGAATATAGTGAGTATACTTACTGGCAATGAATTGAACAAGATGAGATAGAGACCTAATTACATAAATAAAGTAATCACTTACAGACAATACGAACTGAGGATAGTTTTGTCGAGTTCCTTTAGATTGAATAACTGAAATAATTCTGTAAATTCAATAGGGACCTCGTCATCAGCGAAGTAATGCGATTTTCGAACTTTCAGTAAGAGTCAATGTCGCTGTTCTTTTGATGCTTTCATGTACCATTCATGGAATCGTCGCATTTGTGTTGGCATATCCCGAAGCCTCTCAGAACTAACCAGAGGCTCCCCGTGAACAAATTTTGGTGCTACCTCAGCCTTGGGCATATCACCGTGAATAATTTCATGAATAGACATACCACATTGCTCGGCCAATATCCTAGCCGTTTCCGGATCCATAGGTTCTACCGCATATAGTTGAGGTTCAGTTATGTTCACCTGGAGTGGGGGAGCGATTGGTTTGCTTGTTTCCCCAGTTGGGGAACATCTTTTTTGGTTCTTCGGCTACCACTCAATTGTTTTGCTTGTTTCCCCAGATGGGGGACGTCTGTTCTGATGCTTCCGCTACCACTCGATTGTTTTGCTTGTTCCCCTGCTAGGGAACCTCTTTTGTGATGCTTCCTCTACCGCTTGATCTCTTCTGTTTCAATGTCTTCTGAAGACATCGTGTATAGTCATCTGGCGCATTTAACTGAGCTTGGGATGGCTGCGTCAGTAAATTCCTAAAGTGCTCCTTGGTTTCCGGTTTTATTTGGACCTCTGGCTCAGGTTGTTTCTTCTTAAAATGAGCATCCACTTCGGCCCATACGACCGCATCGGTCTCCTCATCGGTCAGGTCGTAAGCCCTCTTGGGAGGAACCGGCGGTACTCTTGGGAGGGGCGACAACTGTTGCTTTGGGCGTCGGTTATCGCTCAACGGAGCGGTGGTATTCTTCCGCTTTTGGCCCTTAGTGTGTGGAGGCGGTTGTGTAGATTGAGATGGACTCGTGTTGGGGTCATGTATTGGACTATTACTTGGAGGTGGACTTGGAGGAGACGGTGCACTGGGAGGAGACGGTTGCCTTGGAGGTGATGGATTGTTTCTCGGTGGAGAAGGTGGCCTTGGTGTCGAGCCTGGAAACTTGATGTATTCTTTTTTCCAAAGAATGAAGCCACTCGTGACTTCTCCCAGTGTCGTCTCCCCTTCACCTCCAGGGATGTCAAGCTATAGTGACTGACACATAGGTAGAATTTCATCCACACCGACACGAGCATAGCCAGCTGGAATCAGATTGCAATGGTAGGTCGCTCCCGGTGCAGAAGGTAAAGCAAAGCCGACTGCCACCTTCATGGAAATATTCTTCAGTTCAACATGCAGCTCATAACTAGTCTTCTCCTTAATTGCATCCACGGGGTACACATCCATCGTTGCATCATTACCGTGGCCCTCCATGGAAGCCATGCTGCTTTTCCATTGCGATGGGCCAACCGTACTGTCCGGTGTAGGATCTTGCTATCGGAGTCCTTTAAGTTCATTAAGCTCCTAGCGATGCTCCTGTAGCATGGCTTCAAACCTTGCGAACCGCTCCGTATCCTCCTCTTTTTGCCGCTTTTTTCTTCTGGATCGGCTTCTATAAGTCACGGTGCTCGGGAAACCCGATAACCCATGGATAAGAAGGTCTGAACCCTCTTGTTCGTCCAGCCTTTTCAGGATTCCCGAGAGCCTTTGTCAGCTCATCGTTCTCTCTGTCGGGAACAAACGTTCCCTCTTCAACCTCTTTTATCACTTTAACAAGTTCTTTCTTAGGTGAAGAAATTTCTTCGGCTGCAACAATCTCACATGTTTCTGGGTCTAATGATGCCCCATGCCCGAATACCCAATTTCTTGACCTCAAGGGCCAACTAGACGTAGCTGGAGTGACCCCTTTAGCCTCCAGGTCAGCCTCAACTTTATCCCACTTAGGCATGGCACTCTTGTAGCCACCTGTGCCCATATGATGGTGATATTTATTTTTGGTTGCATTTAACTTATTTTTTGTTGATATTGCCTTAGCTGGTTTCGAGGTCTTGTATTCCACAAATGCGGCCCAGTTATCCTGCTGCAACTCTAGTGGACCAACGAATGGAGGAGTTGTTTTCTTCAAGACATACTTGTGGTACAATCTTTTTTTCCATTCCTTGAATAGTTCGGCCATCTTCTTAAGAGCAAAGTGCTTGACTTTCCTCGTCATTTGCTGTGTGAGCTCATCAGTCTCCAAGACTGGTAGGGTGAAATGTGTCATGAGAGAATTCCACATCGTATATTTCGCTCTGTCATCTACAAAACTAGCCCCAGCTGGATCCTTTTTCTTTCCTGGCTTGTTCCAATTTCGCGTGGTGATCGGGACTTTGTCTCTAACAATCACTCTGCATTGACTTGTAAATGCATTCGTAGCTTCTTTGGGCTCCAGCGGTTGACCCTACGGAGAGAGTAAGTCAATGCTGAAACGGACATCAGCGGGCAACTGATGTGTCGGGCCTCTTGTCTTTGTAGAAGATTGGTCGGAAGCGGAGGTCTAAGAGAAGAAACATTCGTCGGTACATATATACGAATCAATTAGTACATCTATACTAGTGAACGATTGATAGAGGCTTTATATACCTCGACGGAGGTTGTCATTATTATGGTGTCTTCACCATGGTCAGCACCATCGTCTCCACTATTTTCTCCACCATCGTCTCCTTCAGACAATTTAAGATATTCAGAACCATCATAATAAGACCCCCTAGTACCCTCATCTATCATGTTGAGAAGCTCCTCTTCATTCTGTCTACCGTCCATAGCTTAACTAATACAGAAAACGAATATTGCATTAAGTAAAAGAATATTACAACTGCGACAACTCGGATACATTACTTAGTGATTAAGATAAAGTACAATAATATAAGATAAAGTACATTATTAATACATCACCGAAGAATAGCTCGGGTGCATTATAGGATAAAGTACATTATTAAGATAAAATACATTATTAATACATATCAAACTAGCGAACGTGGCTGCCGCGTTCTGTGCTACGGGAGCTCTGCAGCCACAGAAGAGGAACCATCACCGGAGAATAGCTCGGGTGAGATCCGTGAACCTGCTAGATATTGGAGAACCTAGTCTCCAAAAGATACATGTATCGTCGTACATGCTCGTCCTCCTCCCTGATACGACGACGTACCACCTCCTCGGGGGCTGGCTCCCTCTACACCGCTCCTGGACCTCGTGGATGCCACCAAAGAAGCTCTGGGTCAACGATGATACCCGGATTCCTCACCATGGTACGAGTCCCGACAGGTAGTACCTCCCAGTGCCAACCCGGCGGAGCCCAGACTCGGACATCCCCGACGGAGTCCAGTAGGCTCGAACGACGTGGACGCGGCATAACTAAATAATAGCAATAAACAATCATAAAACATAAACAGTAACTAAATCACTAAGTATTGCCCTAATAACACTAACGCTAAACCTAACACTAACTAAACTAAACCTAATTAACTAAGTATTCTAACTAACCCTAACTAACCCTAGATAAATACTAATATTAATAACTAATACTACTAACTAACACTAACCAAAATACTAATACTACTAACACTAACTAAATACTAATACTACTAATAACACTAACACTAACTAAAATACTAATACTACTAACTAACACTAACCAATATACTAATACTACTTATTTACAAACACTAACACTAACCAAAATTAACTAATAACACTAACTAACCAAAATACTAATACTATTAACACTAACACTAACACTAACACTAACACTAACACTAACTAAAATACTAATACTTCTAACTAACACTAACCAAAATCCTAATCCTAATACTACTATTAACCAAAATCCTAATACTACTATTAACCAAAATCCTAACACTACTACTAACCAAAATTAACCCTAACTTAATAACCCTAGCTAATTAACCCTAACTAATAACCAAAATTAACACTAACCTGAGGGGGGGCGAAGACGACGGCGAGGCGGCGGCTCTCGGGGCGGGGCAGCGCGGCGGCTCGGTGTGGGACAGGGCGGCGCGGAGACGCGGCGGGGCGGCACAGGGCGGAGACAGGCGCGGGCGGCGGCATGGGGCTCCTTCTCATAGGCGCGGACGGCGTGGGCGCGGCGCTGGGAAGAAACGGCGATCTCCGGGTCGTGCCACGACCCGGGGCGGGGGTGGGGTATTTATACCACCCCCCTTTATCCCCGAGTTGTAGTACGAACCAGGGCTAAAGGTCCCCCTTTAGCCCCGGTTCGTATTACAACCCGGGGCTAAAGGTGTTTTCGGCCCGCCGCACTTCCCGCGCGCCACAACCCTTTAGCCCCGGTTTGTAATACATCGACACATCCACACCTTCTCTATATCTAGGCTGACCGCCATGTCCATCGACACATCCACACCTTCTCTCTCACAATAATGAACACCACTTACTGGGCTTTTCTGACGCTCGAGGAGACCGAGGCGCTGTGCGCCTCTAGCTACCCATGCCCGCCGGGGTACCGGCTGCCCGCTGGCTAGATGCTGAGCGCTGGAGGGGTTCCTGTTCCTCCTGTGCCTCAAGGTTCGGCCCGCCAGGCGGCCATCACGAACCACTTCTACCTCGATCTCACGCCGGAGCAGCGGATGGATCCCCATTGGGATCTCGACAACCTCGACACCTGGAATGCCTTCTTCACAAACCAACGGGAAAGGAAGCTCGCCAGGTATGAGGGTGACGGCCCGCCCCTAGTGAACCACAACGAGGCTAGTCACCGCCTATGGTGGGCGAACCGGACTATCGCCGGTGTGATGCGCTACATCGCCATGGGAGACCATCCTCGCCTGAGGTACCCGCACTTTCACCAGTAGCATAGCCAAAAGAATGGTGGTGGTGGTGAAGGCCTAGGGCGTACTGGGGTCGTCATCCGGGAGCCCCCTCCCCCGCGCGTCGTGAATCCGAGGCCAGAGGATCCATCCGCGTGCTACGAGGAAGGGTTGAGGATCCATCCGCGTGCTACGAGCAACGACGATGACGATGACGATTCCGAAGATGACCCAGAAGCTGTGTACTACAGGGCTACATATGATTATGACTAATTTTTACGTTTTAATATTAATAAATGTCTGGCCACAACAAGTTGCAATACTACCTATTGAGATCGAGATAGTTCATATCCACATACATATAAGAAGATCATTAAAAATAAAGGTTTAATAATATTGTACATCACCAACATCCACACATGTTAGGGTTTTCTTCTAATCCGTAACCATGGAGCATCTTCCTTACTTAACGGGATGCTTGGGTCATCCTTCACAGCTGTAGCATCCCAATTGTCTAACAATTGTAATGCTACTTGTCCTAGTAAGATGATGGCTGCTTCATATATACAATTGTTGCATCATAATTATATCATGCTCATGTCATCATGCCACCTTGCATTTGAGCATCATATAAAACTCTTTTTCCTTTTGGTTCTTCTCTCACATGCATTATTAATTGTATTTGCCTCTTGATATTGTATTTGGTTATTGATATATTGTCTAAATGCCCAAGTTGAGTTGGGGGCATATCTTTTTTTTCCATTCCACCACCTTTCTCTTCCACCACCTTATAATCCCACCATCCCATTAACCATGAGCTTGTTTTTATTTTCTTTTGACATTTTTTTATTCTAGCTCATGTGGGTTGGGGTGGATCAAAACCTTTAAATTCTTTTGCTTGGCTTTTTCTCCACTTCTTGGAAATGCATAAGAATAATGCCATAATATTATTGTTGTTTTCACAAAATAAATCATGGCATTATTATTTTGCATGGGCCATGCAAACTCCTTCACCACCTTTAACTCCATTGGTTTTTCTTTTGATTTAATGGATCCTATCTTGGGGAACCATCTCCTACCATTCCACCATCCTCATAGTCTCATCCATATCATTTTCTCTTATTTTTATTTCTCCATGCATGAACCATATGAGGCCTATTCCATAATTCTTTTCTTTTTCTTTTCTTGGAATTCTCTTTCACCTTCATCTCATGATAATTCAAGAATTCATCATGTTCCACTTGGGTTGGCCTTTCTCACAAGTTTTAAGAATCTAAAACCTAATAAAATCAAACCTAGCTACTCTCTTTATTCTCCTCTTAACCCTAATTCTCCTAAACCCTAACATTACCTCTCTCTCACACCCCCCTCTCTCTCTAACATGCTGGCCCCACCTGACCCCCTCTCTCTCCCTGGCCCACACCTCAGCTAACCCTACCCCTCTCCCTAAGCTAAACAAAACCCTAACCGAGCCCATGTCTAAACCTAGCCGAGCTAACCTCCCTCCTCTCTCTCTTCGCTCTCCTGCCATGCTGGCCCCAGCTGCGGCATCTCCCCTCCCCCTGGCCCACCTGCAGCCTCCCCTGCCCTGCCCTACCTGCTCCCAGCCGAGCTAGCACGTGCCCGAGGAGAAGAAGGAAAAGGCCGAGGCCACCTTTACCTGGTCGCGCCCACACGCCATCTCCTCCCTCTCCCTCCCTTTCCCTCCTCCTCACGGCTCACCTGCAGCACCAGATCCACCCCGAGCCTCCCCTCTTCCTCCCCTTCTTCCTCCCCGACGCCTAGCACCTGCCGCCGTTCGCCGCCAGCACCACCTCGCCCCCGTCGTTCCAGCCGGTCAGCGCGACATGGAGGTGTCCTAGAAGACCGAGGATCGTCCCCTGCCCCGACTTGTACACGCCGATGCGAAGGAGGAGCTCCCCAGCACCGCCAGTACCTCGCCGCTCTACAGCAAACCCTAGATCCGGGGCGCCACCGATCTCGCCGCTCCTCGCTCCGATCCGAGCCCGCCGTCGAGCCCGCGGTGAGCCCCTCTTTCTCCCTGACATGTTCTGCCTCGCCGTACCGCCCTAGCCCCGCCATTCGTTTCGTCGAACGCCCACCGTGCGCCAGAGCTCGCCGGTGTCTGCAGGTTTTCCGCGCCGCATCGAGCTTACCTAGGCCCCAGGCCCTCCCCTGTCAACTCCCCTCGCCCTACCGCACTAGTTAGCCCCCTCAGCGCGCACGCCCGCGACCTAGGTTTGATCCTCACCCCACGCCGCGCGCCAATTTCTCGTCAGACCGAGAAGAAGAAGAACAGTACCGGGCCTGTGGAAAATTTACATTAAGCCCCCCTTTTTACTTCGCTCTTAACCCGCGCTCCTAGAGACCCCACTAGTCAGCCACACTAGCATTATTGCAGAAAACCCCCCAGATTTCTCCGGCCATAACCCGCGCTCCATCTCTAGCCCCACCTGTCAGTCGCTGCAGTCCCCCACCCCTGGCAGTGGGCCTCCAGCCGCTGGCCCCGCCTGTCAGCCTCAGTGGGCTAGCCAGAGCCCGGTAACAAAAGTTTTTTCGCGCGCGTGGCCCCAGTCAGCGCAAGGCCCACCCGTCAGCGGCTGAGGCTAGAATTACCTAGGCAACAAAAGTATTTTCCTGAGTCTGATTTTAATTAAACCTTTTTCAAATTGATTTAAATTCAAATTCAAATCAGATTTAAATAATTTTTAAAATACAAATCCAAATAATATAAGTAATATATGTTTTGGAATCAGAAAAATGTGAGGAATTCAAATATGCCATTCAAAATAATGTTTGAACAGTATAAAATTTCGAGATGATTAAAATTACAATAAAATGCCCTTTTCCTTAATTAATTAATAACTTTTGTTTTATAACTCCAAATTTGACAAATAATATGTCTAAATCGATCAGCGCGACGAGCCCGTTCTACCTATGCAGTCCTTGTTCTGAATTGAACATGCATCATGTTGTTATTACAAATCTGAACTGTTTATGACAATAAAACTTGGTTAAATAAATAATAAAATGCTTTATTTCTTGTATCCACACCTCACCTTTGCCATGCTACTTTAATGCCATGCAAATTGTGCATCATTCATCATGGCATGCTTTTTTGCTTGTCGCATTTTAATTCATATGCTTGTGCACTTTATTTATGTTGGCCCTTGTTTGTTTGGTTCTTCTTCGAATAGACGCCCAGCAGGAGAATTACCAGGAATCACAGGAGTACTACCCAGATCCATCTCTCGCTTCAACTGAGCTGCCAGGCAAGCACTACCACATGCTTGCATACAAACAGTACCTATTGCCTCTATCTTATTCTTGCATCATTGAGTCACGATTGCATTAAAGTGAATCCCAAGTACTGCATAGCCTTTACTTTTAAACCCCACCGAAGCTTGTTCCTCCATCCCATGAGCCATTACTACAGGAGTTGTTTGAGCCATGCGAATCGTAGAAAAGCATGTGTAGGGTATGTGAGTGTCTGATGAATAACGAGGTACCTAAACAACTTAACCTGAGTAGTAATGGGATAACTAATGAAAGAGGCACCGGTGAGCAATATCTGCTATTTGGTTTTTTCGGCTCACTTGTGTCCCGTAGGACCCCGAGTACTTGATTCCTATTCCTTGACTATTCGCACTATCCACATCCGGGAGGCCTTATGGACCCCCTGAGCCAGAGCTTGATTCATTCTTATTTCTTGGGGCCACAATTAGTTTGGGGCTTTATTACTATTCTGTACTTATGCCATGTTACTGCTTTATTTAAGATTGTGCGAGGGACACCTGTACTGTTTTGGATCGTGACACGTTTTTGCTGTATCGACAAGCCCAGTCCCATTTTCGGGTTCCCAATCGTTTACCGCCGTCCACACAAACCTTGGGTCCGTCTCGGAGCCGGCCAACTTCGTTGTGGGTAGCTTAATGGGGTGGCCCCCTGAAATACTTCTGAATCCTGTGATTGCTTTGTCGTGAATGCCTCGTTAGGTTTTGATTTGGTTTTTCCGAGGTTGATCGAGTGTGTGTTGCTATTCGTGCACCCCTGCAGGGTAAATCTTTCTGAAAGCCATGTTCGCGGTTATGGATGACTTGGAGCACAGTTTCTCGATCATAGACAAGTATAACTAAAGTACCGCTTTTAAATTGACTAAGTACTTGACTAGTAAATAGTGCAATACTTATGGAATGGTTAATAAAACTGCCAACGGATGATGGGGGTTGTTCGTCCGCTTCCTCGTTGGTAAGCGAGGAGGAGGATGGATCTGTTAATTATACTGTTATAACTGTTGTTCTTAATTCACGGACTTCCGTCTATCATTGGTTAGGCGGAAGGTTAGCGAGTATCTGTAGAATTGTTAGGTATTATATTTTGCTGCAATTGCGTCACCCCAGGTTCTGTCCCCTTTAGCGGCATAAAGACTTGCTGAGTACCCCTAGGGTCTCACACGATAAATTGTTTGATTCAGATGAACAGGTGTACCCGCAAGATGGATACTGGGTGGAAGAGACAGATGATGTTGGCAACGATCATTCGGTGTAGAGATTCCGAGAACGGGGATCCGTGAGATCTGTGGGCGGGATGTGTTTATTTATGGGGCATCTTATGCCAATTTGCTTCTTATCCGTACTCGGATCTTGTTTCCGCTTCCGCCTGATACTCTGATGTGTGATGTATGAGGAGCTATCCTAAAATATTATCTCTATCTAGGACATTTGGATCTTGCCGTATGGCGTTGCAATATTTCTATTTATTTTAGATGGAATGGCTCTGAGGACTGTTGTATGTGGCTTGCATACATACTCACTTGTGTATGTAGTTGATCCCTTCGCCTGCCGATTACGCCGCTCATTCTTGTCCCGTTGTCTGAAAGTGGTTAGGACGGCCGAAAGGTCTACTGTGAGTGGCCCTGGGCCCCACCGTACTATTTTAACCACTTTCGTTCATCCAGGCATTAACTAAGAGCGTAATTCACCGAGGTAGTTACAACAGCGAAGGGCGGAATTTCATGAAACTTATCATAATCGTCTGACATGTCTGTCTTATCCTCCACCCCCACGATGTTTCTTTTTCCTGAAAGAACTATGTGGCGCTTTGGCTCGTCGGATGTAGTATTCTTTTGCTTATCTTTCCTTTTTCTCGGTTTGGTAGACATGTCCTTCACATAAAAAACCTGAGCCACATCATTGGCTAGGACAAATGGTTCATCTCTATACGCAAGGTTGTTGAGATCCACTGTTGTCATTCCGTATTTCTTGTCTACCTCAACCCCGCCTCTTGTCAGCACGACCCATTTGACCCAAAACAAAGGAACCTTAAAAAAAGGTCCATAGTCAAGTTCCCATATCTCCTCTATGTAACCATAATATGTATCCTTTTGCCCATTCTCGTCTGTTGCATCAAATCGGACACCACTGTTTTGATTGGTGCTCTTTTTATCTTCGGTGATCGTGTAAAATGTATTCCCATTTATCTCGTACCCTTGGAAAGGTAATATAGTCGAAGATGGTGACCTGGCCAACAAGTACAACTGTTCTCCGACATTTATGTCATTCATGAGATGTGTCTGCAACCAACCGCCGAAAGTCCTCATATGTTCATCTCTAATCCAGGAGCCAGGCTTCCCCGGGTTGTTGGAGTGTACAATATTCTTGTGTTCCTCGATATACGGAGCCACCAAGGTGGAACTTTGCAGAACTATGTAGTGTGCTTTAGTGAGAGAATGTCCGTCCATACATATCCTTGCTTTCTTTCCTAGCGTGCCTTTTCCACTAATTCTACCCTCATGCCGTGATTCAGGAACACCGATGGGCTTAAGGTCAGGAATAAAGTCAACACAAAACTCAATGACCTCCTCTGTTCCATATCCCTTTGAGATGCTTCCTTCTGGCCTAGCACGGTTATGAACATATTTCTTTAACACTCCCATGAACCTCTCAAAGGGGAACATATTGTGTAGAAATACAGGACCAAGAATGTTAATCTCGTCGACTAGGTGAACTAGGAGGTGAGTCATAATATTGAAGAAGGATGGTGGGAACACCAACTCGAAGCTGACAAGACATTGGACCACATCTTTTTGTAACCTTAGTAGACTATCTAGACTGATTACCTTCTGAGAAATTGCATTGAGAAACGCACATAGCTTCACAATGGGTACTCTAACATTTTCCGGCAAGAGTCCCCTCAATGCAATCGGAAGCAGCTGGGTCATAAGCACGTGGCAATCATGAGACTTTAGGTTTTGAAATTTTTTCTCTGCCATATTTTTTATTCCCTTTATGTTCGACGAGAAACCAGACAGGACCTTGATACTGTAAAGGACTTCAAAAAAGATTTCCTTCTCTTCTTTGGTAAGAGCGTAGCTAGCAGTACCTTCAAACAGCTCTGGATGCATGCCGTCTCGGTCTTTTATACGTTGTTGGTCCTGCTATGCTTCAGGTGTATCTTTGCTCTTCCCATACACGCCCAAGAAGCCTAGCAGCGTCACGCAAAGATTCTTCGTCAGGTGCATCACGTCAATTGCAGAGCGGACCTCTAGGACTTTCCAATAGGGTAGCTCCCAAAATATAGATTTCTTTTTCCACATGGGTGCGTGTCCGACATCGTCCTTCGGAACAGATTGTCTACCAGGACCCTTTCCAAAGATTACTTTTAAATCCTTCACCATGTCAAATACATCATCACCAGTACGGAGGATAGGCTTACATCGGTTGTCTGCCTCACCATTGAAATGCTTACCTTTCTTTCTTAGGATGTGCGAGGGCGGAAGAAAACGACGATTCCCCGGGTACACATTCTTCTTACATTTATCCAAATATATACTTTCAGTATCGTTTAAATAGTGTGTGCATGCATTGTATCCCTTGTTTGTCTGTCCTGAAATGTTACTAAGAGCAGGCCAATCATTGATTGTTATGAACAACAACGCTCGTAGGTCAAATTCCTCCTGCTTGTTCTCATCCCACACACGTACACCTTGTTCGTGCCACAACTGTAAGAGTTCTTCAACTAATGGCCTTAGGTACACATCAATGTCGTTGCCAGGTTGCTTCGGGCCTTGGATGAGCACTGGCATCATAATAAACTTCCGCTTCATGCACAACCAAGGAGGAAGGTTATAGATACACAGAGTCACAGGCCAGGTGTCAGGGGGATGACCCCCAGGTACCCCAACCGAATAAGAAACAAGACAGTCGGACCACGTTCAGCTAACCGGATGCAGCCGGACAGGGCAAGACAGGCTAGCTATCCCCCGGTAGCCGGATCAGCAAGAGGCAGCCGGATATGGCGACGTAGCCAGGCTCAATCAATGGGACAGGGCGACGTGTGTATCAGTGCACGGTACGCCCTGTACGGTGACAAGACTGGCAACTACCCGTCCATACCGAAGAATTTGCGTGGGTGACGCAGGAACAGTGGCCGGTGCTGACGATAGGCTCGCACAGCGTCCACTGTGCCTACGACGGCCATACCGCTCATACTCCGATGAGACGAGCCATGCCAGACACTGTAGATGACTAGTCGACTGGGACCCGCCTATGGGGCCCACCAGTCAGACTAGCCAGTGAGACCTTTGCCTCTCTGCCTATATAAGGAGAGGCAAGGCCTCAGTAGAAAGGGTTGGTCTTACAACATTTAAGGCAGTAGCTAGCGTATACAGCTCGAGGAGCACTTGTAGTTCGTGTATCCCACATAGTCAGATCCCGCAGGAGTAGGGGCTTTACCTCACCACGAGGGCCCCGAACCTGAGTACTTCTTGCGTCCCGCTACGCTCGCTTGTATCCAATCCCGCCTGCGGACGCTGTCGATAGCTTCCCTGCTAGTCCCCACACCTCTATCTAACCTCCTCAGTACTGCGGTTCCCAATACAACGAGAGTTGGCGCCCACCGTGGGGCCAGATGGCTTCGATTGGAGTCATGTTCCGCACGGGACCCCGCACTTCAGCGGGTGAGCGCGTGGCCTCCGGCCTGGTGCTCACGCACGGCAAGTTCGACTGCGTCATCGACAACGCTTCCTGCTTCGCCGGAACCTTCTTCCCGGCGAACGGCACCATTCTGCTATTCGGCGACCTTCCCGTTTACGTCGCCACCGTCCCGGAGCGTTTCCCTAGGGAAATCGTCTCTGTCACGGAGCTGCCGTGCTCAGGCGGCAGCACCTCTGCCGCGTCTCGCGGCGTAGAGGTCATGATGGCCGGTTCTAGCTCCCATCCCCGCCAGCCGCGGGAGTGAGGCACGGACGAGGTCGGAACTTCCGCTCCTCCGCCGCCCCGCAATCCGGTGGAGGATGCCATTGATCGGCTCCTGACGCCGGTTAACCTCGGGGATAACCCGGAGGAGGCGGAGGCCAGCTTCAGCATGGAGAGATAGATCCTCCTCCATGAGGCCATGGAGCTAGCGGCAGCCCGCAAGCAACTCGAGATCACCCGGCGCGAGTACGACCGCGCGCACGGTGTCACTCCGGCTACCGCGGAGCCGAGCCGGTGCGGCCAGGTACGACGTCGAGGCGGCGAGCTAGGTGGTAGGTTGGAAAAGGACAGGGAGCCGGATCCCGTGCCTGCCCTCACACGGCCCACCTATAGCACGCCCATCAAGAACTTGCGCGCGGCACGAGCCACGGCAGAGGAACTACCCAGCCTGGGGGGCGAGGAGCGAGCCCGCCAGCACGCTCGCGTGCAGGAGCTCCTCTGTGTCGCGGACGAGCAGGCTGGTGCCAACCGGCAGATGCAGGAAGACATTAGCTACTCCAGGGGGAGCAGGCTACCTGCCAATAGCAGGGGCGCGCCGCGTGACACCCAGCAGGCGTCCTCCCCTCAGCCGCCTAGGGCCCGCAGCAGGCGTCGCAGCTTTGGCAACAGGGGCCAGCCGCGCCAGGAGCAGACGGTGAACAGCAACCCGCCACCTGCCCCTCCGCCAGCCGGAGCGCCCAGACCAGCCGATTCCCGTCTCTCGGGCCGGGTGGGAGCGCCCAACCCGGATTGTTCGGATGCCCGCGACCGCATCGAGCTCCTCGCTCAAGCGCGCGTCACAGAGGAGGAAGATTCTACCGGTCCAGTTTTTTTTGGACCCTGCATCCGGAACGAGCCGTTTCTGGATAAATTCTCTCTGCCCATGGACACCCCCAAGTACGACAGCAGCATGAAACCGGAAGACTGGATGACCGACTACGCTACGGCAGTCGGCATCGCCCACGGGAACAAGCGCATAGCCGTGCGCTACGTCCCCCTCATGCTAACCGGGTCGGCAAGGACATGGCTCAACAGCCTCATGCCCAACAGCATCAACGCCTGGCCTGACTTCGAGAAGGTGTTCGTCCGCATCTTCAACGACACGTACAAGCGCCCAGGGCGCCCGCGCGACCTGGTCTTGTGCGTCCAGGGCGACCACGAGACCGACCGCGAGTACCTCGCCAAGTGGACGGAGCTGCGCAACACTTGCGAGGGTATCCTGGAGAGCCAAGCCATCGGTTTCTTCATCAAGGGTTGCCGAGAGGGCACCATGCTTCGCCACTGACTACTGTGTGACGAGCCGAAAACCATGGCGGAGCTCATGACGGTTGCGGACCAGTACGCCACGGCGGATGCCGCCATGAAGAAGCCCCTCCGAGTAAATGCGGACGGCCATCCGACTCCCACGGAGCCGGCTCGCGACCGACCCAGCAATCCGGCTGGAGCAGCCGGATCCTCCAGGCGCCACAGCAACGACAACCGGTTCCATGGGGACCGCCAGGCCGGACAGCAAAAGCCTCGCTACCACGCGCGGCAGGTCAATGCTGTGGAGGGCGCGCCCATCGCGCCGGCTAATGAGGCAAGGAGGTAGAAGCCACGGCTCACCTTCGACCAGATGTTCGATGGCCCGTGCAAGTGGCATAGCGGTCCCTTCAAGCTGGCTATGCACACCACCCGGAACTGCAGCTGGACCCGCCAGCTAAAGGACCAGGGCAACCAGCCTCGTCCCCCGCCTCCCCCACCGGGTGGACCCCCACCACCGGCTAGGGGAGACGGCAACGACGGTAATGGCGGCAACGGCGGCAACAACAACAACGGCAACCCCTAGCCGCACGCCGCCTACCACATCTTCGAGACGGAGCAGGACGACAAGCACAGCCGCAGGCGACGCTCCAAGGAGGTCAATACCATCGCCTCTCCGGTCCCCTAGTACCTGAACTGGTCGGAAACCCCCATCACCTGGAGCCGGGCGGACCAGCCTGAGCATCTACTGACTCCCGGGGGCTACGCCATGGTGCTCGACCCCCTCATCGTCTCCAACGCGCGCACCTGCCGATTCTCGCGCGTCCTCATCGACGAAGGTAGCAGCCTCAACCTCCTCTACCAGTCCTCGCTGGAGAAGCTAGGCATTCGCGAAAGCGACCTGCGCCCGACTACCACAATGTTCCACGGCGTACTGCCGGGGCCAGCCTGCGCCCCGCTGGGGAAAATCCAGCTGGACGTCATCTTCGGGCCGAGGAGAACTTTCGCCACGAACCAATCTGGTTCGAGGTGGTAAATCTGACGAGCTCCTATCACGCTCTCCTCGGGCGCCCCGCCCTCGCCAAGTTCATGGCCATCCCCCACTATGCCTACCTCAAGACAAAGATGCCGGGACCCCACGGCGTGATCACCGTCGCCGGCTGCTTCAGGTGATCGATGGAGTGCGCTTCAAATGGTTCCAAACTGGCAGAGGCTCTCATCATAGCCGAGGAGAACCGCGAGATCATGCGCAATGTGGCCATGGCCCAGCAGGACATTCCGGCTAGCAGCAAGCCGGCTGGAGAAGGAGCCTTCTAGCTGGCAAGGGAGACAAAGAGGATCCTGCTCGACCCCTCCGATCCGACCAAGTTCGTCACCATTGGCGCCGGCTTGGACAACAAATAGGAAGGTGCGCTCGTCGACTTCCTCTGTGAGAATCGGGACATCTTCGCGTAGTCCCCCAAGGACATGCCGGGTGTGCCGAGGGAGTTCGCCGAGCACTCACTTCACGTGCGTCCGGATGCCAAGCCGGTCAAGCAACCTCTGCGCCGGTTCGCAGAGGAGAAGAGAAAGATAATCGATGACAAGATCACCTGGCTCCTTGCAGCCGGGTTCATCATGGAGGTGTACCACCCGGACTGGTTGGCAAATCCAGTCCTAGTGCTGAAGAAGAACAAGACTTGGCGCATGTGTATCGACTACACCAGCCTGAACAAGGCGTGCCCGAAAGACCCCTTCGCCTTGCCCCGTATCGATCAAGTCATCGATTCCACGGCCGGCTGTGATTTGTTGCCTTTTTTAGATTGTTATTCTGGGTACAATTAGATCCGGCGAAACCCAGCTGATCAGATTAAGACATCATTTATCACCCCCTATGGGGCTTTCTGCTATGTAACCATGCCTTTCGGCCTAAAGAACGCAGGCGCCACCTATCAGCGATGTATGCAGAAATGCTTGCACTCGCAGATAGGCCGAAACGTGCACGCTTACGTGGATGACATGGTCATCAAGACCAAGGAGAAGCGCACCCTCCTCAAAGACCTGGGAGAAACATTTGGCAACCTCCGCTAGTACCAGATGAAGCTGAACCCAGAGAAATGCGTCTTCGGAGTATCGTCCGGCCAGCTACTCAGTTTCCTCGTTTCACAGCGAGGCATCGAGGCGAATCCGGAGAAGATCGCGGCCATCGAGAGGATGCAGCCGCCCAGAAACCTGCTTGGAGTCCAGAAGTTCACCGGATGCCTAGCTTCCCTCAGTCGCTTCGTCAGCCGGCTGGGGGAAAAGGCACTCCTGTTGCACGAGCTGATGAAGAAGACGGACAAGTTCTCCTAGACTTCACAAGCCGACGCCGTGTTTCACGACCTCAAGCGCATGCTATCCACAGCACCGGTTCTAGCCCCGCCGGCTAGTAAGGAGCCGATGTTGCTCTATATAGCAACCATCAGCCGGGTCGTCAGCGTCGTCCTGGTGGTGGAGCGCCCCGAGGAAGGCAAGGCTCAGCCGGTTCAGAGACTCGTCTACTACCTCAGCGAGGTTCTCTCCCTCTCCAAGAAGAACTACCCCCACTACCAGAAGATGCGCTACGGCGTGTACCTGGCATGCAAAAAGCTCAAGCACTACTTCCAGGAGCATCCGATTAAGGTCGTGTGCACTGCACCCCTTTCGGAAATCATCGGCAACAAGGACGCCACCGGCCGAGTCGCCAAGTGGGCGATCGAGCTTGCCGCCTACTCCATCCAGTACGAGCCCCAGCTCACAATCAAGTCACAGGCGTTGGCGGACTTCCTCGTCGACTGGGCCGAGACCCAGTATCTCCCACCGGTTCCGGATTCGGACCATTGGTGGATGCACTTCGACGGGTCGAAGATGCTCGGGGGCTTGGGAGCCGGTATCGTGCTCACCTCGCCAAAGGGAGACCGGTTGCAGTACGTACTGCAGATCCACTTCAAGGCCTCCAACAACATAGCCGAATACGAGGCACTGGTGCACGGGCTCCGGCTGGCCAAGGAGATTGGTGTCAACCGGATCCTGTGCTTCGGTGATTCGGACTTAGTGGTGCAGCAGGTATCCGGAGAATGGGATGCCAGAGATGAAAACATGGCTCTCTACCGGTTCCACATCCAGAAGCTCAGCGCCTCCTTCGACGGGTGTAAATTTCACCACATCCCCTGCGTCAACAACGAGGCAGCCGATGGGCTCGCCAAGATCGGCTCCACCAGGCAGGCCATCCCACCAGGGGTCTCCTTGGAGCACCTGCGCAAGCCATCCATCAACCCGTCGCCAGAATCGGACTCCATCGTCTGGGTAGGAACCGTCCCGGCTGACGGAACGGCAGAAGCGGAGCCGGCAGAACCGCCAAAGAAGAAGACCCGCACCAATTCTGGCCAGGCAGTGCCTTCCGGCTCGCAAGACCCGGGGACTGCCGGTTCGCCTAGCGGCTCGAGGGCTACCGTTCCGGGTACGGCACCCGAACGACCCCCCGACACCCGTCAACCGGAGGACAAGAGCGTCCTCGTCATCTAGGAAGTGTCATCCTGGGCACAGCCCTTCATGAGCTACATCGCCGATGGAGAACTTCCGGATGACGAGGTGGAGGCCAGGCAAATCTGGCGCCGCGTGCACACATACACCATCATAAACGGCGAGCTGTACAAGTGCAGTGTATCCGGCATCTTCCAAAAATGTGTTGATGTGGACACGGGCTACCGGCTACTCAAGGATATCCACCAGGGCGAGTGCGGGCACCACGCTTCGTCAAGGGCGATAGTCGCCAAGGCGTTCCGCCATGGTTTCTATTGGCCGACCGCCCTCGAGGACGCTGAGCAGCTGGTCCGCGCATGCAACGGGTGCCAGCGCTTCGGGCAGCTCAGGCACATGCCAGCTTCGGTACTCAAGACCATACCGATCACCTGGCCTTTCGCGGTTTGGGGACTTGACATGGTCGGTCCCTTCAAGCGAGCCCACGCGGGCATGACCCACCTGCTGGTGGCGGTGGACAAGTTCACAAAGTGGATCGAGGCCAAGCCTATCCGGAAGCTGGATGGGGCGACGGTTGTCACCTTCTTCACCGACATCATCAACCATTTCGGCTACCCCAACAGCATCATCACCGACAACGACACAAACTTTGCCAAGGGGGCCTTCGCCCGGTTCTGCAGCAACAAAGGCATCCGACTGGACCTCGCCTCCGTCGCACACCCACAATCCAACGGGAAAGTCGAAAGAGCAAATGGCTTGGTGCTAGCCGGCATCAAGCCACGCCTCATCGAGCCGTTAGAGCGGTCACCCGGATGTTGGATCGAAGAACTTCCCGCTGTGCTGTGGAGCCTCCGCACCATGCCGAATAGGTCAACCGGCTACACGCCATTCTTCCTGCTCTACGGATCGGAAGCCGTCCTCTTCGCCGACATCGAGTTCGACTCCCCTCGCAACCTCCTCTACAATGAAAAAGCCAACCAGGAGGCACGGGAGGACGGAGTAGACCTCCTAGAGGAGGCCTGCAAGCTGGCCTCGTCCAGATCAGCCCTGTACCAGCAGCGACTACGTCGCTACCATTCAAGCCGGATCTGCCCAGTCGCATTCCGCGAGGGCGACCTAGTTCTCCGGCTGGTGCAAGACACGAAGGGCATGCACAAGCTATCGCCACCTTGGGAAGGCCCCTTCATCATCAGCTGGGCGCTGCCCAACGACTCCTACTACCTCATCGACGTGCAGCAGCCACACAAGAACAAGATGGACAAATCGGACAAGGAAACCGAGCGTCCCTGGAACGCGGCCCTACTGCGCCCATTTTACACCTAGTCGCCAGGCAGTGTATGTATCCCGAAAACCCCGTGAATGAAAATGCGGACCCCCACGAGAATCTCGGGGGCGCCTTGCTAGAAATGTGTATGCATCTGTTTTCCAGTTATTATTTTCCGGCTCCGGCAACCCCTACCCGGGGGCTCGCCGGCTGGCCCGGCCTGCTAAGTCAACAAACCGGCTGAGTACTGTGCGATGATGTCTGTGGCCCACTCTTCGTCTCAGCTACAGACCGCAACCCGGCTATCCGGCTAGCAAGAGCAAAAGCCCGAGGCATCCCACACGAAAAACGGGGAGGAGACGCGACAGATCGGGCGTCCCGGCCCTGCAACTAGCTCGAACCAATCCAGCTGCTAAGCCATTAGTACCGTGTGCAATGTACTGTCAGCTCCCTTCGATTCCGGCTGTAGACCGCAACCCGGCTGCCCGGAAAGGACGCAGCGAAAACAGCAGAGCGCACGGGAAAGCGACTAAGTGTCTAGAAAGGGACAAGCCAGTTTTCGAAAAAACAAGCCGTTTTTTGGGCTACAATTTGGCAGACTAACCTACTAACCTATGTGGACATGTGTGTATGCGTATGTACATTTTGTCCGACTACCTAGAGTCGGAATTCAGGAGAAGGAAAGAAGATTCGAAGTCCTTGCCTTCATCAAGCGCTCCGAATCTCGGGGGCTACACCCACTGGGTGCGCTCGCGCGCCCCCAGTGGAATCTTGTGGTTCCCGACCGGCTAAAGGCGTTTAGCCGGCCGATCGGAGCCCAGGTGAGGGCAAGGGCAGGAGAAAGAGAAGACAAGGAAGATTCGAAGCACTTGGCTATGCTAGCTACTCCGAATCTCGGGGGCTACACCCAGTGGGTGCGCTCGCGCGCCCCCACTGGAATGTTAGTTCCCCCGGCTGAAGGCGTTCAGCCGGCGAGAGCAACCGATCGAGACGAGTCTAGTCGGATAAAAATAGAAGAATTGGGAAAGAAGGAAGATTCGAAGCACCTGGCTACACAAGCTACTGCGAATCTCGGGGGCTACACCCAGTGGGTGCGCTCGCGCGCCCCCACTGGAGGTGCGGTTCCCCCGACCAAAAGTGTGTAGCCGGGCGAAGTAAGCCGGATAAAGTTAACCGGCGAAGTATGGAAAGAAAATTCGAAGCACACAAGTCAAGGGAAACCCAAGAATTTCAACAATGACAAACAAAAGAGAGACGAAGCTCCCATAAGTTACCCGGCATCAAAGACGGCCGGCACAAACGGACAAGGTTCATAAGTATATAACACAAGACAAATACACCCGGCATCCCGGGGTGATAGCTAAGCGGCAGGACCCTTGCCGTGGGGGAGTTCTTGGCCGACAGAGGCTTCTGGCGGCAGAGGAGGCGTGGAGCTTGATCCGGTTCCAGCGCTGGCAGGCGGCGGCATCGGGACCTCCACATCAGGAGTACCGATGGACTCCGAGTCGGTGAGCACCTCGTCGGGATCCACGTAATCGGCGATCTTGATGGCAGATCCGCAGAGCTCTGGATGGGCCTGGCGGATAGCGGCAAGATCGGCTCCGGCACGGAAGCCACCATCGATCTTCTCGACGTGGGCATCCTTGTACCAGGAGAGCATGAGAGCCAAGGCCATCTCCGCTCCGGTCCGCGCTGCCAAGTCTCGCAGTCGGTCCACCGCAGCCGGCACCTGCCCCACCTTCGCAGCTAGCTACGCCATCGTCTCCGGAACCGGAGCCTCCGGCCACACGAAGGAGAAGACGTCCCGCGCCGCCTGGTGAAGCTTGGCAGCTTCCTCACCAAGGAGAATGACGAGCTCCTGGGTCGTTGGCTGTGCTCCCGGCCAGTTCTCCTGCAGCCGATTGTAGGCCAGCAGGTCTATGCTGGGGTAAAAGGCTGTCAGAAAAGAGAAGTCAGATCCGGCTACCGGATCCGGAAAGAAAGAAAGACAGGAAAAGGACTCACCCTTGGCAGTGTGGCCGACCTACATCAGCTCCTCCACCAGCGCCTTCTCCTTGGTCGCTAGCCGTTTGATCTCCTTCTCTTGGTCCTTGTTCTAGGCCTCGAGAAGGGAGAAGGCTTCGGTCCGGCTAGCGAGCGAGGCATCGTGCTCCTTGATGGTTGCCTCCAGACCGTCCACCCGCGCGTGCCAATCCTTGTTCTGCAGCCGCAGAGTAGAATTGGACTTGCTCAGCCGGTCGTTCGCTTTCTTCAAGCGATCGATCTCGCGCTGAGCGCACACGAGGATGGCTGCAACAAGACCGGCTATCAGTACCAAAAAAAAGGGAAGTCGGGTGAAGCGAACTCACTTTAGAAAGTCCCGTTGGCGGCAGCAAGCTCCTGCTCCAACGTCCGGTTCCCGCCGGTTGCAGCCTCCAGCAGCCGGATCTCCTTCACCGCCAGCTCAAGCGTGGCGGCGAGGTCCGACAGCGAGGCGGCGGAGGAAGCATCGTCGTCCACGGTGTTGACGCCAAGGACTCCTTCGCCGCGACCACCGCCATCTGCCATTCCTCCCCAGGATCCTCGTCGGAGTTGTCGTCGCCAACGACGACGAGCTCCTTGCCAGCAGACCCCCACGCGCCTGTGGAGGAGCCTTCCGGCTGGGAGGACCCCGCCTCCGGCTAGGGGACTTCCGGCTGGGCGGAGGCAGTTGGCTCAGCCCGAGGGGGAGGCGAAGGCTGCGCCTCAGAAGAAGGAGGGGCGCTGGTCGGCGCAGTCGGGGCACGGGGCGGCGACCCGGCTAGCGTGCGTGCCGGGCTCGTGGCTCCGAAGGAAACCAGTGTGCTAAAGAGAAAAAGGAGAAGGCAAAGGCAAACCAAAACAAAGTCAGAAAAAGAAGCAAAAGGGAAAATAGGCAGAGGGCACCGAAAGAAAAAGTGGAGGGGGGAAGCAGCATACCCCGGCACAACAGGAGGCGGCCCTTTCTTCTGGCCGAGACGGCTTGGCGGTAGGGCGCCGGACCGGCTCCTCTTGGGCATCGGCTCCTCCGTCGCAGGGCGGCGGGAGCCGGAACGGCTAGAGCCGCTCCCACCCGCTTCCCCGTCCGTCGCGGAGCGCGTCGCTGGCTCCATGGTTGGTGCGGCCTCCTCCTTGTGCACCTCCGCGTGCGGGTTGGCGACCGGCTCGTCATTCCGGCTGGGGAAGGCGTCGCCGTCCCCATCCGACTCCTCGCCGGACCACCGAGTGCGCGGCTCGGGCAGGTCAGGCGTGAATTCCTCGAGGGGAGCCGCGCCCTCCTCGCGGATGATGCAAGGGAACATCTGCCAAATACAAGAGATCAGCCAAGCGAAAACAAAGAACAAGCACAAGAAAACACCAAAAATGCATCCGGTTAGAAGAGCTTACCTGGGGCGCGCGGTTCTCCCGAGTATAAGGCGCCAGACTGAACTTCCAGTTCTCCGGCAGCCGCTCCTTGGTGATTGTCCACACTCACTCCTTCAGGTTGTGGTAGCGGGGATCGCGGCGCGACATCCGGGTCGGGTCCAGCCTGCCGAAGTAGTAGCACATCTTGTGTGCTCGCTGCTGCAATGGCATCATCAGCCGGGACATCCAGCTGAGAGTGACGTCCAGGCCTGTCAGCCGGCAGTGGACGATCGAGCGCATGCGCTTCAGCAGCTCATTCGTCTCCGCCTTGTCGCCGTGGAACTTCAAGTCCTAGTTCTGTCGGCTGGACTCGATGTCCTGGAAGGTCGGCAAATTGATCCGGTCGATGTTGGTGAGGTTCTTCACGTAGAAGTACGACTGCTGCCACAGTCATACCGTATCGTGAAGAAGGAATCTGGGGTAGCCGGTCTGCGAGCGGGAGTAGATGGAGGCACCGCCGCTGACGACTAGTGGCCCCTGGGTAAATTGCACCTGCGGCCGGACTCGGAAGAGCCAGCAGAAGAGCCCGAGATCCGGCTGAATCCCGAGGTAGCTCTCGCAGAAAGCTACGAAGTGCGCCAACGTTCCGATTGCGTTGGCGCCGAGGTGGTGGAGACGAAGATCGAAGAAAGCAAGGAAGGTCAAGAGGAACGGCTTCACCGGAAGGGCGAACCCGTGTGCTAGGTGGGAAAGGAAAATGACGTGCTCTCCCTCCGTCGGATGTGGCGACACCTCCCTGGCGGCGCCAGCCGCACCGCCACCTCCTCCGCCGGCGGGAGGACGCGGGTGGCGCGGTACTTCGCGATTTGGTCCTCGGTGACGGCGGAGCCGCACCAGGCCCCGCGGTCGGCGGCCATTTCCGGTTGACGAGGGGGAGCGGCGGCGGAAGATTGACGGTGGCCTGTAGCGTCGACGACAGTGAGCGGGCGGCGCGAAGGGCAAGGGCGCAGGAGCAGAGGCAGCGAAAGAGGAGGAAACCGCAGCGGGGGAGCAAAGGAAAGAAATTGCCTCCCCCGCGGCGTCCCTTTAAAGGGCTAGAAGGGAAACCGTCGACAGGGCACGTGGCGCGCATCCGGGCAACCCACCCCCCAACCGCCGCCTAGATCCCGTGTGCCAGAGCAGGATGCGCAGAAGATCCTGGAGCGAGAACCGAAGCGCCGGACAGCAGTTTCCCGAGGCGACGTGCGACGGGACGTTACGCTGCCCGCCGCAGAGTAATGATGGCGCGTGCGCGCATGGCCGGCGTCAGCACTGACGTCACGGGTAGCGCAACCGCCAAGCTCATCCGGACACAAATTCAAAAGTAAGAGGAAGCGTGCGCACATTTCGCCTAAGGGCGGAATCCACACGCGCTCGGGGGCTAGTGTCAGGGGGATGACCCCCAGGTACCCCAACCGAATAAGAAACAAGACAGTCGGACCATGTCCGGCTGACCGGATGCAGCCGGACAGGGCAAGACAGGCCGGCTATCCCCCGGTAGCCGGATCAGCAAGAGGCAGCCAGATATGGCGACGTAGCCGGACTCAATCAATGGGACAGGGCGACGTGTGTATCAGTGCCAAAGACTGGCAACTACCCGGCCATACTGAAGACTTTGCGTGGGTGACGCAGGAACAGTGGCCGGTGCTGATGACAGGCTCGCACGGCATCCACTGTGCCTACGACAGCCATACCGCTCGTACTCCGATGAGACGAGCCATGCCAGACACTATAGATGACTAGTTGGCTAGGACCCGCTTGTGGGGCCCGCCAGTCAGACTAGCCAGTGAGACCTTTGCCTCTCTGCCTATATAAGGAGAGGCAAGGCCTCAGTATAAAGGGTTGGTCTTACAGCATTTAAGGCAGTAGCTAGCGTATACAGCTCGAGGAGCACTTGTAGTTCGTGTATCCCACATAATCAGATCCGGCAGGAGTAGGGGCTTTACCTCACCACGAGGGCCCCGGACCTGGGTACTTCTTGCGTTCCGCTACGCTTGCTTGTATCCAATCCCGCCTGCGGACACCGTCGATAGCTTCTCTGCTAGTCCCCACACCTCTATCTAACCTCCTCAGGTACTGCCGTTCCCAATACAACGACACTAGGTGCTATGACTGCAGCTCTGCTCCCCAAAAGGATTCATGCCATCTGTACTTAGACCAAACCATAAGTTCCTCGCATCACCTGCAAAGTCCGGAAACTCTCTCTCGATTTTTCTCCACTGCGACCCATCAGCAAGGTGTCTCAACATCTCGTCTTTCTTACGGTCTTCCATGTGCCATCGCAAAGACTTGGCATGCTCTTTGTTCCTGAATAAATGTTTCAACCGTGGTATTATAGGAGCATACCACATCACCCTGGCAGGAACCCTCTTCATGCGGCGCTCGCCCTCAACATCACCAGGGTCATCTCGCCTTATCTTATACCGCAATGCATTGCATACTGGGCATGCATCCAAATTCTCGTACTCCTCGCCGCGGTAGAGGATGCAGTCATTAATGCATGCATGTATCTTCTGCACCTCTAATCCTAGAGGGCAGACAACCTTCTTTGCTTCGTAGGTACTGGCAGGCAGTTTGTTATCCTTTGGAAGCAACTTCTTCATTATTCTCAGCAACTTTTCAAATCCTTCGTCAGTCACACCGTTCTCTGCCTTCCATTGCAGCAATTCTAGTGTGCTACCCAGTTTTTTGTGCCCATCTTCACAATTTGGGTACAACAATTTGTTGTGATCCTCTAACATCTTCTTGAACTTTAACCTCTCCCTTTCAGTTACGCATTCTTCCTGGGCATCAGCAATGGCCTGACTAAGATCATCATCGGGCAGATCTGATGCCTGTTCTTCATCTTTTTCTTCATCAATGTCTTCCATTGTAGTACCATCGTATTTAGGGTAGTCGTTGTCATTCTCTTATTCTTCGTTGTCTTCCATCATAACCTCTCTTTCTCCGTGCTTGGTCCAACAATTATAGCCGGTCATGAAACCAAACCGAAACAGGTGGTTGTGAAGGACTCTTGAGGAAGAGTATTCTTTATGATTCCGACAGACACCACATGGACAAGACATAAAACCATTCCGCTTGTTTGCCTCGACCACAAGAAGAAAAGAATGCACGCCTTTAATGAAATCGTTAGAGAGTCGGTCAGCGTACATCCATTGCTGGCTCATCTGCAATATATAATTAAGTAAGTACATCAAACATAATCATAATTAATTAGTACTAATCTAAAACCAGCAACCGAGACTAAAGATATGATGAACCTTTAGTCCCGGTTGGAGGCACCAACCGGGACTAAATGTGGATGTGGAGACAACATGTCGACACTATGTCCTCAGTGGGCAGCACTAAGCCAGTAAATTAAATGCCGACACTATTTTGGGTGGGTGGCAGCACTATGCCAGGGTGAGTGTGTCAACATTATGTCATCAGTTCCTGACACTATGTTGTGCTGCTTAATCTATAAATAGGTATGCATTCTTGTCAAGAACTGCAAGATGGTGTGCGAGACCAGGGACACCACTACGTCGGAGCTTCTCGAAGATGTCTTAGGACCTCATCCTCAGACATCTTCGAGGAGCTTGCCGTAGAGGCACTCTCTAATATGTGAAATTAGTTAGCTCCACCAGCATACTGATTTAGCTAGAGAAGATATAAACCGAAAGATGGTGTGGGAGAGCAGGAACACCACTACAGCAGAGCTTCTCAAAGATGTCTTAGGATCCCGTCCTCAGACATCTTCGAGGAGCTCGCCATAGAGGCACTCCCTAATATGTGAATTGTGATGTCTTCTTATCAAGCTTTTATGAATTAACCATATCTTTGTTACAATTTTTTCAGTTTGTTGAACGCAGGTAGATGAAGAAGGATATTTTTCCCAGCTAGCTAGTTAGAATGATGAACTCACGCATGTGTGTGCTTCTAAAATCAAATTTCGAGACTATGTGCCAAAACAAGATATATATAGATAGAATCCACATATTGTGATATTTACCTTAGAGTTCCTTACATTAATACAAGATAGATAGAATCTAAACATCGATCTCATGCTATCATTGCAAAAATTACTACCAAACTAAATCCACAAATCCATCTATAAGATAGAGCATGAAATGAGCTAATATAGCAATGAGAGTTCAAAGGATGAAGTTGCTCACCTTTTAGAACCTGTGGATAGATGTAGCACCACAAAATATAGACAAATCTTGAGGAAAAAATGGCATGAACTCGAGCTTGAAGCAAGAAAGAGAGAGAGAGAGGAGAGCCACCAGCTTGAATGGTGGCTCGGGCAGGGAAAGAAGATATAGCCTAACCTTTAGCCCCAGTTCGTGTCTAGAACCGGGGCTAAAGGTCCACCTTTAGCCCTGGATCGTATAACAAACCGGGACTAAAGGGTTTGGCGCCCGACCTGGCCTGCCTAAAACCCTTTAGCCCCGGTTTGTTACACGACCTGGGGCTAAAGGCCCCGTTCGAACCGGGGCTAGTGTCTGCCACCCCCCTAGGGCCAGTTCTAGCCGTTGGACCGGGGCATTAGTCCCGGTTTGTAGCAAAACCGGGACTAATACCCCTGGACCAAAGGTCTGTTTTCTACTAGTGCATCGTCACGAGGGTGGAGGTTGTATCTCGTGGGGTAGAGGCTGCATCCCCGCGGCGGAGGTTACATCCGAGGGTGGAGCTTGCTGCATCATATAGGCAGCAAGCTACATATCAGCAACGAAGTCTGCTATCCCCAGTGGTGACGACACATCTCCGGCGCGGCTGCATCCCCACGTCTTCGGCAACTTCCCCACATTTTTCGACGGGAGCCTTCTGCATCTCCTGTTACATCCCGGTCGCAAGGTAATCCATATGATAGCTTGTAACTTTTCGCTTAGGTTTTTCGATTCAACCCTGTATTCCGCTGGTGAAGGCATATGTGCTCTTGTTATGTGTATACGCCAATGGAACTTTTTAGCGAGCTTAGGGCACATGAAATTTCATACACCGTGTAATTTATTAGTGTAGGAAGCTTAGGGTCGTGCCACCCTTTTTTTCTAGATGCAACCACTCTATATTTAGATGGGAGTTTTTCTGTCAAATTTTATCCTACGTGGAGTTTTTATGGATGCAGGTGTGTCCAGACATCACATTGTAGCAAGGAAGACTGTAAATTTCCCTAAGTAACATCTATTAAATGGGCGTTTTTTCTGCTTTTTGCAGATGCAACACATGCTAATTCTATAGGTGTAATTTTTGCTAGACGGTAGTTTTCCTATGGCCTGTAAGATGACATGACAATTTTATTCTAGGATGGTAAATTCCCTATGTTCTTTAGATGGAACTCATGGTAGTTTTCCTATGGTCCGTAAGATTTTACATGTTGTGTGTAGGATGGTAGATTTTCTATGTTGTTGATAATCATAAATTTTTACATGCCTATGTGTAGGATGGTAGTTTTTCTATGTGGTTTAGGAATCACAAATTTTTTACACGCCTGCGTGTAGGATGGTAGTTTTTCTATGTGGTAGATGATCACACAAAATTTTACATTCCCGTATGTAGGATGGTAGATGATCACAAATTTTTACATGCCTGTGTGTAGGATGGTAGTTTTTTCTATGTCAGGATGATCACAAAATTACATGGCTCAATCAGTTCAGCTCGGATGCTACTTATTTGACTTTCGTGGTTTTGTACAAATGCTCTGACATGATGGTAGTCCTAGATTGCTCCTGCTAGGATGGTACTTATTCACTTTTCCGATTTACATTGGTCAGTTAGGCATGGTAGTTTTTATTTCTCAGATGATGTGTAAGGAAAAAGTATACCACATGTAAAACAACATTTTCTCAACTGATAGGATGGTAGTTTTTTTGGATGCAAGGACGATAGATTTTGTGGATGCAGGGATGGTAGCTTAAAATTGTGTATGGCAGTTGTTCACTTGCGGAATTTTTACATGTTAGTTTTCCAAAAATGGTATCTCTCGAAAATATCGTTAGATGGTACTCTTGAACATTTTCTTTACATGTTAGGGTGTGTGACCCCTGTATGAGCACCGGTTTGTGTGTTATGTTCGGTTCCCGAAGGCTCAACCATAGGATCTGCTTCTTCCGGTTCTTCCATAGTGCGAGGGCTAGTTTAAGTTGCAGCGGCACCTTCACGGGAACCACCAGGAGGTGCAGACGATGTCCCAGCCTCGTCATCACCAAAACCAGCTGAAGTCCCTTCCCCATAATCCTCGAATGTTTCATACGCTGGCTATTTAAGGTCAAGCTCTCCAAACCACCATGCAAAACTTTTCAGCATTTTCTTTTACTTGTGTTTCTTTCCTGCAAAAAGCAAAAAAAAAAGCATCAGTATGCTCCTTTTTTGAGGTGTTTTGTGGTACCCTCAAATAAATAATAGCCAACCATTCTTGTCCATCTAAAGGTCCATAATAATTTATACTAGTGCAAAAAAGTTGACCAGTACAATTTATACTAGTCAGAAAAATTGGCACCGAAAAAAAAACTTGCCGACGGCCCTGGCCCAAAAGGCCTCGCCTGAGCCAACTCAGTCTAACTGTGTTATCGAGTTCCCCAACTCAGTCTACTCTTAACCCTAGAGTCGATCCCATCTACGCCTCCTCCCGATGCCCGCCTCCGTCATGTGCCCGCCGTGTTCCGCTGGTCCTCATCGACGAGACCACACCCCTCTCTCTTCTTCCGCGATTCCACCTCGGCCGCGTTGGTGCCGTTGCGACGAGGTCGCCGGCCTCGGTTCTATCGCCGCCGCAGCGAAGAGAGACGGAGCTGGCGATGGGTGGCGCTGCTGTGAATGGGGAGGATGCCGACGAGAGGGTGGCGCGGGGGAGGGACGCAGCTCAGCAAAATGGTGACTGGGACTGGGAGGGTGACGGGAAATGAAAGAAGTCCATGGGAGGAATCCCCGCGGGTGTTCTGGTGGTCCTCCGCGTCATTGGCGCGTCGCTTGCTCCACATCTCCGGCGTCAGTCGTTCCTGGTTCTCCTCTGCGTGCTCTCGTCGCCAAATTCGGAACTAGTCGGCTGGGCGCATGGCGAAGGGGATGCTATGCAAGGAGCTTCTAGTACTTGTCGGCGTGGCCGCCTGCAGCGGTTTCAGTCGTCACAGACGGAAGGTCTCAGAAACTTGTATAGCTGCGGTGTTTGACATTGACGAGCTTGGTGTTCTTCTAGTTCGTGTTAGTTCCTCTCACATTTCAGTATTTCACTATATAAGTTATTTCTGAGAGCCAGCTGTCAAAACTTGCTGATACCTTTAGAGATTGGCTATACGAAAACAACACAACTAGGTTGAGGCTGAAACTCAAAATACTCTCGGCAATGATGTTCTTACAAATCATAGCCATGTACTGTTAAGTCTGTAACTGTAATAAGAAAAGTCAAATTGCCGTATAATAAGCTTGATGTGTGACAACAGGCTTGTAAATTGAAGCAGCAGCTAGTCTGATTTATGTGAAAAGGAGCAGCGAGTCTGATTTATTTGAAAAATCGCTTCTAGTTTCAGTTGTGCATCCATATGTTTTTATTCCACAATGCGACAAATGCATTGACCAATACCCTCCATGATACATAATGGAATCATGATAAAATGTCCTGAACCTAATGTTCAGGTTTAACGGGGATACAAGAAAAACTAGTCCTTAATAGGAAAAATAATAACCTAATCATCCATACATGGACTGAAGTGTACTGCTTCGTATATTATATATTGATGAATTATTTGTAAATAATGTCTAGATGGTTCTCTTTAGGTTCAAGGATTTTCTCGATATGGCAACCAGAGGATCCGTCTCGTGTTTGAGTCGTCATGGCGCACCCTCCTTAGACGATTGTGATCTGCCGGAGCTCCAATGTGATTGCCTTGAACCACGACGGTGTGTGATCCTGTACATAAAATAATACGAATGTTTGTGCTTTCGATAATGCAATGTGCTGGAGGAGATATTATTTTTGTATTCATACACTATTGTGCAATATAATTATGCAATTTTCCCATAGAATTACATTGCAATAATTTTGTTTTGTTTGTTGTTACTAATCTATGCAGGGTTGTAGTTGTCAACCCGGGAGGACCTTCTCAACAAGTATGCTGAAGAGATGGTCAACTACTGCCGCTTCAAACAATCTGCAAGATGCATTGGCTTCATTGGGCGAAGCACATAGCTCATGACATAGAACACAACAAGAAACTTGAAGAAGAGAAATGCAAATATCGGAAATATTATATACTTTTCTGGTTCATGCTAGTCTTGTATATAGCTCGAATAATAATTCTCACTGTAGATGTGGCATATTGAAGTAACATTAGCATCATACATTTTTTATTGTAGTAGAAACATTTGAGCCCATCTTGAATGGAGAAGTCAGAACCACACTTGTATTATGCAATTCTGAACTGGGCATACTAGAACAGTTCCGAACTGAGCAACTGAGCATACTAGAACAGTTCCGAACCGGGCATACATGAGCTCACCATTATCAGCTGGTCAATCTACTAGTCCCCTATGGTCGAAGCAAGTGAAACCACGCTCCAGTTTGCACAAGTGTATAATAGTTTGAAATGTAGAAATGTATGGTCGATTTGATTGATGATACTCAGCAGTAATCATAGCTTGAAACCACGCACCAGTTTGCACAAGTGTATAATAGTTTGAAATGTAGAAATGTATGGTCGATTTGATTGATGATACTCAGCAGTAATCATAGCTGATTGCAGCGGGCATCTATGCTGGCGACTAAGTTTGACTATAGTGACAAAGGAATAACTAATATGACATCACACAATGACAGAAATATAGTGCTAAAGTTTGCGAGCAGATGCTATCTGCAATTTCAGAATATTTTGGTAGACAAAGCCTCTGTAAAATACATACAACTGATTATCATGTAGCTAAGTTTGAACCATCTAGACTCATTCGATAGATAATGCCATCTGGAACAAACCCTGACAAAATAGTATCCTAACACTTTGATGACTAATCAAGGCTTCTGGAACAAACCCCGAAGAAGCTGTGAGAGCCATCTGGAACCAACACTTTTGAAGGTGGACCAAGGGCTAAAACTTGCCGTATGAGCCATCTAAGTCTAACACTTGAACCACTGTTGTAATAATCATCTTTTCAAACAGCTGAAGTAGAGTATCACTGAGTTGATTCTTGTTTCTTCAAATCACAAACCGCCTGGTTTATAAAAACAAAGAGATAGTAAATAATACGCATTGTATACCAGAAATAAAATCAGCAGAAAATATAGATACAATGAACAAAATGCTTGGTGTTCATCCCATGGAGCATAGAAATAATTATTATTGTATGATTACCTTTGTCCCAATCTGTTGTGGAATGCCTTAGGCCTCTTGTCACATGGAGCACCTCTAGGTTTTATCTGTATTGGATCCAGGACTTTGACAGAAAAAACTTGGTTTGACCATGCAGTGATACTCTTCACGCTCCTTCATGCTATCGTCTTCACCGTCCATGTCTGAAAACTGCCATCATCAAATTAAGATTCATGTTACTAGTCAAGTAAATAATGTTAAAACAACTTTATCTGACAAGATGAAACGACATGTGATTGCTGATCATAAGTAAATTTTTCTCCCGAATGCTGCAATATCTTCCTCTGTTTTCCATTATAGACAGTAATATTTTGTAGAGATTGGGATGCTGCTATACACAGAGTGAATTTCCCTGTTTCAGTATATCAAAGGTTCCTGCTATAGGCCGGAGTTCAGGCTGTCCTTGAACCTGCTGATCCAGTTGCTGACCAGCATGTCAACGGTTCTGGTGGATCGGTGTATTCATAACGGAAACAGTTGGCAAAGGAAAAATCCTACAGTACTGTTTCAGGTCAAAGAACTGTATCTATTCCCAGCAATAATGTGATCCGTACGTGGAGATTATTCGAGACAGATTTCTGTTCCTATGTACCTATGGACAACAGTGCAATTATATCAGCCTAAGTACCTATCCGATTAATCTCTCTCTCATATTTAGTTTTCTAGAGAACATATGAATGGTTCCGCACTTCCCAGCTAAACTCTGAAACGAAGTAACATGCAGAATAACTCCAACAAACAAGCCTAAATTGTGAGTTGACACTATTGTGTCCGCCATAGCAATCAGAGTTTAGCCTCTTAATTCCCCGGGCCTCTGTAATTAATCAAGCATTTGAACAATTCTGAATCAACAAAAGTATGTCTTGATGGCACATTTAGTCCCTTTGCGGCTCAGTACCAATTGCATAATTAGTACAATTCCAAATAAAACAAGCGGAAAACAATCTGAAACTTAGATTGAAATCATAAGCATGAGTGTTGCAAGCGTACTTGATGAGAACACAACCGCGTCGAGGGCGTCGTGCTGGTCGTCGTCGTCGTCGGCTCTGTCGGATGTGTGTGTGGAAGCTGTCATGGAGACGGTGTCCGGCATCAACAAGATCAGAGTAGGGGTTTGGCGGCGTGGATGGATGTGGATCCGTCGGTGGCGGCGGCGTGCAGGTAGAGTTCGAGAGCGGGGAGGGGGTTGGCGCCGTCGCGAGTGCTGGGAGGCGGCGGCGCGCGTCAGGGGAAGCGGTGGTGGCGGCGGCGCGTGTCCGGGGAAGCGGTGGAGGCGTGCCGGCGTCCTTGGAGAGCGCGGCGAGGGGTGGCGTCGGCGCGCGTGCTGGGAGGCGGCGGCCGCGTCCGGGAAAGCGGTGGCGGCGTCTTCTCTTTTTTGTTCTGTTCGTCCACGGGTGGACCTCAACGCGGGGTTGATTTTATTTTTTTTCCATACTGTTTTAAGCTGGGCTCATTGGGCCACATCTTTGTCAGCCATGGGATCAAATTATACTAGTCTCATTTGGAGAGTAGTAAAAGGTACTGTAAAAATTGCCCCTTTTTTACAGCAATAATTATCTCATAGTTACAGTGAAGATATTCTTTTTACAATACAGTCCCTTTTCTTACTTTCTAACATCTCAAAATATACAGGAAGGGGATTAAAGGATATGGAAGCAAATAGAGAGCTAAAATGATATGGATGCAAGCAGATAGAAGTTTCAAGGAGATGCAACAAGAGAAGTTTTCTGTTCATGAGGGATTAAGTTTTTGTCAGATAAAAGTTCCTTTTAGTCAATGCTAGGACAATGATTCCCTTGTTCTACCACCTTTTGGCCACTTTTGTAGCAAACTGTGTGTAACACAGCCTCTTCGGTTTGGTACATGCTCCAACGAAACTTGCCTCATTGGTTCGCCTTAATCATGAATGTCACATAGCTGTACATTCTTAGCTCTGTGGTTTCAAAATTTCCTACAAACTTCCGGTATACAAGTCTGATGTTACTATTTTGCTGTATACATGGTCTTTCTCTTTTTCCTTACATACCTGATGTTACTATTGCTATAAACAAGGTTTTTCTTTTTCCTTACATGCCTGATGTTACTACATGCTTGATGTTACTTTTGCTGTAAACATGGTATACTTCCTAACATGCCTGATGTTACTTTTGCGAGAAACTTACAATTTGTACAAACTTACAGTTATACTACGGTTATATTATTTTTCATAGCCCATTTAGATGACAGTTCCCCTACAAACTTACAGTTTCTTAGCCTTCTATTTTCTATAGACCATGGGGGGCATGCAAAGTTACATCATACTCTTTTTTGTGACATAGCACACGCAGATGTTAGTTTGCTAGAATCTCATATTAACCATGTGTTTCTTCCTAAATCTAGAATGTTACATGCCTGTAGCTGCTTGTTTTTTTAGTTTTCACTGATGCAAGCATGTTTTTCTATATGTACTGCCTCCGTTCCACAATATAAGCCTTTTTAGCAAGTTGTTTTAGTTTGCTAAAAAGAATTATATTGTGGAACGGAGGTAGTAGCATATAAAGCAAGAGAATTATCTAGAAAAGTTGCACGCCTGTAAATGCCTGTTTTCTTACGTGCCTGTACAAGCTAGCTAGTTTCAGCAAGGGAATCAATCCTATACGCTTGATCTCAGTTTGGTTTCATATAGGCATCACTGATATTTTAGACCTGTAAAACCCATAACTGACATATCTGTAGCTATCTAACATCCCAGACATTGAGTAGGTAACCTAGCTGAAACTTTTTTGAGGCAAATCAGATGTAAGAGGTAGTCCAGGCATAAAACAACTAGCTGGAAATTTTCTATTCTATATCATTTTTTCCATCCTAGGGAGAGAGCAGAGAACGCACCTGGAGATTTCCTTGCAGGGAGAGAAGCACTGGAAGGGAAGAAATCTGGGAGAAATTAAGGGAGGGATGGAAGATGCAAAATCCACTCCGCACCCCTTCCCCCTGTTTCCATGCTCTCCTCTTTTTGTTCTCTTCGTTATTCTGGACTGCCTATGTGTATTTTGGGATATAATTTCTGTAGCTTTGGCCCCTTCCAATGGCGGCAACCCCAGGGGTAGCAAGAGGTGGAAAGAGCTACGGGGATGGGGGAGATCGGGCTTGTGGCAGGCGGGGGTAGGGAAGATCGCGGGATTTCGGGGGCGCGCTGGCGGTATGTCCTTGGTTCCTGCGCAGCCTGCGCGTGTCCTGACATATGGTTCGCGCTCGTCCGGGACAGGCTAAAAATAGAAAGGAGAGAAAGGAGAGAAGAGTGCGCGCGCCCAGAACAGGAAAGGACCATCGCTGTCGGACTGACCTGGCCGTACGCTAAACTCAGGTCGACCTGAGTGTAGTCGCGTCCTTCTTTAAAAATAAAAGAAATGTTGACTACCACTGATCACTCGATCGATCTCACACGCGCGCGAGGTGGAGAAGAGGAAGAAGACCGGAGAAACTGAGAGATGAACACACGAGATTTTGCGCGGTGTACTGCGTACCGCTTTTCTGGGTCTTTCATTGCCTTTTATTCAAAGAGTACAAAGCATGCCATGGTAATCGTCACGGCCCTACAGAATCGTGCCATCCCACGACTCGAGCGTGCCCCACGCTGATCTTACAAATATCTGAACTAAACGTCAGTGCTAAACTACGTTCGAACTGACAGACCGGTTCGACACTTATGGAAATACAGATAAAGCTCAGCTAGATTATTCCAACAAACTCCCCCTAAGCTAGATGTGATCTACTTGACACTCACCATGCCAATGCGTGCACGAAGCTCCTGGAACCTCACTCACGCTAGGGGCTTGGTGAGAAGGTCCGCGAGCTGCTCGCTGGTGCTGATGTGCTCGACGCAGATCTTCCCAGACTCGACGCATTCGCGGATAAAATGGTAGCGCACCTCAATGTGTTTACTCCGAACATGAAATACCGGATTTTTGCACAATTGGATCGCCGATTTGTTGTCGATGAAGATTGTAATGCTGCTGCCCTTCTCGCCTAGCATGTCATCCAGCAGACGGCACAGCCAGACACCCTGACACGCCGCGGTGGCCGCCGCGACGTACTCCGCTTCACACGAGGACAGGGCAACGATCCTTTGCTTCTGAGACTGCCACGTGATTGGGCTGTCTCCAAGTGTAAAGAGTACCCCGGTGGTGCTCTTGCGGTTGTCAACATCCCCGGCCATATCCGAGTCACTATAACCTTGCAGCTCACGATCACCGCCGCGCGTGTACTTGCACCCGAAGTCACGTGTGCCAGCGATGTACCGAAGGAGGTGCTTCACAGTTGCCAGGTGTTCCGTTGTCGGCGCCTCCATGAAGCGGCTTACGTATCCAACAGCGAATGCGATGTCAGGTCGGGTGTTCACCAAGTAGCGCAAGCACCCAACGATGCTCCTGTAGGAGTGGCGTCTGTCGACGGATTCTTGCTTTCCTTACTCAACTTGAGGCGCGGCTCCATAGGCACCACCGCAGGATTGCAATCTGCCATGCCCGCGCGCTCCAGCAGTTCCGAGGCGTAGCTTCCCTGAGACAAGACAATGCCGCTGCTGCTCTGGCGCACCTCGATGCCGAGATAATAATGGAGTAGTCCTAGATCACTCATTCTGAACCGATCCATCATCTCCTTCTTGAAACTCGACACTTCCTTAGAGTCTGCCCCTGTGACGATCAGATCGTCCACATAGATACCGAGGAGGATCCTAGTTTTTCCTTGACCATGTGAGTACACGGCGTGTTCTGACGGACAGCAGACAAAACCCAGGTCCTTTAGTGTGGCGTCTAGCTTTGTGTTCCAGGCTCGAGGTGCTTGGCGCAGGCCATACAAGGCTTTGTGGAGGCGAAATACTTTCTCCTTTTCACCGTCACGAGCAAAACCTGGTGGCTGTGCCACGTAGACTTCCTCCTCCAGCTCTCCGTTTAGAAAAGTAGACTTTACGTCGAGGTGATGCAGAGGCCAGTTCTGACGAGCGGCGATGACAACAAGGAGACGCACCGAGTCTAGCCGAGCAACAGGAGCAAAAACCTCATCAAAGTCAATGCCCTCACGCTGCACATACCCCTTAGCCACTAATCTGGCCGTGTGCTTGACAATGCTCCCATCTGCATTTCTCTTTGTTTTGAACACTCACTTTAAGGCAATCGGACGATGTCCTGGAGGGAGATCAGTGAGCGACCAGGTGCCATTTTCCTCAATGGATACTAGTTCCTCCATCATTGTTGAACGCCAGCACAAATGTGATTCAGCTTCAGCAAATGTGTTCGGCTCGTCGAGGGAGAGGAGGAGCTCAGCGTGATCTTCCTCAGTTGCTGCCTTCTCCAGCATGTCTGCCACCAGGCGGTAGCGGTGAGGCCTCTTTGTATCATCTTCGTGGTCCAGCATCTGACTGTCAACACTTGGTGGTGACACAAACCTGACAGGCAACTCTGGCGATGAATCTGCCGGTGCAGTGCTGCCTGCCGTGGCTGCCGCGGCAGAGTTTGGAGCCGGATTCTCTGCCGCGGCAGGGCTCTCTGCCGTGGCTGCTGAAACAGCCGCTCCACCAGCTGCTGGCGAAGGAACCGTGCTCTCTTCACGGCTCAGTGGTGCTCCCCTGTTCACCATGTACTCCACGATCAGAGGCTCGCTGTAGCTCCCGTCTTCTTCACTGCTCCAATCCCAGCTAGTTGATTCCTGGAAGACCACATCCCGTGACACGATAACTCGTGTTGCCACCGGATCGAACAGCTTCCACGCCTTGGTGCCCTGCTCGTACCCGATGAAGACGCACTTGATGCTCCGATCATCTAGCTTTTTGAGGCCCGGCTTCACGATCTTGGCGTAAGCCAGGCAGCCAAACATGCGGAGGTGGTCCACATCAGGCTTCCGCCCGTGCCACGCCTCGAACGGGGTCATGCCGCCGATGGCGCGCGTGTATGAGCGGTTGAGGACATAGATCGCCGTGTTCACCGCCTCACCCCAGAAGCGGTTTGGCATCGATTTTGCCTTCAGCATTGGTCGAGCCATGCCCACCACCGTTTGGTTTCGCCGTTCCACAACCCCATTCTGCTGAGGAGAATATGGGGCCGTGAGATGCCGCTGCACTCCATGGTCTGAGAAGAACTTGCCGAGGGCGGTGGAAGTGAAC
Source organism: Avena eriantha (assembly GCA_910589775.1). Lineage (NCBI taxonomy): Eukaryota > Viridiplantae > Streptophyta > Magnoliopsida > Poales > Poaceae > Avena > Avena eriantha. The sequence continues at coordinate 537,974,722 of OU342743.1, read as the reverse complement.
TCCCCCCCCCCCGATCCGTGCGAAACGCGCGGAGCTGACGCCTTGACTCGAGCTTTGCCGCCTTCTTGAAGTGCCTAATGGCCTCATCGGCTCCGTCCTTGGGCGCGAGTAGGAAAACCCACATGTAACGACTCTTGTCGTCAACCAAGAGCATAAAGAAGCGCCTGCCCCCTGGCGTCGCCGGCGATATGGGGCCACATAAGTCCACATGGACCAGATCGAGCACCTCCGTTGCTCGGTAGTTGGCAGCTTGGGAGAACGGAGCCCACCGCTGCTTGCCTGCGAGACAAGCCTCGCACAGCTGGTCCACATGCCCAATAGAGGGCAGGCCACGCACCATGCCAGTCCTGGCCATCTTCTGCAGGGCGCCAAAGTTCTGATGGCCCATCCGTTCGTGCCATGTCCAGGCGCTATCGACGCGCGACGCGGACAGACAGATTGGCTGGGCAATCTGGAGCACGATCTTATACAGCCGGTTCGGGGATCGTGGCACCTTGGCGAGCAGCTTGTCGTTTTGGTCCCACAGGGACATGTAACCACCACGGATCGAGGAAGGGCAGCCATTTTCATCTAGTTGGCCGAGGCTGACGATGTTTGTCTTCAGCTTGGGGATGAGGTACACATCCGACAGGGCTCTGTGCTCGCCGCCTCGAATGGTGATCAGCACGGTTCCACGTCCCCTTATCTCGACGACGGAGTGGTCGCCGAAACAGACAGAGCCTGTGATGCCGGTGTCGAGCTCAGCGAAGACAGTGCTGTTTCCACTCATGTGGTTCGACGCCCCTGTGTCCAGATACCAGGGAGCGTCGACCGGCTCACCTTCATCGCCAAGGCGCACGCGTGCCCTCTCTTCATTCAGGAATACACTGCCGCCGACGTGATCAGGCTCCACGCTGTCAGTGCACAACTGTGCCATGAGCAGCGCAGACTGCGCATCGTCATCGCTGTTTCCTTCTTTGACCAAGTGGGCTTCCTCCTTCTTTTTCTTGCGACAGTCGCGGGCCCAATGGCCCCGCTTGCCGCAGTACCGGCACTCGTCGTCCTAGGCTGCGCCGCCAGTGCGCTTGCCTTTGTCGCGGCCGTCCTTGCCACGACCCTTGTTCCGGCCATTCTTGCCGGAAGCGCTTCCTCCAGTACCACCGGAGGAGCCTTCGCCCTTCATGCGGGCGCGCCACTGCTCTTCGGTGAGCAGCAGCTTGCCGCTACCGGTCTCCCCAGCGGCATCCTCCTCATCGTCGTCCTCCTCGCACACTTTGAGCCGGCCGGTGAGTTCCTCAATCGACATTTTCTTCGTGTCGAGGAGGCTCTCGATCGACCGCGCCATCTGCTTGTACAACTTGGGGACGGAGCGGAGGAACTTGTGGATTACCATGGCGTCGTCGATTGGGTCGCCCAACACCTCCAGCTGATGCACAATCTCCTGGAGGCGCATTCCGAATTCGTCCACGGTCTCGCCCGCTCTGAACCGGATCGCCTCATACTCCTTGCGCAGGTTCTGCGCCTTGGAGACGCGCACCCGATCGGCCCCGATACGGATCGTAGCGATCGCATCCTAGGCCTCTTTCGCGGTCTTCTTGACGGCGAGCGAGGGAATCATCTCCGCCGGTACCGAACGGAGAATCCCCTCCAGCGCAGCACGATCATCCCCATAGTCACCTTCCCATGTCTCGATCACAGCCCATAGGTGCCTAGCCTGCAGCATCACACGCATGAGGAGAGACCAAGAGTTATAGTTGGAGCGGGTCAGCATCGGCCAGGCCGTGCCTGTGACCCCACCCGCCTCGCGCCCGGAGCGCGGCATGGTGATCGCCCGTTCCTTTGATGCCGATGGCGACCCGCCGAGGGCGGGACTGGCCGCGCCCGCATCCGACGACTCGTCGGCCTTCTTGGACGGATCCCCGGCCTCCTTCGGCAGCCCTCCCTTTGGCATGATCCAACGCGGCTTTGATACCACGTGTTGACTACCACTGATCACTCGATCGATCTCACACGCGCGCGAGGTGGAGAAGAGGAAGAAGACAGGAGAAACTGAGAGATGAACACACGAGATTTTGTGCGGTGTACTGCGTACCGCTTTTCTGGGTTTTTCATTGCCTTTTATTCAAAGAGTACAAAGCATGTCATGGTAATCGCCACGTCCCAACAGAATCGCGCCATCCCACGACTCGAGCGTGCCCCACGATGATCCTACAAACTTGGAGCAGATCGTGCTAACCAACGACTCTGTCCAGCTACCATATCTGAACTAAATGTTCAGTGCTAAACTACGTTCGAACTGACAGACCGGTTCGACACTTATGAAAATACAGATAAAGCTAACAGCTAGATTATTCCAACAAGAAATACTAAGAAAATTGGGAGTCATCTCTTTCCAACAACCGTGAGAATCCCCTCCCATTGACCTGCCTTCTGCACTGCCAGCCCAGGCTTCCTTCATCGGCCACCCCCTCCAGCCCCTCAAGCCATCTCGTCTCCCAAGTTCGCATGCCTCTATCCCGGCCCCTTCTCTCGAGGCAGCCTGCAGTAGGACGCGGGCACCGGTGACATTGGCCCAGCGCTCGGTGAAGTGGCGTCCCCCCTCTTTCTCTAGAGAGGCACGCGAGGGTACCGGCCTTCCCTTCGTCAGTGACCACCTTCCTCCCACCCTGCGTCGTTGCTTCTCCTTGCTCGCCGGAGACCACCCCGAGTCCCCACTGCCTCCGGTCAACCTAGCCCCCACCCCCGCTGCACACCCCACCACCAACCCCGTGCTCACCACCTCACCCACGGTCGTCGCCCCTCCTGCGTCGCCCGTGGAGGCACTCGGGGAGGCCTAGGGAGGCAATCGAAGGAAGGACGTGGAGGCTTTCCGATCAGAGTGCGCGCCGGCAGATATGGCAGCATGTAGCATGCCAACGGTAGGAGGCAATAGGTGGCGCACCGGCGGTGGGTAGCGGGTGGAACACCTATGAGCTCCTAGAGCTTGAGGGTGACACACCGGCGATATCTGCGCCGTCGTCTCTACCCTCTAGGACGCGGTCGCTCTCTCCTATGCCTGACCCGCATCGGGAGGTTGAGGATGCTATTTTTTCTTTTTGATATTCAGATCTCTTACGATTTTTTCTAGAATATTTTTATTTTTATTTTTGGAAAAAAATAGATAGGGGAATGACATGTGGGTCCTAGTCGTACAGATACATTCGTGAAACGGTCCAGTCACGGTTTAAATATTCGATGCCACATTAATGACAGGTGGTCCTACTAGTAGTTTGGCTATTAAATTTGTGTTTAATTCGGGTTTAGGGTATTTTGCTAACAACCGACCAAAATATGGTGTGTTTTTTACCGAAAATACAAAGTGGCACTCTATGGTAAATTTGAGTTGTAAAGTGGTGGTTTTATGCTATATACTAGACGCCGATGCCACAATGTTGATGACGATGTAGTGGAGGAGAGAGCATGCACAGAAGAATATGCCCACCGGAAGGGATAGAGATCACCGGAACTACTGCACTTGATGATCTCGTTCTTGGTGCGGAGGTCCTTCACAGAGAGACTAAAAGGATCAAACTCGATAGAAACTAGATTATCAGTGGTGAATTTGCATACAGAAAGAAGATTTTTTATGAGTTTAGGTGTAACTAAGCTAAAACAAATGATTAGGAGTAGAAAGAGCGGTCACAGGTGATGGGAAGGGCATGTCCATTGCCAATGATGACATGCGGATAAGGGGAATGAGAGGGTAGGATGTGCGAGAGATTACCCTAATTACCGCTCATGCGAGCGGAAGCGTCCGAATCCATGAACCAGTCATTCGAGGACGGTGGCGTTAGAGACATGGTGTTGAAATCCTGCATGAGGGGGCCTTGATCGAAGGACGGAGACAAAACAGTGTATGTTTGTGCATGTTGTTGAGCTATCTGCGACGCTCCTAGCAGCCACGACAAGGGAGGTGGGGGTGCTCCCTGTGGCCATGGCATGGGCGAAGCAGCACCATATAGGGTCATGGAGGTGAGGCGACATCATGGCATTATGGGCCTGAGGTGGACCAAGGAGTGGCGGGTGTTGTGGTGGACCGGGCCACATCTGGATGGATTCCGCCCATGGGTTCTTCATGGATTGCCAGGGAGCCTATGGGCCCTTCTCTAGTGTGTTGGAGGTGACGTCGCCGCACTGCTGGGAAGGCGCGGAGTGGAGAAAGGGGTACCGTGCGCCAAATCAGCAATTGCCAAATTGCTATAAGCTGCGAAAGATGTTGGGGGTGGTGAGGAGGCGCTGGAAGGATCGTATGGGCACCTAGAGGGGGGGGGGTGAATAGGTGCTACTTCAAATTTTACTCCTTTTCAAATTAAGGTTTGACACAAAGGTAAATTCTCTAGATATACAACTATGGTGAATTTAACTATATGTCACACTAGCACAACTACTAAGAAAGAGCAATATAAAGTAAGGTGCGGTAAAGGATAGAAGTAACCGAAGTGAAGAACATAGGGACACAAGGATTATTTCCCATAGTTCCTTCCTTTTGAGGGGAAGTACATCTGCGTTTGGAGAGGGGATTGTATCAAACCACCAACGCCACGAGAGGCCTCCCTTGTTCTCCAGTGAACCTCACCCCAAGGCGATCGATTCACGCTTCCACTATATCGGCAACCTTCGAGGTGGAAGCCGGCACCTTTACAACAAGTTCGAGGCACGCATCCACAACTGAATTGGAGGCTCCCGAATACAAGCTAGGTATCACAACAATCAAGAACAAGCTAGTAAGAACCAAATCAAGAACTAGGGTTTCCAATGAAACACTAGAACAAGGGGCCCTCAAGTGAATGAGGGGGAAATGGAAATCTCTCTTGGTGAAGATGTAGATCAAGGACTCCTCCTTTGATTCTCCAAAGATCAAGGACTTTGGTTGGTTGTAGATGGAGTTCTTGTTGATTTGGTGACTCTAGGGTTCGGACACTCCGACCACAGAGAAGCGGACATTTCGGCCTGGCAAAGAATCCAGCCAGAGTCCGGGCAGTGTCCGAGAAGTGTCTGATATAGGCTACTGACTATCCACAACCTCTGAGGTATCCTTTGGGCCGGACACTCTGGCAGACACCAGCCGGACATTCCGTCCTGGCAAAGAATCCGGCTAGATTCCGGGAAGAGTCCGGGTCGAGTCCGAAAAGGGGTACTGACTGTTGGCCACCTCCGTGGAATCTTTCGGGTCGGACACTCCGGTGAACACCAGCTGGACATTCCGGCTAGGCCGGATACTCTGGCTGAAATCTACCAGACAGTCCGGTGCAGACAAGATCTAGCACAAATAAAACTTGGGGCCTTCTTTTCCTTATGACAAGATAATGATATGATAATATTCTACAAGCAATATAGATATATCCTGAAACATTTCAGCAGCAGATTAAAACCATCCTAGTGTTGTCAACAAACATCAAAATAAAAGGAAGGGCATAAATGCCCTTTCAATCTCCCCATTTTTGGTGTTTGATGATAACCAAAGGATTTGCATATGATAATCAAGAAGCATAGCAACACTCGGTTTACAAACCATAGGAAGGCTCCCCCTAGATGTGTGACCCATTAAAATGAGCATTTAAAAAAATCACACAATGTAGAGAGTATCCCCTAACTAGAATATATAACCACAAAGGTACGATATGATCATAAACGGATAGACAAATAACTAGGAAAACCATAGTTTTTAATGAAATGACGATACCGGGTACGCATGTCTTACCACACATGACAGACACCAGAGTTCAACATATGAAAAAGTACATAACCAAATGACATAAAGACACAACCTTCAAAGAGGCAAATCTAGATAACGTGAAGCTTGTGTACCCATGCAAATCCCCGGTAGCAACCTAATATGGCCACTTCTCCCCCTTTGGCATCGAGACACCAAAAAGGGAAAAGAGCACTACGAAAGCGTCCCAAACCAACTCTAGTCACTAAAGCCGTCATCCTCCTCTTCCTCGCCGTCATCCTCATCCTCATCCTCATCCTCATCCTCATCATCACCATCCCGAGCAGTCGTCTTGCCGTGAGGGCGAGAAGAGGAAGACGCATCCTCAAACATGGACCAATCCTCACGCCCTGGCTCCAGTGACCATAAGATAGCGTACCATCAGAAACCTGCTGAGAGGAGTCATCATCCATGGGCTGGTTGATCTTCTTGAGTTCCTTCATAACATTCCTTTTGGCCTTGTAGGCATCATACTGACCATGGCAGATGTCAATGTTCTGACATAGGAGCAGTCTCTTCCACTAGGATGCCTTCTTCACCTTCTTGTGTACTTCATCTCTAGAGGTGTTGAAGTGATATGCATTGCTAGCATGCTTCATGCGAGGACCACGAGTCACAACCTTCTGCACCTCCTCAGATTCATCACTCCATTGTCGTCAAATTCATCCACATCCTCATCCTCAAAGACACCGCGAGAAGGAGGATAACTGCGGGGTACCTGAGTGTAAGGAGCCCCTTCCTCTGAAGCTTTGCAGGCTTGTGAGACACAAGGTTGTTGAAGAGCAGAGGAGTAGCTAGAGTGTGGGCAGCAATAAGCTTCATCACATATGGGGCATAGAGAGGGCACTTCTTGTCCATAATGCACTAGTACAAGTCTTGATATATAAATTCCATGACATCAATAGCACCACCATCATGGTCAGGACCGTGAATAAATACAGAGTGAGCATGAGACATGAGGTTGATTTCAGCACCTCACATTTCATCCTTGTTACCTACCTTTGGAGTGAGAGTGTGGCGAAACATGCAAAGCAGAATGTTGTAGAGCAGCTTCATGTTGGTGGTTTGACCAGATATACCACCCTGAGAATAGATAAGAGCTAATATTGCCTTGTCATAAGCTTGCCCATGAATATGCATTCTTTCACCACTAGCATTATTAGTGTTGAAGGGTAAACCAAGAATGCCAGAAAATTGCACCAAATTGGAACGGCATCTGGTAGTGCCAGAAATCCATTCTAAAGGAACATCCATAGTGTCACCAAACACAACAGTGGCATAAATTTGCTGAACCAACTCAATGTTGTAGTCTTCTCTTACTTGAAAGATGGTGTACAGTCCCACCTTCTCTGTAACCCACAGAGCATCCTGAAAGTAGCTATGAGCATGCAGCTTCTCAATCTCCAACCATTGCATGCGTCACACAGGAGATCTGAACCCACCATACACCTCGAAATAGAGGAGGATTTGTTCATTCCTCCAAATTCGATCATCAAGAGAGGTGCGAGGTAGAGAATAGAACTGCTGGAGCCTCATCTCCACATACTCTTTAGTGCCCAAATCAGCTAAGGAAGTCAAGGCTTCATATTTCATATGATTGGCATCATCCCTTTTCAGCTGCCTTATCTTCTCTTGTTTTGCTGCAGCACGATCACGTGCGGACTGCCTGACCACGGATGGATCCACATGAACATCTCTATCTTCATTGTAAGAACTGCGATGATGACTAGACCGAGACCGGTGAGGACGAGACCAATGAGACCGGTTTTTAACTAAATAGACAAATTCTATTTGAATTGCTAGGCTCTCGCGGGAAAAGAAATGGGCAGGCCCAACTGCACAACGCACGTGCAGCGGGATGCTGACAGGTTGGTCCTACGCGTCAGTGGAAGTAACTAGCCGAAATGGTATCAAAAAATCTCAATGCTACGATTAGAATAGGATCTACGACCGAGGTTCGTCATCGACGTCGCGGTGCTCCGGCGAGATTCTAAACCTAGCGGCATGGCGGGGGTTGCTGGGGGCTTACCAGGGCTCTATCTAGGTCTGGCGATGGGGGCGAACGGGCTTGTCGACGACGGCGAGTCAATTGGCGGTCACGGTGGCTCCTGGGGCGGCTCCAATCAATGGCTCCCTTTCTTCACTAAAGCGGCGGGCTCCGGTCAAATTCCGGCGGGGTGGTGCTCGCCTTGCTCAGGGTAAGGGTCTAATGTGGTTCAGAGAGAGAGGAGTGAGATGGTGTGCCGTTTGAGGTCTGGGGTGGCTCCTATTTATACACCGGCGGTGGAGGCAGGGCGGCATCATCGGGCTTCATCGGCGACGCTGCTATAGGTCACGATAGGCATGGCGGATGGCATGGGTCAACACAGTGGACTTCGGCCATCGTCACATGTTAGTGGCGTGGCAAGGGGCGGTCTTAGTCGGTCGGGCGACATCGACGCTCTGGTCGAGTATGGTGGTGTTCGTCAGCGAGTACGGTGGTCATGGGGCACGCGGCGGTGAATGGTCATGTCTGGGCGGTCGATGGTGACACGGCGGGTGCAGGTATGCGTGGAGAGAGCGAGGCACGGCGTGGCTGTGCGAGGCGGCTTCGGTGCTCCGTCGTGCTCTCGGCATGGCAAAGCCTTAAGTGGGTGCGACTGTTCTAGCGTCTCCACTTCTCGCCGTTGATCAAGGGGTGGACAGAGAGGTGCAGTGAGGTCACGCCTAGCTGCTAGTGGTTGTGGGAGAGGGTGGCACGGCGTCTGGCGTCTTGTCCATGGTCGACTGGCATGACATGCTCGGTACGGTCATGGTACTGGCGTAGGGGGCGAGTGAGGTTGCTCCATTGCACGGCCAAGGTACTGGGGTGATCTTGGGTGATTTGTTGCGTTGATTGCAGTACAAGATATGATCAATTGATTGATCAAAATAGTAGATAGTTGTTGAGTTTGTACTATGTCTGTTAAGTGTTCGACTAAATGGCCGCATGAACTTAATCTTTGAATTATTCCATGATTTTTGGTGGGTGAGCTGGCCACATACTTGGTAGTCTCTAGTTGCTAGGAATTGTCAAGTGGTGTTGGTTTGAGTGGTTTTTGTAAAATGATGATCTAGGTACCTACACTTGATTTAATTTTGAATTGCCTCTCAAATGCATTTGAATACAGTTTCTGTAGGTTTGTAAAGTTTGCTTGGGTTCATTTTTACTTGGTCTAGCAAGGGGTGAAAAGAAATAGAATTGTTTCTGTTGAGAATCTTTTACTAGGGATGGCCAAAGTAGGCTAGTGGTTAACTTAGGCCAAAGTCACCATATGATCATATACTTCATAAATGGTTTTCTTTTTATTTGATTTGGCTTGGAAAAGCTTTATATGACGTGGTATTCATATTTAAACTAATCCTTATCATTTATAGCAATCAAACATGGAAAATGCAAGCATTCATGCATTAATGGAAATCACACATGTATTCATATAAAGTTTAATAATAAAAGTTTTTGTTAACCCTAAACTTGGGTGATTAGAACTTGATAAGCTTGTTTAATATTTTTGAGGTGTTACAAACCTTCCCTCCTTAAACAGAATCTCGTCCCGAGATTCAAGAAAAAACTAGGAACTAAAGAGATTGGGAAACTCAATCCTAATATAATCTTCTTGTTCCCACGTAGCTTCTTCTTCGGTATGGTTACTCCACTGGATTTTGAGAAACTTGATACTCCTGGTCCAGGTGGTTCTGAATGCTTCTTCAAAAATACGGATGGGTATTTCACGATAGGTTAAGTCCTTGTTGATGTCCACGGCTCTGTGGTCGATGTTCTTGAAAACTTCAGTCTTCTATGGAACTACTAGGCATTTCCTAAGTAACGAGATATGGAACACATCATGTATGACTGACATCTCTTTTGGCAGTTCTGACTGATAGGATACTTCTCCTCGATGATTTAAGATTTTGAAGGGTCCAATATATCTTGGGGCAAGGCTCCCTTTCAGTTGAAAACGTTGCATTCCCTTCAAAGGTGATACTTTGAGATACACAAAATCTCCGATATTGAAAATCAGGTCTCGACGTCTTTTATCAGCATAACTCTTCTGTCTAGATTGAGCAGTCTTGAGGTGTTCACGGACTTTGTGAACCTTCTCTTTGGATTATCTTAGGATGTCGGGTCCGAAAACCTGACTCTCTCCTACTTGCAACCAATTAAAGGGTGTACGACACTTCCTTCCATATAGAAACTCAAATGGGGCCATTTGCAAACTGGCTTGATAACTGTTGTTGTATGAGATTTCCGCGAAAGGTAGACAATATTCCCATTTAGATCCATATTCCAACACACATGTTCTCAGCATATCTTCTAAAATCTGGTTTACTCTTTCCGTTTGTCCGTCGGTTTGCGGGTGATAAGCTGTGCTGAAATTTAGTTTGGTTCCTAATCCTTCTTGGACTTTCTTCCAAAATCTTGAGGTAAACTGGGTTCCTCGATCTAACACTATGGTCTTGGGGGTTCCATGCAGACTGACTATTCTAGCGATGTACAACTCTGCTAGCTTCGAACTTTGATAAGTGGTCTTGACATGTATGAAATGAGCTACTTTCGATAGTCGATCCACTATGACCCAAATAGAGTCATTTCCCCTACTAGATGTAGGCAAACCTATGATGAAATCCATTCTGACAGAATCCCATTTCCATTCCGGAATCTGCAATGTTTGCAAAAGTCCTGTAGGTCGCTGATGTTCCGCTTTGACTCTCTGGCAGATGTCACACTTGGCTATGTAGCTTCCGACTTCTCTCTTAATTTTGTGCCACGAAAATTGCTCCTTCAAATCCTGATACATCTTGGTTCCTCCCGGGTGAATAGAATAAAGGGTGTCATGGGCTTCCTGCATAATGACTTGCTTCAACTCCTAGTCTGAAAGAACATTTCATGGTTCCGTGTGTTTTGAGTGTTAGATAACAATACCATGGAGTTTCCTCATGTGTGCTAAGTGTGCAGGGAATGTTCTGGTGTTTTGGGAGGCTGGATAATCCGTCCTAACTAATCGATCAAAGGCAGCCAAGGCACGACGCTCGGAGTGGGTTCGGATTTTCTCCCGGAAAATCCGAACAGGGGCGGTTTTTCCTCCCCTGGCCGGATAATCCGGCCTTCGCATGGGGCCGGATAATCTGCCCCCCAGGAGGCGCTCAAGGGCAGCCAAGGCGCGACGCTCGGAGTGTGGTCAGATTTTCTCCTGGAAAATCCGAACATGGGCGGTTTTTCCTCCCTTGGCCGAATAATCCGGCCTTCGCATGGGGGCGGATAATCCGGCCCCCAGGAGGCGCTCAAGGGCAGGGTCGGCGCGTCGCTCTGAGTGGGGGCGGTTTATCTACCGGATAATCCGAGTCCGGGCGGAGTTTTTCCCCAGGACGGATAATCCGACCCCCAAAGGCTCCAACGACTTTGTTGGGGAAGGGGGTATAAAAGCCCCTTCATCCCCTTTAGGAAATCTACTTGATTCATTCGAGAAGTGTTAGACCCACTACAAGAGCTCTCTCTCTCTAGATCTCCCACTTCAACCACCCGAAGGCTTTGATCTTTGAGGGAATTGAAGGAGGAGACAATCTTCATCGCCATCACGAATCAAGCGCATCAACTCCTCTCCATTCATTTGGAGAAATCCCCGATCTAGTATTCTTGTTAATATCTAGATCTTGTGTTTTGTTATTGATAACTTGTTCTTGTGGCAGCTTGTTGTCATTACGGGAGCCTCCAATTTGGTTGTGGATTTGTTCCCCGCTAGTTGTGTAAAGGCACCGGTACCCGCCTCGAAGGGTCCCTATAGTGGAAAGGTGGATCAGGCCTTTGGTGGCAGGATCCATCGGAGAACAGGGTGAGGCCTATTGTGGTGTGGTGGTCTTAGTACCGCTCACCCCTCCAATGCAGATGTACTTCCCTTAACAAGGAAGGAACTGTGGTAAAACAAATCATGTGTCTCCGCATGCTTCACTACGGTTCACTCGTTCCTCTTTCCACTCGCCCCTTACTCGCTAGTAGATAGGTTTTCATATAGGGAAATTCTTCTGAATAGTTATCTAGAGAATTTACCTCTTGTGTTAAGCCTAAAATTGAAAAAGGATTAAAATTTGAAGTATCACCTATTCACCCCCCTACTCTAGGTGCCCATACGATCCATTTCAATTGGTATCAGAGCCCCGACTCTTTATTCGGGCTTAACCGCCTAAGAGAAGTATGGGTACCAAGGAGAATGGGAATGAGGCTGTGGATAAGGTCACAATGGATGACCTCAAGATGTTGGAAACAACCTTGTTGAAATCCTTTGAAACCAAGATGGATGAGATGCATCAAATGATTGCTCGCCTCACATTATCCGCAACCCCATCTCCATCCTCCTCTGAGGCTGCCACTCCCTCATCCAAGGATAAGGCTAACACCGGATCCAAGGAAGATGAAATGGTAGGTGAAAAACATAATGGTTCCACCTCCAAGAAGGGAAGTGGTAAGGAGGAATATAGTGAGGTACATCACTTATATTCCCCCGACCCACCTATCCCTCATCCTCGTATAAACAATAGGGGTGATCCACCCAAGCTTACTGCATCTTCATTTAATCAATGACAATTGTTAATGAAGTCTCATGTTTGCAGCTCTTCTATTGAACTTTGGAGAATTATTGAAGAGGGTCTTCATATTGGAGATAACACCAACCTGACAAGAAGAGAAGTTGTGGATAGCCAACTAAATGCTATGGCCCTTCACATGATACAACTCGAGTGGGTCCCAAGGACATGCCCCACATTGAACATCTCAACACAGCTAAAGAAGATTGGGATGCTCTCACCGATCTCTTTGTTGGAAATGAAAGCATGAGAAGGAATAGGTATAATGCCCTTAGTAATGAAGCTAAAGGATTTTACATGTTGGATGGTGAAAACCATGAACACATGTATAGAAGACTCAAGGGCATCGCAACAACGTTTAGAAAGCATGGAGCCACTCACATTGATGATGCTTGGATAAAAAGGAAATACGTGAGTGCTCTAATGCCTTTTGAGTCAATGGACTTGAAGATCTTGCAAGGTAGACACAACTACCATCAAATGACATCCAATGAAGTCATGCAAGAAATGGCATCATTCAAGGTTGCTTCAAAGAACGCGGAAGATGCCCGTGCCCGTGCCATTGGAATGCAAAAGGGGGTCAATGTTGCTCTAAAGGATAATGTTGTTGAGCAAGATGAGGACGAAAGAGATTTCGAGAGTGCCTCCATGGACTACCCCGATTAAGTCAAACATGCTCATGGTGAGTACATGGCGTTTTACGCAAAGAACTTTTGGAAGGATCCTGCCAAGGGCAAGTCGGAACTCGAGTGCAAGAATGGGTCAAGTGGAAGAAGAGAAAGTGGCCCAAAACTGAGAACATGCTACAATTGTGGAGATAGGCTGCACTTTGTGGCTGAGTGTCCATATCAAAATATAGAAGACAATGGTGGCAGGCTCATCCTTAAAGAAAAATCCAAGGCACCTAAGAAGAAACCATTTATCAAAAAGAATGGCCCTTACAAGAAGCAGCCCAAGATTGTATTGGTGGCACAAGAAGAATACTCCTCTACAAGTGAAGATGAAGAGGATGAAGATAGTTCTCGTGAGGTGGCTGCTATAGCTGCCACATCGACTCCATCATCTCTCTTCGACTCGCCAAACGAAAACGTCATCAACAACAACGTCACTTGTCTTATGGCAAGAGGGCCCGAGGTATCAACTTCTAGTTCTTCATTCCCTAAGACTAACATAAATATGGATATGGATGATCATACTAGTCTTAAAATGATAGTATAAGTTATTGCTTTGGACAAATTTTTCACTAACTTGCAAGGTGAGCACAAACTTCATTTTGATGCTCTTATGAGTCAACTTGCCCAAGCCGAAGATCTCCTTGAAGAAAAGGGCAGAATTGAAAGAGAAGATGCCTTGGAGATAGCTTCCTTGAAGAATGCCTTGGAAGAAGAAGAGGAAGCTTGGGTATCTCTAGAAGAGAGACTCGAATCCATTGAGGAGTCACATGATGAAGTTGTGGCTCAGCTCATCAAAGAACGTGATAACACTCTTACCAAGGTAAAGAAACTAAAGAAGGAAAAGATTGAATTTGGGGCTGCTCATGACAGACTCTCGGAGAAGTTTGAGAAACTTGACATTGCTCACAAGGCATTGGAGAGTGAACATTCTACTCTAAATGAGTCTCGTGATCAGCTCCAAAATCAATTGAGAAAGTATGATGTGCCTAACACCTCCACATCATCTTATGGAAAAGAAGAATTTGCAAAAGGATCTCAACACAAAGGTAAAGAAGTTCTAGATGACATACTTAGCAAGCAAAGAAAAAACAATGGAAAAGAGGGTCTTGGTTATATTCCCAAGACAAAGAACAAGAACAAGAAGAAGAGCAAGACTGCTCAACCAAAGACTAGCACCATCACCGATGACAAGTCTAATTATGATGGTTTTGCAGGGGCTAACAATCCTAACTTTGAATTATATTGTGATCATTATGGTGATGTTTATGCTAGTTATGTAGGTCCTTATGATTGTTGTGGGGCCCCCGGATTAATCCTCCGAGAATCCCTGTTATGCATACAACCACGATCCCATGATCAGTTAGTCGTGGCACATAACCGACAAGTATCATTACATCATCCGAGAATATACCGAATTACAAGACTTACAGGAATGCCTTTATGGCTACATCACTAATCATCAGCGGAACTTCTTCAAGCGTAGAGCCCGAGGCATGCCTTAACCTACAGGAAACTGACTAGGAGAACGTCCTAGCTCCCATAGTCGTCCACTCCACTTCTTCTTGATATCTGACCAAGTTAATAGCCAGGGACAATGCTAGTGAGTACTTTGAATGTACTCGCAAACCACCTTAAGAGAGTAATAATAACAAGAGGATATGCAATATGGCTGTGGTAGTAGGAGGGCTCCAAGAGGGGTTCTTTTCTCAAATAGTTTCTCTTGTAGATATAGCATCTACAAATCTTTGTTGAAAACTTTTGTAAAACATTTTGGAAACTGTTTTGAAAAGTTTTGGAAAACATCAGGACTGGGTCACCCATTTGTTCCCGTCTTCGGGTCGTCCCACGACCAAATCCTTCCATACCTTCCTGACCATCCCATGGTTAGAACAGGTGTCCTTTCCGACCATCCCATGGTCAAAACATTTCCAAAGCCATTTTATTTTCCGAAAATCCTTTTTGAAAACAAAACCAGCACCGCTCTATAGAAGTTTGTCCAACCCGTCCTTAACCGCGGACACGGCTATTCGAATAGATTTACACTCTGCAGAGGTTGCACACTTTACCCACACCATCCGGGTACACTACCCTGATCTTCACCGATCGTGGGTCGAGTAACCGATCAAGACTCTCCGGATGCCCACTCCAATATAAGTTCCTACCCTATGAGTGTTAATCCCCTCAAAACCGGGACGTCGGGCGAGGACCGACCGGAGCGCTTTTTCCACTTCTCGAGTGTGCGCTTTCAATGAGGGGCTCATAGAAACGCGTGGAGGCCTGCCGACCCTTTTGTTCCGTCTCCAGGTCCCACCTTTATCGAAGAAGGCCCACCCTCCAGGGATCCCCGATCCCCTGTAGTAGTTGCGAGGCAGCTTATACCGGAATAGACAACCATCAAATCCAGCCCTGTCCCATACCAGAGTAATGTGATTGCACAGGGTTAAGTTGTTATGGCTAGACTGCAAAGAACCAGGTGCATTTTCGTAAACCTTCTTCCTCCGATTTTCCTCCAGCATTTTGTAAAACAAAACCTTTTTCTTTCTCAAGATCTCTTGGGAGGTCCCACCTCACCAAGGTTTTATCATAAAACATTTAAAACTTTTTTCGGGGTCTTCCCATCCGCTAGTTTTTTGCTTCAGCTAAATCAGGGGTCTCCAAAGGGATATGGTGTAATACACCATCTACCATACTAGGGGCAAGTAGGTATAATCAAGAGGGTTGTACTTAGTAGTACCATTGAGTAATGATTTGGAGAAGCCAAATCACTACCATATATACATCAACAATTAATAAAACAATGCAGTTTCACAAATAGTAGACAAAACATGCATAAGTATAATAGTAGGACAAGGCTTATGAGCAAGAAGGTGGCTTGCCTGAGATCATCAATATGGTATAAATGTCCCTGGACTTCTTCTTTAGAATACCCAAATATACAATTATAATAAGACCTCTTCTTCTTGGCGTCAATACAAGCGCAACTATCGTCGTCCCGACAGCACATGCAAGCAAACCAAGCCACAATCAACACAAGGCATACAAGCAACAATACATACAGAAAGCACTTGAATAATACCAGATTAAGATTCAGATGGTTTCTAGAGGATTGGAAATAGGAGATTGAGATGGCCTTGGAGAAGGGGATGAAAATCCCTTAGGATTTCTAGTCTAGAAACTACCTAAGAGATGGATTTTGGAGCAAGACCATATTCTGTAGGGTACCATTGTAAAAACATGATACCAACAGATAGGTATTGATAAGATGAACCAACAAAAGTGGTTTCACTATTTTATCACTTTTCTTGAAATACTTATGAATATTCTAGTGCTAAAGGCTCTAGTTTTAGGAAATAATTCACCAGAAAAGTTCTAGAGCTCTAAAAATTATTTCCTTGGATGGTTCAGTAGGGCTTGATGTACTTGTTCACTGAGAGTTGGAATCAACTCAAGATAATTACCAGTATGTCCTCAGGAATTTCCCAAAGGCAGTTTTGTGGGTTTTTGGTCTTTTTCATCAAATTAAATCTATAGTAGATTTTGATTTGATTCCAAGGACACATGGTAGGTAGTTAGAATACCTTTCTGTAGAAATTGGAATCAATCTTTTTGGATTTGTATAGCTACTATAGTAAATTTATAGGTGAATAAACCATGCACAGAATAGTTTGCATAGGCCCTAGTGTACCACATCATAGGGAGTTGGATTTAGGTCAACACCTCTGTTGGTTTGACCTGGAGAATTTATCTAAGGCAGAAACTACTAGTTTTTGTTATTTTTACTACAAACAAACTACTATTCACCTTGGTATGAGAAAAATTCTAGTTGGTAGGCCTAAGGGTAGGCTTCCAAAGGAACTTGTTTTCATCCATTTTGGAGATGTGAAGCTCCCTAAGGAAATTATTTACTGGAAAAGATACCTCTTGGTAGATAAATCTACAGAGGAGATATTAGGGATATTTTGCCAAGCTTTTGGTACAGCAAGGTAGGGAAAACCCTAAGGTATCCTAAAAAATTTGTATCTGGTCAGCTGGAGGTATTTACCATTTTCATTTTGAATTAAAGTAACTGGCCAAAATTCAGATCTGGCAAAGAGGTGCTAAAAGAAAAGGAGAATCTGTCTCGCGGGCTGGATTTCAAGTGAAAATGGGCCGATGGAGGGGGATTCGGCCTAGCCGGGGCAAGCGGGGGCAGGAAGGCGCGCAAGCTCGCGTTCAAATCTGGCCATGCAGGGCCCGTAGGTTAGAGAGACAGGAGGGACGAACGGGTATCGGCTCCCCTGGGCTGTCCGATTAGACGGGGGATCGACGGTCGACGACCGTCATCCTTCTCCCGACAGCGGCGACGGGATAGAACCCTAGGGCGTTGGGCGGCGGTGGGGAAACTCACCTGGGGGCATGCCGACGACCGGGGGGTGGCGAGGGAGACGTGACGTAGTGCGAGGATCATGATGATGGGCGGGCATGAAGGATTTGGCCCCCGGAAGGTCCCTCGCGTGAAGGCGACCGAGGGTGCTCACTGGAGCTCGGCGGGGCAGCCCATCTGAGCGCTGGCGACGACGGAGGGTGGCGGGGATGATGTGGAAGACGACTGCAACTCCGGAGAGGGGCGGCGGGGTGGTTCTATTGTCGGAATAGGTCGCATGCACTCCACTCCGGCGGGGCTTGCGTCGGTACTCGCCGGAGATGGCACCTGGGGTACATGCATGTCGAGTAGAGAAAGAGGGTTAGATAGAGGAGGACGAGAGGGTCGCAGTACCACAGCAGAGGAAAGTGGAGTGGAAGAGAGGTCTTACGGCTAGATCTTGACCAAGGCCGAGAGGATCTCTTTCTCCTTCCTTCGAGCAAGGCACAGCAGAGATGAGGGAGAGGATGTCCTGGGGAGAGAGGAGGGAGTGGTGTGGTGTAAAATGGAGGGGCAGAGGCTAGCTGCACGGGCCTCTGGCCTTATAAACGGAAGGGAGAGGTCCATGGTGGATGTAGCCTAAGGAGGAGCTATGGCAGGTCCATGGCCTTGCCATTGGGCATCAGGGGTGATGGAGAGGCACTGGGGTCCTGCAGGGGACAAAGAGAGGGAGGGGTGCTGCTGTCGCAAAAGTTTTTGGCAATAAGTGATTGTCCCACTTTAATCTCTACATCCAAACACTAGAGGACAAGGGAAATATGGTGCTACAGTGGTCTTGCTACAGTGAAACTCGACCAGGACTGAGGTGCATGGTGGTAGAGGCTTGCTGGTGAAGATTGGTGAGATTTTGCTTTGGTGTTTGGTACAAAAAGGATAAAAGTTCAATTCTGCCATAAAGGATGATCAAGGGTTATGTCTTGATTTTTGATCTTGACCAAATGAGGTAAGGGTGCTGGTAGATGGGTAGGGCTAATATGCCTCTCTAGGATTTATTTGGGAATTTTCAGAAGATTAGAAGCCCACTTAATTCCATTTATTCAAAAACTGCAGAAGTGAAATCTTGGAGTTCATTTGATATTTTTACATTGGGAAAGGTGGGTTTTTGATGTGATATTGTCCCAAATGTGAATACACACTTAGGAGAATTTTCCCAAGATTTATTGGGCATTAAAAGTATTTAAAACAATTATTATTCCATTTCTGCCATTTAAGAAAATAGGCAAAAAGAAATAATAAAGCTATTCAAAAATATTTATTTTTTAAGTGGGAAGGTAGGGTGTGATCTATGGATATCAAATGAGCCAAAAGGTGGGGAAGTGTTTTGGAAAAATCCAAACTTCCCCTTATGGAAGAGGTTTTGAAGAAATTGTCTATTAAAGAATTAAATTGATTTGGAGCCAAAATAATTATGGGTAATATTTGATAAATCTTTATGATCAAGGTAGATGATGTATATAAGGTGTATCAAGCATTTTCAACCTTGTTATTGGAGAATCCAAGTTGATTTTGGTGGAATACCCTAGATTAAGGATCTAGGGTGAGGTTAATTTCATACCATCAAAACCAGGTTGGATCTTGGAGCTCGGAGCTCCCCTTGGGGCATGGGGTAGATGGATGGATAGACCAAGTGATGGAGATTGCAATGGTGTAGGGGTTTGAGCTTGATCCTGCTTGAGCTCACCAAGACAGGCTTTCAAACTTTGAATAAAATAAGCCTACCAAAGCAGATTATCAACTAGCCTTCAGAACCTTGTGGGTTTAAGAAGCACAAAGATCAACTTGGAACAAGTGAAGTATATATTTATAGAACTATATGAGTAGAACACAACCATGATGAGAGTTGGTACATAGAAGGTTGGATGATGGTGTGAGCTTCTACAAAGTAGGCATGTTGACTAGATTTGCAGGAAAAGTTATTTTCTTGCCTGCAAAACCATCAAGAACAAGTGGGTAGGAGGATGATCTAACCATGGGAAAGAGTGGGCCTTGGTATTCCTTAGGATGGTTAACAAGATGGTTCAAGTTCATTACCAAAAATGCACAAGGTTTGATAAAGAGAGGCATTCAAAAAGGTGATGTTGAAACAGTTTCTAGACTATGTTAAATTTGGCAGATTTAGGGTTTTTGACTAGAATGTTGGTGGAGATGATTTTGATGGGTTGCAAAGTACCTAAGCATCATAAAATGTATGATATTGAAGAGTAGATTTAGTAGAAGGGATCCATGCTTGCTATTGGGCTTCATTGAGTTGGAAGCTTCTAGAAGGGATCACTTCAGAATTTATCTGGTTAAGGGTTTTAGATGATCACCTGGTGGCTAGAGATTGGATCTAGAGTGTATTCTTTCTTAGGGTGGGATGATTTGGAGACATCCTGATCCAAGTGATGAGCTCCTAGAGTAGCTCATACTACTTCTAAGCAGTCAAGCAGATCAAGGAAATTCATCAGACAGCAGATCAAGGCAACTCATCTTATACACTTAGTAAATCCACTACTGGGTTACCATCAAGCCTAGCTTGAGGTAAGGTTGGGGGATTTTGAAAAGGTTGGATTTTGAATAGGATGAGAGTCCTTGGTATCTCTACCAAGAGTAGAATTCAAATGTTTCACAAAAGGGTTTTGGTTAATCTAGAGGTAAGAATAGTAGAAGGTTCTGTCTTGAAAACATAAGGAGAATATGCTATATAGCTCTCCATAGTTTTGTCAATAGAATCTACTAAAATAGTTTTGGTTGCATACGCATCTTGGCTCATGTTTTGAAATGCCAGAACATTTGAGAGTATGGAAATTAAGCCAAGACTATTTTAGGAAGTAGCTTTTGTCAACTGTTGTTAAGGTAAGGAGTATATCATCTAATACACATTCATATGCATAAGTATATCCAAACAACAAGCAAACACTTCAGCATTTAAACAAAAAAAAGTTTTTGTTCCCCCTGATTTTTGCATTCTGGACAACTAATCAGGGTCGCTGAAATTGGGATGTTATAGATCTTTCCCCCTTAAAAGAATTTCGTCCCGAGATTCGGGAGATTACGGTTAGGGGATTTTGAGTCGGGTTGATACTAGGTGTCTTACGCGTCCTATCTTACAGACTCCGTCTTTGAAATTGGCTACTCTGTCGATGAAGTTGCTTCAGTCTTCCGGGATGCACGGAGGGTTGAGTAGAGTCTAGTCCTGATTGCGAGGAACGATCTTATATTCCTTCGGGGCCCTGAATCTCGATGGCTTAGACCGGGCAGACTCTCTCGATGCTAAACTTCACGAAGTACTCGTCGGAGGATAGAATCTACGGCCTAGTGTACAACTCTACCTTGGGGGCGTAGCATATCCTAATTAAAGATCTTACGGTTGAAACTCCTGGATTTGCTTCTAGTGAAGGGTTACTCCATTTTTGTGGGAAAGACACAGTCGTTCCCCCTTAGGATTTGACTGGGTTAACTTGGGGGTAATCATTCCTTCCTTCTTGACTTCATTGGTGGCGGTTCTGAAGATTTTCGTCCATGTTTTTCCTGTAGTCGAGGTCTTCGGAAGGCGTCCGTGGAGCTATGGCCTGCGGGGCTTATATACTATTATTATTCGTACTTAGCCTGTTGGGGTCATTGGAGTCTAAAGTCCTCTAAGCATTAAGGACCTAGGGGTTAGCGGTTCGGCGGTATTTTGGGTGGGTCTTTAACTGAAGTAGCGGAAGGACTTTGGAGGGTCTTCAGTTAGTTTCTCCTCTGATGAACCGCGAGTTGCTCCTTGGCGAAAAGACGTCGAATCTGGGGATCTTTTCTGAAGTATATTCTGGTAGAGAGTCTTCTGGAGATTGAGTGGAAACGTAGTCTTTCCACCTTAGAGCTTCACTAAGGTGCTTCGGGAGGGATGCAGATCTTCTGTATTGGGGTGCTGACCTGATGGTAGCGGAAGGCTGTATCTTCCCAGAGTCTTGAGCTGAGGTCGTCGGGTGACGCCTTATTTTATCAACCTTGGCGGGGTGGGTTTCCTAACGCAGCCTTTAGGGTGGTTAGCTCAAGGTAAATTAGCGGTTTACGACTCTTCTTGATAGTGCTTCGTCCGGGTAGAGACATCTAGTTTTAGAGCGGTTGTCGTCTCTTGAACACTTGGCGTGGTTCCTGCTCGAGGACGGAGTAGACTCGTTGTCTTCATGTTTCCTTATCATCTGGCTTCAGGGATAGTTCTGAACTTCTAGGGAGGATCATTCCGTTGGTTTGGGTAGGGTCGACTAGATTAGTTAGCCTTCTGAGGCGGTCAGAAGCTCTAATATCCTAAGGTTAGTGTGGTTTGGTCTTCACTTCTTGTCTTAGTTGACTTATCGAGTGGTTTCTTGTGGATATTGAGGATCCTTCGGTGGTTGACTTCCGGCTTCAATGGAATTCTTGCTATAGTAGACTGAGGAACAAGGGAGTGTGGTGTTATTGATGAGGTCTTGCGAGGTGAGTTTGACGAGGTATGCCTTCTTGCTGGGGTGAAACCTTCGAGTTGATTTTGTCTTGATGATGTCTAACTCCTGGGTCTTGCGATGCTTTTCCTCTCGTATACTCTCGAGGTTAGTCAGGGTCTCATTACCGACATCTATGCAGGGTTTTCCTGAGTTACTAGGTGGGTTATCGCTCCTCGAGTCACACTTTTAGGGAGGTCAGGGCAAACCAGAACATACAAACAAGGCGAACAGAGCGAGGGGCTCGCAATGTCCTCGGAAAGCAACACACATCAAGCAATACCAGATGCACTTAGGCAAGCAAACACGGTCAACGCTAGGGACTAAGGAGTTAACTACTCGCGATGTAGGGGAATCCTATTCTTAGGACTATTGACCCTAGATACCGTCTTTCTTCAGGTCAGAGTCACTATCTTGCAGATGAAGCCTTCATCATATCATGGACGCTTCTTGACAGTGCAACACCCAATGTCTTCTGATTGTAAGGATTCCGCGGGTAGGGCGATATTGTAGTCTCCTTGTGTTTGCTGGTAGTTGCTCATCTTCGTCTTTTCTCATTGTCTTCACCGGGTTCTAGACCCTATTTATTTAAAATCCGGAGGTTTGAAGTTTGGGATCAAGAGTTGGAGTAAACCATTTTCGAAAGCATTTACTTAGAGTAAGAGAAGAAGTAGAAGTTTTTGAAACTCATTGAGAAACTAATTTTCGAAAGCTGGGGTTTTCAAAAATAAGTTTCCTGTCTAGCGACCATGCTAACTGGGGTTCTCCTACGGTCAGGATGGCTCTGATACCAAGTCTGTGGGCCCCCCCAGATTAATCCTCCGAGAATCCCTGTTATGCATACAACCACGATCCCATGATCAGTTAGTCGTGGCACATAACCGACACGTATCATTACATCATCCGAGAATATACCAAATTACAAGACTTACAGGAATGCCTTTATGGCTACATCACTAATCATCAGCGGAACTTCTTCAAGCGTAGAGCCCGAGCCATGTCTTAACCTATAGGCAACTGACTGGGAGAACGTCCTAGCTCGCATAGTCGTCCACTCCACTTCTTCTTGATATCTGACCAAGTTAATAGCCAGGGACAATGCCAGTGAGTACTTTGAATGTACTCGCAAACCACCTTAAGAGAGTAATAATAACAAGAGGATATGCAATATGGCTGTGGTAGTAGGAGGGCTTGATGGCTCAGTGCACAGCGCCTAGAAAATTGCTGGTGCAGTGTTGATGTAGAGCTCGTTGGGAACCCCAAGAGGAAGGTATGATGAGCACAACAGCAAGTTTCCCTCAGTTATGAAACCAAGGTTTAATCGAACCAGTAGGAGCAAGGAAACACCCCAAAGGTGTTACTAGCTGAGCTTTGGCAGGGCGCACTACCGGTGCTAGTAGCAACGTGGAGACCTGCACAACACAACCACAGAACTTTGTCCCCAATTTGCGATGAGGTTGTCAATCTCACTGTGTTTTGCGGAAAACAAAGGATTAAACGTATCGAATGGAAAGACGTAATAGTTTAAAGAAAGTAAACACAAAGCAGTAAATAGTTGTAGATTGTATGTAAAAGAAAAGGACCGGGATCCATAGTTCACTAGAGGTGGCTCTCCTTAGATAGATAACATGCTGGATGAACAAATTACAGCGGGGCAATTGCCAAACACCGAGAAAGCAATACATGCATATACTAATCATCTTGACTCCTTTGAGACTTGATTGGGCATTACAACATAATACATAGACCGCCATCCAACTGCCTCTATGACTAATAATCCACCTTCAGGTTATCATCCGAACCCCCTCCAGTATTAAGTTGCAAGCAACAGATTATTGCTTTACGAACTACGTGTAAAGTAAACAATACGATTGTTCTATAAACAAAGTATTGTAAGTGATAAAAAGAAAGAATAATTTTTGAGGTGACATGCACCATCAAAGACTTAATCAAAGTATTTGTAAAACATTCAAATCTGGAATCATAGTACTTCAATCATAACATGAAAGGCAAAGTTCTAGCAATAAGACAAACAAACTATGATGCAACATGAAAAGGCACAAACAAAACACTCATGAATAACAATGCTTTGCAAGACGTTTGTTTGTTTCACATAAAGAAAAGATGGCATAATAGTATTCAGCTTGTCCCTCAATAGAGTAGCAAATATAAATGCATAGGACACCTTCAAAGTTCATAAGAGTGACTAGATACAATAGTTTAAAACAAGCAATAACAAGTTATGCATCTATCAACTAGTCTTGGGACAATGCACATAGAACTAAGAATGGCCACTATGCTCTCAAGTAGGTGCATAAAGATAGAAGGTGGAGACTCAGTACAATGGTGGAAGACAGGCCTTTGTAAAAGGAAGTAGGGATTCAAGTCTCATAAAGAGCTTCCGAAAATTATGGTACTTGTAGCTTTCCGCTCTCATTTCCCCTATCATAAGCATCTTTAAGGTGATTAAGGTTAAACTGACACAACTAAGTGGATATGCTTGACAAATTATAAACCTAAATCTCATGCCCCTTACTTACGAAGACCGATCCTCAAGCTACTCAACTTCAGTCACGAGTAAGCTCTTGTCATTGTAAGTACATGTGTATCATTAAGAACCGCCAACGGGGTACCCCTTGCACATGATACGGGAGCTTTCCCATAATCAAAATGACAAGGCAAGCAGACAATGAGCATCTCAGCGATCTTTTTATTAGCTATTTGCATAGGTTTTTATTGAGGATGCTTCATAGAGTGCTCATTATGGTGATGCTGCAAGTTTCCACCATGATTAGGCATGGCTTAGGCTAGCAGCCCAGGCGTTTCTCTAACACACATACAAACTTCATGATCTTACAAGTTCCACTTTTTATTTCACACCGCCGGGATCCGTAAGCAAAAGAACATGATATCAACGGGGTACAATGTACAAGTGCAATGTTGAAAGCGTTCCCCATGGTACATGGTTCTTCTAATTTCAACTTATAAAGCGCAAACATATACTCAACAAAGAAGGACCCAATGGTTCAAGTTTATTAGAGGCAAAAAAGTAAAATGTGCCATCAAGTTCGTGAGAGCTTTAATCACTAGTTTTCTCATAACAAGTTTAATTTGGAAGGTAAACAAAAGCATGAATATACTTGGAATAGCATAAGCTAGTAGGTAGGTATGGTTGACTCTTTGGAATAACTTGTTTTAGGGAGTTGGATGCATGAGTGGAACTCATACTTTGTTGTGGAGGCTAGCAAAAGACTAGGAGCGACAAACTAAGAGAGCAATAATGGCCATAATCATGCAGAGCGACAAAACATCATTGATCAAAGCATAAAGTGATACTACAAGTTGGAAACTAAAGGATCATAAAGGCTATGGTGACTTGAGATAGTCATAACATGGTGTGAGCATGCGCCAAGTCAACCCAAATAAAGCATCAATGGAGAATACCACCATACTAAGCTTTAATATGCTAAAACAACGCATCATTCATCCAAGGCACATTAAGCAATCTCAATTGTTTATAACAAGTCATGCTACAGCAAAGAATACTAAGAATAAAGACAAAACAACATCAAGCATGGCATGTCAAAGTATAGGCCACTGTCAAAAACAAGCTCTTTTTTCCACATAAGCATGAACTTTCCTACTCTTTTCCAAACCAAACCAAACTATTTGCAAACCAATGTATGAAAGAGGGGGTCCAACCAATTTATTCAGAAAACTAAGCAAACCAAGAAAACTAAAAACCAAAACGAAAACGAAAAATAAGACGCTCCAAGAACAACACAACTGTGCATGAAACAATAAAAATGAAGCGTTTGGAAGAAACCTGGGATTTTTATTGATGAAGAAGGGGATGCCTTGGGCATCCCCAAGCTTTGACGCTTGTACTTCTTGGATATTTCTTGGGGTGACACGCGTGGCATCCCCAAGGTTGAGCTTTAGTCCATTCTTCATCTCATTACTCATTCCTTCCATACACCTGCAATTTTTCCTTCATACAAAACTTCACACAATCTTTATTAGCAACATTAGTGCACTCAAGATAAATAAGTCTTAAGGTTCAGTTCTAACACCAAATAAACTTCCATTAGAACACTAGCTTCTGTAGCACTACCCTAAAAAAGCTCAATTCCCCAAAAGAACTCAAAAAGGAACCAACAAGAAGCAAATGCAGAAAATGGCAGAAATCTGTCAAAACAGACCAGCAGGTAAAGACGAATTTGGTCGAAGACCTTCTGTTGCTCAAATAAAAATGTGTTGAACTAACTAAAGTTATATAACAACCTGGGGCAGAAGCACACAAACTTACAGCTCAAGCTGACATACAGAGATCTCTCACGAATTTTTACGGTGAAGCACAAAAATCTGTTTCGGGACAGCAACTTTCCCAATCATTACTTCTCTCTCATTAGAGGTTACTCTTGGCACAAAAAGCAAATAAAAAGGATAAGGAGAGGTTATTACAGAGGTAATAACTTCCAAATCTCATCTAAAACTATTGAGTTATCTCCCAATATGTACTTTTATTTAACGCCTTTAAGTTAGGCATGATAGTTTGAGAAGATGCTCACATAGGAAATATGAATTGAAGTAAAAGAGAGCATCAAGAAGCAAATTCAATACACATTTAATCTAACCTAGTTCCTATGCAAAGGAATCTCGTATGCAAATAAATTCACCAAGAACAAAGTGACATGCATAGGAAGATAAAACGAGAATAACTTCAAAACTTTTAGCACATAGAGGGGTGTTTCAATACCATGAAAACTTCTACGACCATATTTTCCTCTCTCATAATAATTTTCAGTAGCTGCATGAATAAACTCAACAATATAACTATCACATAAAACATTCTTTTCATCAAAAGAATCCACAGCAACTTAACATTCATCCTCCTTTGGTAGGCATGGGGGACAATCAAATAATGTAAGGGGTAAAGAGGTACTCTCATTAGAAGGTAGGCATGGGTAGATCCATTCTTTCTCCTTTTGTTCATGACTCTCCTCCTCGTTTTCATTTAATGAGATTTCAAGTTCAGCAATTTCTTCTTCCATAGGCTCCTGCAAGGCATTAGTCTCTTCCATTGGCGGAGAGCATCTATTAAGATATTCAAGAATATAGCCATTTTCTTCCTTGTAATTATCAAAGCAAAATTTAAGTATATCATAAACCTCATATTTATAAGGTGCATCATCAATATTTTCAAGCAAATAAGCAAGTTCGAATGCACCCTTCCAAGCAATAAATTCTTCAATTTGTTCCACATCATAAAAGTCATAATTTCCCTTAACATAAGAAGATATGGTAACATTATCATTATACTCACATTGAAAAGGGAGGTGTTTATACCTCCTACAACAACAAGATTTATCAAAGCAATAAGTAACATTGTAAGTAGAGCACACGTTTCTAGCAATGGTATACAATTTATCAATTTGTTCCCATAAGTGTTTCCCTTTTTGTGACAAGCGATGTTCCTTATAATAATATTTTTCTTCCGTGAACCCACCATGCCTTTAAGATTCAGTTTCAAAGAAACCAACCATTGATAGGAAGCATGACAAAGAAAGGCAATAACAAACCAACAAAAATAACAACTATAGTAGGAACTAATTTTTTGTGTTTTTGAAATAAGAAAGCAAACAAGTAAAACTAATTTTTTTGGGTTTTTGAATAAAGAAAACAAGCAAACAAAGCAAAAAGAAACTAAGCAAAACGAAAACAACAAAGTAAAGAGATTGGTTATGAGGGACTCCCCTTGTGAAGATGTCCTTGACTCCCCGGCGACGGCGCCAGAAAATCGCTTGATGGCTCAATGCACGGCGCCTAGAAAAGTGCTGGTGCGGTGTTGATGTAGAGCTCGTTGGGAACCCCAAGAGGAAGGTATGATGAGCACAGCAGAAAGTTTCCCTCAGTTATGAAACCAAGGTTTAATCGAACCAGTAGGAGCAAGGAAACACCCCAAAGGTGTTACTAGCTGAGCTTTGGCAGGGCGCACTACCGGTGCTAGTAGCAACGTGGAGACCTGCACAACACAACCACAGAACTTTGTCCCCAACTTGCGATGAGGTTGTCAATCTCACCGTGTTTTGTGGAAAACAAAGGATTAAACGTATCGAATGGAAAGAAGTAATAGTTTGCAGAAAGTAAACACAAAGCAGTAAACAGTTGTAGATTGTATGTAAAAGAAAAGGACCGGGATCCATAGTTCACTAGAGGTGGCTCTCCTTAGATAGATAATGATACGTCTATTTTGCATCACTATTCTATGTCTTAATTCACTATTATTCATTGATATATTTCGTATTGAGAGGTGATACTTATGTTATTTCATCTATTTTTGCATGGTTGATGACTTTTGGAGCATGGACCACTGCAGTCAGGATTCTGATGGAAAATGTGCTGTTTGGAGGCAAAATTCGCGAAGATCAGAAAATCCAAGAAAATACATGAAAAATCCTATTTTTCCAGAAGACGAAGGAAGCCAGAAGGGGGGCTGGAGCTGGGCCACAGGAGGCCCAAACCACCCCCTTGCGCGGGCCAGCCTAGGCCGCGCCACCAGGTGGTGTGGCCGCCCTGGTCCACCCCTGGCACTCCCCTCTGGCGTATATTATCCTCCCGAAACCCTAAGACTCGGGGAGCGACCATAGAAAGATTCCGCTGCCTCTGCAGGGCGGAAAACACCGAGAGAGAAAGATCTCTTCGGCAGACGGATTTCTGCTGGGGGAATTCCTTCCCGGAGAGGGAAGATCGTCGCCACCAACACCACCATCAAGCTAGACTTCATCGGGATCATCATCATCATCACCATCATCACCATCAGCACCCTCATCACCATCTCCATATTGATGTAACAATTGCGTTGAATCTTGCATAGTTCATAGGGGAAACTTTCCCAGTGTTGATTACTCTTTGTAGTTGATGCTATTGAGTGAACCATTGAATTATTGTTTATGTTCAGATTGTTATACATCATTATTCCATCTCTGATCATGATCCATATGATGTCTTGTGAGTAGTTCGTTTTGTTCTTGAGGACATGGGAGAAGTCTTGTTGTTAGTAGTGGAGTTGCATTGAGAAAGATTCAGTAGATTGTTATTTAAGTTATGGTGTACTTCTAGTGGTGTCATGTGAACATCGACTGCATGACACTTCACCTATATGGGCCTAGGGGAATGCATTGTGTATTTGTCTACTAATCGTAGGGGTTGCTGGAGTGACAGAAACCTGAACCCCCGTTAGGAAACCATTGCACAAGGGACGTAAGGGTCTTAGAGTTTAAAGTTGTGGTTAGGTTTTAACCTTAATTACTTTCTTGTACTTACGGATGTTTGCAAGGGGTTTAATCACAAGTATGTATTAGTATTGGATGGGGCGGTACATTAGCACAGGTTCACCCACACAACACTTAGCAAGCTAAAAAAGATTAATTAGCTATATGAAGCGAAAGCACTTGACAGTCTTTCCATGTGCCCTCGAGAACGTTTGGTCATCTTAAGTAATACAACCGGCTTGTCCTTTGCTGCATAAAGGATTGGGCCACTTGCTGCATTTATTCCTACTGTCTTTTATTTACTCGTACTTTGTTTACTTGCTTTATCGAAAACCCCTAAAAATCCGTTTGCTAAGTATTTGCAGACAATTCTTGATCCATACCACTAGCCAGCACCTTCTGCTCCTCGTTGGGTTTGACACTCTTACTTATCGAAAATACTGTGATACACCCCTATACTTGTGGATCATCAAGACTATTTTCTGGCGCCGTTGCCGGGGAGTGAAGCGCTATTGGAGAGTGGAACTGGTAAAGGAAACTTCTACTTTGAGTATTGTTTACTACTGTCAGTTGCTTTATTTCTGTTATGGATAATTCGCTGAGTTTCTTATTTGGTAATGCTACTACCACTGCTAAGGTAGTAGATAAGCCACCACCTGCTGAGAAAGATTTTTTCAAAATACCTACAAGAATTATTGATCGTGTTATGGATAACTACTATGTTGGGGATGGAACTGTCCATCCTAGTGATCATTTTACTCTTTATACACGAATTATGCGGGTTGTTCAAGTGTGAAGGTATTACTATAGATCAAGTTAAGAAGAAGTTATTCTCATTATCACTAAAAGAAAGAGCTGAGGAATGGTATAAGCTCCTGAAGAATGGTTAAGCTCTGGAATGGGAGGAAATAGTGCCTCTCTTTCATTCAAAGTTTTACCCTCCTAGTGAGATTCATAAAGATCGGAATCAAATATACAACTTTTGGCCTCTTGATGGAGAGATTACAGCTCAAGCTTGGGGGAGATTGAAGTTACTAATGCTCAAATGTCCCATTCATGAGCTCCCCAACAATATTATTATCAACAACTTTTATGCAAGGCTCCCTCTACATGATAAGGTTTTATTGGATGCTTCTTGTGCTGGATCATTCACTCGCATGAAAGAAGAAGCTAAATGGGACCTTCTAGATCGTATTCAAGACAATGCTGAAGCTTGGGAGAATGACAAATGTAGAAAGTCAGGTATAAATTATGATTATGAATGCATTGAATCTTTTATGGGAACCGATGACTTTCAAAATATTAAAAATGCTTATGGTTTAGATTCTCAAGCTATTGCTTCTTATTTTAAGGCTTTTGCTTCCTACATTGAAGTGCCTAAAAAGAAGTGGAATAAGTATCATGAACCTTATAAAGATGTTGCTAAAAGTGTTCCTGCAAGAAATACTGAAGTTTATACTGCTAATCATGTTTTACCTAAACCTTATATTGAGAAAATTCCTTTTCCAGTTAAGGTAAAGGAACATTCTATGATAGCTAGTATGGTTAATGAAAGTACAAGTAAAGCTGTTGAACCTGATAAACAAATGGTTGATGAACCTATAATAGCAAATGTGAAAGACTTTGTCACTAAGTATGAGGAAGAAGGACACACTATCCTTTGTAAGGATACCTCTAATATTGTTTCACAAAGTAGTGTTATGAGAGCTAATATTCCCGTGTTTTCTGTTAGAATAAGTGATCATTGCTATGATGGTCCTTGTGATAGCTATATTGTTAAGTTTATGCATGATACTGAAAGTTACTATGAGAGAGGGAAAAGTGTTCGTATGCATCTCAATAATATCAAGTTTCCTCGTTTTATGCTGAAAGTTTTTATGTTGCACTTCTTTTGCCTTCTTATGCAAGTTGCCTCTGGTTTCAATAACTTGTTTGTTTACAAAATCCCCTTGCATAGGAAGTGGGTTAGACTTAAATGTGTGTGTGTTTTTGCTTCTTAATGCTCTCTTTCACTTCAATCCATATCCCTATGAGAGCTTCTTCAAAATTATCATGTCCATCTTAATGGCTATAAAGAAAGAGCTTTATGGGAGACAACCCAATTTGTTTTTGCTTTTAGTTTGTTTTTGTTTCTTTGAGCCTTGGAAGTTATTACTTCAGTAATAACCGCTCCTTATCTGTTTTGTTTGGTTTTTGTGTCAAGATCAACCTCTAATGAGAGAGAAGTAATACTTGGGGAAGTTGCTGCCCCGAAACAGATTTTTGTGCTTCACCGTAAAAATTCATGAGAGATCTCTGTATGTCGGATTGAGCTGTAATTTTTTTTGCTTCTGCCCCAGGTTGTTATTTAACTTTCGTTAGTTTTGCACTTTTTGATTTGAGCAACCGAAGATTTTCCAAAAAATTGATCTTTACCTGCTTTTACCTGCTGGTCTGTTTTGACAGATTTTGTCACTCTTGCATTTGCTTCTTTATTCAATTTCCTTTTTGAATTCTTTTTGGGTTTTCGGAAGGAGTTGCTACAGTAGCTTATGTTTTTATGGTTTTGAGTTGAAGTTGGACTCAAAAGGTTTTATAACTTCACATATACTAATGTTGCTAATGAGAACTGTGTGAAGTTTTGTGTGAAAGAAATTTCCAGGAAGTGGAGATAATGGTGTAATAAGGAAGAGAAAGGTTTTATGACTCAAGTAATAAGTGTATGAAGACGAAGATATTGATTTTATTCAAGTGATGACTTCGGAAGAATCTACTAGATACCAAATTCAGAGACCTGCAGAGTCCGTCTTCAAATAGGTAACAGTTCTGGTAAGAAAAGTTCCACGAAAATACTATCCAACTATATTTTTGCAGTTTTTAGTCAATAAGGAAAGCTACGACGCGAAAAAGGGACGGAAACGGAGCCAGGGTGGCTCACACCACCCTGTGGCATAGGCCCATCCCTGGCCGCGCCACCAGGTGGTGAGTCCACCCCGGACTCCGCCTCCGACTCGTTTTCTCCCAGTACCTTCCTTTTGATATGAAACTTCGTAATATATAACCCCCCGGATCCCCTGAGGTCCGTATATCGTGTTTTCGTCGTGTTTTTGTTTCGATCTGTTTCTATCAAGACATACTCTTTGAAATCTTAGAAGCACAATGGTGTCCGCCAAGGATAAAGGGAAGGAGCCTATGGAGGAAGACCTCCAAGACCCCGAGCAAGGGCTGGTACCTTTAGCCTCTTGCCCTGCATCAACGGAAGCCCCGCGCCTCACTAAAGAGTTCTGCGATAAGTACCGAGACTTGAGGAGGAAGGTGGACATGCTTCAATGGGATAATAATAGGCTTCGCAAGATGCTGGAAGATTTCCTCACGTCAACCAAGAAAATATTACCACCACTGAAGGAGTAATTCGTCATCAGGTTTGGCATCCCCTTGGTTTGTTCCAAGCTTGGGGGAGTGCCGCGGTATCACATCACTATCTTCTATCTTTTTACCTTATTAGTAGAGTCATATCATGAATAGAGGAGTTATTATGTAGTATGGTTTGCATTATGGAAGTGTCCCCTCTCTCGTTAGATATGTATCCCTTGGTGTGAGTTTCCGTTATGGAATATTAATGAGAAGTTCTATCATCCACTCTTTTGCATAGCTTATATTAGTTTTCAATTCGTGGTTATATGATTGATCTTGTTGTTAGTATTGGTATCACTTTGGGGATCATTGAGTTAATTTAGTTGGTTTTGACAAACCTGGCTCAGTCAGTAGCAACACCTTTTTGAGAGTTGAAAAGAAAAAGAAAAAGAAAAAGAAGTACTCTAGAGAAAAATAATTTCATCATCTTTCTTTCTTGATTTGCTAATAAGTTTAGTATTCTCTAGTTAAGATCTTTTGTGATTCCAAGGAAGATTGCATGTTTGTCTTTATCACTTGTATGTTTGTTTGTTTCCTTCAACTCTTATACTTGCTACCCAGCCTTGCTAGCCAAAAACCTGTACTGAGAGGGTATTCTTCTCGTGCATCCACTCCTTTAAACCAAAACCTTTGCCATTTGAGTCCACCATACCTACCTAGTAGCATTATTGCTATTCCAAGTAAATTCTTTTTTTATCTACCTCAAAAATTAAACTTGTTATGTGAAAAATAGTGATTAAAGCTCTCACGAACTTGATGGCACACTTTACTTTCTTGCATTTAATAAACTTGAACCATTGGGTCCTTCTTTGTTGCATATATGCTTGCGCTTTATGAGTTGAAGTTAGCCAAACCATGTATCATGGGGAGCGCTTTCAACACTTCATTGGTACTTGTACCTAGTTGATATCATGTTCTTTTGCTTATGGATCACGGCGGTGTGAAATAAAAGTGGAACTTGTAAGATCAATGGAGTTTATATGTGTGTTAGAGAAACGCCTGGGCCGCTAGCCTAAGCCATGCCTAATCATGGTGGAAACTTGCAGCATAACTATAGTGAGCATTCTATGAAGCATCCTCAATAAAAACCTATGCAAATAGCAAATAAAAAGATCGCTGAGATGCTCACTGTCTGCTTGCCTTGTCATTTTGATTATGGGATAGCTCCTGTGTCATGTGCAAGGGGTACCCCGTTGGCGGTTCTCAATGATACGCATGTATTTACAATGACAAGGGCTTGCTCGTGACTGAAGTTGAGTAGCATGAGGATCGGTACTCATAAGTAAGGGGCATGGGACTCCAATTTATAACTTGTCAAGCATATCCTCTTAGTTGTGTCACTTTAACCTTAATCACCAAAAGATGCCTATGATAGGGGCAATGAGAGCTGAAAGCTAGTAAGTATCATAATTTTTGGGAGCTCTTTATGAGACTTGCAATCCCTGCTTCCCTCTGCGAAGGGCCCTTTCTTTTACTTTGTAGTTGAGTCAGTAAACCTATTCCCTTCTATCTCAGCAAGTATTTTGAGTTGATGTGTTTCATTCATGCATATGATGATTTATGCAATCATGTCTTATGTTCCTTGTTTTGCACATTGCTCTTATCTTGATGTTTACTACTTTAAAAGCTATCATTGAAAAACCAGCTATTTGTGAACTCCAGCAAATTATCAACTATTTTTCGACCAAGAGCTAAGTTTGCCATTACCAATTATGATTCACTTCATGTATCTTTTTGTGTTTCCTTAACTCATTGCAAGTTGAGTTATATAATAGTGAGTTGTCTTCTATTATGATCTATGTATTTGATGAATGTGATGCTTCTTGTCCGTATTCTTTTATCGACTCTTCACTCCATAAACCTGAGGCCATGTTTATTGAGCTCAGTTTCACTTGGGGACAAGCGAAGTCTAACCTTGGGGAGTTGATACGTCCATTTTGCATCACTATTCCATGTATTAATTCACTATTATTCATTGATATATTTCATATTGAGAGGTGATACTTATGTTATTTCATGTATTTTTGCAAGGTTGGTGACTTTTGGAGCATGGACCGCTGCAGTCAGGATTCTAATGGAAAAGGTGCTGTTTGGAGGCAAAATTCGCGAAGATCAGAAAATCCAGGAAAATACATGAAAAATCCTATTTTTCCAGAAGACGAAGGAAGCCAGAAGGGGGGGCTGGAGATGGGTCACAGGGGGCCCACACCACCCCCTGGCGCGGGCCAGCCCAGGCCACGCCACCAGGTGGTGTGGCCACCCTAGTCCACCCCTGGCACTCCCCTCTAGCGTATATTATCCTCCCGAAACCCTAAGACTCGGGGAGCGACCACAGAAAGATTCCACCGCCTCTGCGGGGCGGAAAACACCGAGAGAGAAAGATCTCTCCGGCAGACAGATTTCTGCCGGGGGAATTCCTTCCTAGAGAGGGAAGATCATCGCCGTCAACACCACCATCAAGCTGGACTTCATCGGGATCATCATCATCACCATCAGCACCCTCATCACCATCTCCATATTGCTGTAACAATTGCGTTGAATCTTGCATAGTTCATAGGGGAAACTTTCCCGGTGTTGATTACTCTTTGTAGTTGATGCTATTGAGTGAACCATTGAATTATTGTTTATGTTAAGATTGTTATACATCATTATTCCATCTCTGATCATGATCCATATGATGTCTTGTGAGTAGTTCGTTTTGTTCTTGAGGACATGGGAGAAGTCTTGTTGTTAGTAGTGGAGTTGCGTTGAGAAAGATTCAATAGATTGTTATTTAAGTTGTGGTGTACTTCTTCTAGTGGTGTCATGTGAACGTCGACTACATGACACTTCACCTATATGGGCCTAGGGGAATGCATTGTGTATTTGGCTACTAATCGTAGGGGTTGCCGGAGTGACAGAAACCTGAACCCCCGTTAGGAAACCATTGCACAAGGGACGTAAGGGTCTTAGAGTTTAAAGCTGTGGTTAGGTTTTAACCTTAATTACTTTCTTGTACTTACGGATGTTTGCAAGGGGTTTAATCACAAGTATGTATTAGTCTTGGATGGGGCGGTACATTAGCACAGGTTCACCCACACAACACTTAGCAAGCTAAAGAAGATTAATCAGCTATATGAAGCGAAAGCACTTGACAATCTTCCCGTGTGCCCTCGAGAACGTTTGGTCATCTTAAGTAATACAATCGGCTTGTCCTTTGCTGCATAAAGGATTGGGCCACTTGCTGCATTTATTCCTACTGTCTTTTATTTACTCGTACTTTGTTTACTTGCTTTATCGAAAACCCCTAAAAATCCGTTTGCTAAGTATTTGTAGAGAATTCCTAATCCATACCACTAGCCAGCACCTTCTGCTCCTCGTTGGGTTCGACACTCTTACTTATTGAAAATAGTGCGATACACCCCCTATACTTGTGGGTCATCAGATAACTTGCTGGGTGAACAAATTACAACGGGGCAATTGACAAACACCGAGAAAGCAATACATGCATATACTAATCATCTTGACTTCTTTGAGACTTGATTGGGCATTACAACATAATACATAGACCGCCATCCAACTGCGTCTATGACTAATAATCCACCTTCAGGTTATCATCCGAACCCCCTCCACTATTAAGTTGCAAGCAAAAGATTATTGCTTTACGAACTACGTGTAAAGTAAACAATACGATTGTTCTATGAACATAGGATTATTGTTTTCTCCCTAGTAACAACAGCACATCTAGAACCTTAGAGATTTCTGTCACTTCCCCAGATTACCAGAGGCATGAACCCACTATCGAGCATAAATACTAACTCTTGGAGTTGCTAGCATCTACTTGGCCAAAATAGCTACTAACAACGGAAAGCATGTAAGATCACAAATAACAAAGAGATGATAGAATCAATAATCAATCTGAAATAGCATCTCAATATCCATCGGATCCTCGCAAGCACAACATGCAGAATTACAAATAGATGATCTTCATCATGAACGGAGCTCACAAGATCTAAACATGAAATCACAAAGGAGGAGAACCAGCCATCTAGCTACTACATGGATCCGTAGTCCAAGGATGAACTACTCACGCATCACACCGGAGGCTTGCATGGTGATGAAGAAGGTCTCCAGGGTGAATTCCCCTCTCTGGTAGGGTGCCGGGAAGAGCTTTAGATCCCACTTTCGTGGTACTTAGGGTTTACGTCCCGAGAGCAATATATAGGCGGAAGGAGAGGCCGAGGGGGTGCCGGGAACGGCCACACCACCCCCTTGCGCGGGCCAGGCCTGGCCGCGCGGCTAGGTGGTGTGGTGCCCCCTTGGCCCCTCTCCGTCTCGTATTCTGGCACTTGATGACATCCGGAAAAATAGGCACTTTGGATTTTGTCCCATCCAATTCCGAGAATATTCATTTTCTGACTTTCCTGGAACCAAAAACAGTAGAAAACAGGCAGCTGGCACTGTGGCTCTAGTTAATAGGTTAGTCCAAGAAATCATATGAAAAGTACTCCAAAGTTGGAACAAAACACAAGAAAGTGGATAAAACCAAGCATGGAACATCAAAAATTATACATACATTTGCAATGTATTAGGGCTCCAAGAGGGGTTCTTTTCTCAAATAGTTTCTCTTGTAGATATAGCATCTACAAATCTTGTGGAGATAGGCTGCACTTTGTGGCTGAGTGTCCATCTCAAAATAGAGAAGACAATGGTGGCAGGCTCATCCTTAAAGAAAAATCCAAGGCACCTTAGAAGAAACCATTTATCAAAAAGAATGGCCCTTACAAGAAGCAACCCAAGATTGTCTTGGTGGCACAAGAAGAATACTCCTCTGCAAGTGAAGATGAAGAGGATGAAGATAGTTCTCGCGAGGTGGCTGCTATAGCTGCCACATCGACTCCATCATCTCTCTTCGACTCGCCAAACGAAAACGTCATCAACAACAACGTCACTTGTCTTATGGCAAGAGGGTCCGAGGTATCAACTTCTAGTTCTTCATTCCCTAAGACTAACATAAATATGGATATGGATGAACATACTAGTCTTAAAATGAAAGAATAAGTTATTGCTTTGGACAACTTTTTCACTAACTTGCAAGGTGAGCACAAACTTCATTTTGATTCTCTTATGAGTCAACTTGCACAAGCCGAAGATCTCCTTGAAGAAAACGGCAGAATTGAAAGAGAAGATGCCTTGGAGATAGCTTCCTTGAAGAATGCCTTGGAAGAAGAAGAGGAAGCTTGGGTATCTCTAGAAGAGAGACTCGAATCCATTGAGGAGTCACATGATGAAGTTGTGGCTCAGCTCATCAAAGAACGTGACAACGCTCTTGCCAAGGTAAAGAAACTAAAGAAGGAAAAGATTTAATTTGGGGCTGCTCATGACAGACTCTCAGAGAAGTTTGAGAAACTTGACATTCCTCACAAGGAATTGGAGAGTGAACACTCTACTCTAAATGAGTCTCGTGATCAGCTCCAAAATCAATTGAGAAAGTATGATGTGCCCAACACCTCCACATCATCTTATGGAAAAGAAGAACTTGCAAAAGGATCTCAACACAAAGGTAAAGAAGTTCTAGATGAGATACTTAGCAAGCAAAGAACAAACAATGGAAAAGAGGGTCTTGGTTATATTCCCAAGGCAAAGAACAAGAACAAGAAGAAGAGCAAGACTGCTCAACCAAAGACTAGCACCATCACCGATGACAAGTCTAATTATGATGGTTTTGCAGGGGCTAACAATCCTAACTTTGAATTATATTGCGATCATTATGGTGATGTTTATGCTAGTTTTGTAGGTCCTTATGATTGTTGTGGGCCCCCGGGATTAATCCTCCGAGAATCCCTGTTATGCATACAATCACGATGCCATGATCAGTTAGTCGTGGCACATAACCGACAAGTATCATTACATCATCCGAGAATATACCGAATTACAAGACTTACAGGAATGCCTTTATGGCTACATCACTAATCATCAACGGAACTTCTTCAAGCGTAGAGCCCGAGCCATGCCTTAACCTACATGCAACTGACTGGGAGAACGTCCTAGCTCGCATAGTCGTCCACTCCACTTCTTCTTGATATCTGACCAAGTTAATAGCCAGGGACAATGCCAGTGAGTACTTTGAATGTACTCGCAAACCACCTTAAGAGAGTAATAATAACAAGAGGATATGCAATATGGCTGTGGTAGTAGGAGGGCTCCAAGAGGGGTTCTTTTCTCAAATAGTTTCTCTTGTAGATATAGCATCTACAAATCTTTGTTGAAATATTTTGTAAAACATTTTGGAAACTATTTTGAAAAGTTTTGGAAAACATCAGGACTGGGTCACCCATTTGTTCCCGTCTTCGGTTCGTCCCACGACCAAACTCCTTCCATACCTTCCTGACCATACCATGGTCAGAACAGGTATCCTTTCCGACCATCCCATGGTCAAAACATTTCCAAAGCCATTTTATTTTCTGAAAATCCTTTTTGAAAACAAAACCAACACCGCTCTACAGAAGTTTGTCCAACCCATCCTTAACCGCAGACACGGCTATTCGAATATATTTACACTCTGCAGAGGTTGCGCACTTTTACCCACACCATCCGGGTACAGTACCCGGATCTTCACTGATCGTGGGTCGAGTAACCGATCAAGACTCTCCGGATGCCCACTCCAATATAACTGCCTATCCTATGAGTGTTAATCCCCTCAAAACCGGGACGTCGGGCGAGGACCACCCGGAGCGCTTTTTCCACTTCTCGAGTGTGCGCTTTCAATGAGGGGCTCATAGTAACGCGTGGAGGCCTGCCGACCCTCTTGTTCCTTCTCCAGGTCCCACCTTTATCGGAGAAGGCCCACCCTCCAGGGATCCCCGATCCCCTGTAGTAGTTGCGAGGAAGCTTATACCGGAATAGACAACCATCAAATCCAGCCCTATCCCATACCAGAGTAATGTGGTTGCACAGGGTTAAGTTGTTATAGCTAGACTGCAAAGAACCAGGTGCGTTTTCGTAAACCTTATTCCTCCGGTTTTCCTCCAGCATTTTGTAAAACAAAACCTTTTTATTTCTCAACATCTCTTGGGAGGTCCCACCTCACCAAGGTTTTATCATAAAACATTTGGTAAAACTTTTTCCGGGGTCTTCCCATCCGCTAGTTTTTGCTTCGGCTAAATCGGGGGTCTCCAAAGGGATATGGTGTAATACACCATTTACCATCCTAGGGGCAAGTAGGTATAATCAAGAGGGTTTTACTTAGTAGTACCATTGAGTAATGATTTGGAGAAGCCAAATCACTACCATATATACATCAACAATTAATAAAACAATGCAGTTTCACAAATAGTAGACAAAACATGCATAAGTAAAATAGTAGGACAAGGCTTATGAGCAAGAAGGTGCCTTGACTGAGATCATCAATATGGCATAAATGTCCCTGGACTTCTTCTTTAGAATACCCAAATATACAATTATAATAAGACCTCTTCTTCTCGGCGTCAATACAAGCGCAACTATCGTCGTCCCGACAACACATGCAAGCAAACCAAGCCACAATCAACACAAGGCATACAAGCAACAATACATACAGCAAGCACTTGAATAATACCAGATTAAGATTCAGATGGTTTTGAGAGGATATGAAATAGGAGATTGAGATGGCCTTGGAGAAGGGGATGAAAATCCCTTAGGATTTCTAGCTAGAAACTACCTAAGAGATGGATTTTGGAGCAAGACCATATTCTGTAGGGTACCATTGTAAAAACATGATACCAACAGATAGGTATTGGTAAGATGAAACCAACAAAAGTGGTTTCAATATTTTATCACTTTTCTTGAAATACTTATGAATATTCTAGAGCTAAAGGCTCTAGTTTTAGGAAATAATTCACCAGAAAAGTTCTAGAGCTCTAAAAAATATTTCCTTGGATGGTTCAGTAGGGCTTGATGTACTTGTTTACTGAGCGTTCGAATCAAGTCAAGGTAATTACCAGAATGTCCTCAGGAATTTCCCAAAGGCAGTTTTGTGGGGGTTTTTGTCTTTTTCATCGAATTAAATCTACAATAGGTTTTGATTTGATTCCAAGGACACATGGTAGGTAGTCTTTTTGGAGCTGTATAGCTACTATAATACATTTATTTAGAAATTGGAATCAATCTTTTTGGAGCTGTATAGCTACTATAGTAAATTTATAGGTGAATAAACCATGCACATAATAGTTTAATTCACAGATAAATATCTAAAGCTCAATAAATCATGGGCTCCTGGATTTGGATATGACCTAGTGTACCACATCACAGGGAGTTGGATTTAGGTCAACACCTCTGTTGGTTTGACCTGGAGAATTTATCTAAGGCGGAAACTACTAGTTTTTGTTATTTTTACTACAGACAAACTACTATTCACCTTGGTATGAGAAAAATGCTTGTTGGTAGGCCTAAGGGTAGGATTCCAAAGGATCTTGTTTTCATACATTTTGGAGATGTGAATCTCCCTAAGGAAATTATTTACTAGAAAAGATACCGCTTGGTAGATAAATCTACAGAGGAGATATTAGTGGTATTTTGCCAAGATTTTGGTACAGCAAGGTAGGGAAAACCCTAAGGTATCCTAGAAAATTTGTATCTGCTCAGCTGCAGGTATTTACCATTTTCATTTTCAATTAAAGTAACTGGCCAAAATTCAGATCTGGCAAAGAGGTGTTAAAAGAAAAGGAGAATCTGTCTCGCGGGCTGGATTTCATGTGAAAATGGGTCGGCAGAGGGTGATTCGGCCCAGCCGGGGCGAGCGAGGCACAGGAAGGCACGCAGTCTCGCGTTCAAATCTAGCCATGCGGGGCCCGCTGGTCAGAGAGACAGGAGGGACAAACGGGTATCGACTCCCTTGGGCCGTCCGATTAGACGGGGGATCGACGGTCGATGACCGTCGTCCTTCTCCCGATGGTGGCGGCGGGACAGAACCCTAGGGCGTCGGGCGGCGGCGGGGAAACTCACCTGGGGGCTTGCCGGTGACTAGGGGGTGGCGAGGGAGACGCGGCGTAGCGCGAGGATCACGATGATGGGCGGGCATGAAGGATTTGGCCCCGGGAAAGTGCCTCGCGTGAAGGCGACCGAGGGTGCTCACCGGAGCTCGGCGAGGCAGCCCAGCTGAGCGCTGGCGACGACGGAGGGTGGTGGGGATGATGTGGAAGACGATTGTGACTCCGGAGAGGGGTGGCGGGGGTGGTTCTATCGTCGGAACAGGTCGCATGCACTCCACTCCGGCGGGGCTTGCGTCGGTACTCGCCGGAGATTGCACCTGGGGTACATGCATGTCGAGTAGAGAAAGAGGGTTAGATAGAGGAGGACGAGAGGGTCGCAGTACCACAGCATGCAGAGGA
The DNA here is from genome assembly GCA_910589775.1 of Avena eriantha. NCBI lineage: Eukaryota > Viridiplantae > Streptophyta > Magnoliopsida > Poales > Poaceae > Avena > Avena eriantha. Next base: position 537,932,862 of record OU342743.1, on the reverse strand, counting down.
AAGGGGAGTGGAAGAGAGGTCTTACGGCCAGATCTTGACCAAGGCCGAGAGGAGCTCTTTCTCCTTCCTTCGAGCAAGGCACAGCAGAGATGAGGGAGAGGGTGTCCTGGGGAGGGAGGAGGGAGTGGTGTGGTGTAAAATGGAGGGGCAGAGTCTAGCTGCATGGGCCTCTGGCCTTATAAATGGAAGGGAGAGGTCCATGGTGGACGTAGCCTAAGGAGGAGCTATGGCAGGTCCATGGCCTTGCCATTGGGCATCAGGGGTGATGGAGAGGCACTGGAGTCGTGCAGGGGACAAAGAGAGGGAGGGGTGCTGCTGTCGCAAAAGTTTTTTGCAATAAGTGATTGTCCCACTTTAATCTCTACATCCAAACACTAGAGGACAAGGGAAAGATGGTGCTACAGTGGTCTTGCTACAGTGAAACTCGACCAGGACTGAGGTGCATGGTGATAGAGGCTTGCTGGTGAAGATTGGTGAGATTTTGCTTTGGTGTTTGGTACAAAAAGGATAAAAGTTCAATTCTGCCATAAAGGATGATCAAGGGTTATGTCTTGATTTTTGATCTTGACCAAATGAGGTAATGGTGCTGGTAGATGGGTAGGGCTAATATGCCTCTCTAGGATTTATTTGGGAATTTTCAGAAGATTAGAAGCCCACTTAATTCCATTTATTCAAAAACTGCAGAAGTGAAATCTTGGAGTTCATTTGATATTTTTACATTGGGCAAGGTGGGTTTTTGATGTGATATGGTCCCAAATGTGAATACACACTTAGGAGAATTTTCCCAAGATTTATTGGGCATTAAAAGTATTTAAAACAATTATTATTCCATTTCTGCCATTTAAGAAAATAGGCAAAAAGAAATAATAAAGCTATTCAAAAATATTTATTTTTAAGTGGGAAGGTAGGGTGTGATCTATGGATCTCAAATGAGCCAAAATTTGGGGAAGTGTTTTGGAAAAATCCAAACTTCCCCTTATGGAAGAGGTTTTGAAGAAATTGTCTATTAAAGAATTAAATTGATTTGGAGCCAAAATAATTATGGGTAATATTTGATAAATCTTTATGATCAAGGTAGATGATGTATATAAGGTGTATCAAGCATTTTCAACCTTGTTATTGGAGAATCCAAGTTGATTTTGGTGGAATACCCTAGATTAAGGATCCAGGGTGAGGTTAATTTCATACCATCAAAACCAGGTTGGATCTTGGAGCTCGGAGCTCCCCTTGGGGCATGGGGTAGATGGATGGATAGACCAAGTGATGGAGATTGCAATGGTGTAGGGGTTTGAGCTTGATCCTGCTTGAGCTCACCAAGACAGGCTTTCAAACTTTGAATAAAATAAGCCTACCAAAGCAGATTATCAACTAGCCTTCAGAACCTTGTGGGTTTAAGAAGCACAAAGATCAACTTGGAACAAGTGAAGTATATATTTATAGAACTATATGAGTAGAACACAACCATTATGAGAGTTGGTCCATAGAAGGTTGGATGATGGTGTGAGCTTCTACAAAGTAGGCATGTTGACTAGATTTGCAGGAAAAGTTATTTTCTTGCCTGCAAAACCATCAAGAACAAGTGGGTAGGAGGATGATCTAACCATGGGAAAGAGTGGGCCTTGGTATTCCTTAGGATGGTTAACAAGATGGTTCAAGTTCATTACCAAAAATGCACAAGGTTTGATAAAGAGAGGCATTCAAAAAGGTGATGTTGAAACAGTTTCCAGACTTTGTCAAATTTGGCAGATTTAGGGTTTTTGACTAGAATGTTGGTGGAGATGATTTTGATGGGTTGCAAAGTACCCAAGCATCATAAAATGGATGATATTGAAGAGTAGATTTAGTAGAAGGGATCCATGCTTGCTATTGGGCTTCATTGAGTTGGAAGCTTCTAGAAGGGATCACTTCAGAATTTATCTGGTTAAGGGTTTTAGATGATCACCTGGTGGCTAGAGATTGGATCTAGAGTGTATTCTTGCTTAGGGTGGGATGATTTGGAGACATCCTGATCCAAGTGATGAGCTCCTAGAGTAGCTCATACTACTTCTAAGCAGTCAAGCAGATCAAGGAAATTCATCAGACAGCAGATCAAGGCAACTCATCTTATACACTTAGTAAATCCACTACTGGGTTACCATCAAGCCTAGCTTGAGGTAAGATTGGGGGATTTTGAAAAGTTTGGATTTTGAATATGATGAGAGTCCTTGGTATCTCTACCAAGAGTAGAATTCAAATGTTTCACAAAAGGGTTTTGTTGAATCTAGAGGTAAGAATAGTAGAAGGTTCTGTCTTGAAAACATAAGGAGATTATGCTATATAGCTCTCCATAGTTTTGTCAACAGAAGCTACTAAAATATTTTTGGTTGCATAAGCATCTTGGCTCATGTTTTGAAATGCCAGAACATTTGAGAATATGGAAATTAAGCCAAGATTGTTTTAGGAAGTAGCTTTTGTCAACTGGTGTTAAGGTAAGGAGTATATCATCTAATACACATTCATATGCTTAAGCATATCCAAAAAACAAGCAAACACTTCAGCATTTAAACAAGAAAAAGTTTTTGTTCCCCCTGATTTTTGCATTCTGGACAACAAATCAGGGTCGCTGAAATTGGGATGTTACAATTGTTACATTCCTTGGTCTATTTGGGTTCCCAAGACCCTTGTCACTAACGTGACAGTACCCATTGAAAAATGGGTACCTAAAAGCAAAAAGTAACTTTCTTGTAGGGCTATGCTTCCGGTGAGTCTGAATGGGTACTCGATAGCGGATGCACGAGTCATATGACCAGAAGCAAGGAATCATCATGGAGATGCGGCCAAATCATGATCATATAACCGTCTCCTATGGTGACAAGTCTAAATCTGAGGTATTGGGTCTCAGAAAAATTGTGGTGGCTCACGATATCTCTCTCGTGGACGTCATGCTTGTTGAGACCCTCGGTTACAATTTATTTTCAGTTCGTTCCCTTGGTAAGATGGGCTTTGCAGTCTTTATTGATGCTGATTTGGTGGTACTCTTGTGGAGCAAGTCCCTAAAAGTCGCTTTCATGGGATATGTCGAAAATGACCTGTACGTGGTGGACTTTTCGGGGAAAACCACTAATACGTTGCTAACGTATCCATAATTTTTGATGTTCCATGCTTGGTTTTATCTACTTTCTTCTGTTTTGTTCCAACTTTGGAGTATTTCTATACACTTTCTTGGACTAACCTATTAACAAGATGCCACAGTGCCAGTTGCCTATTTTCTTCTGTTTTTGGTTCCAAAAAAGTCAAAAAATGAATATTCTCGGAATTGGACTGGACAAAAGCCAAAGTCGATATTTTACCGGAAGACTCACGAAGCCAGAAGACAAGACGGAGAGGGGCCACAGGGTGGCCACACCATGTGGTGGCGCGGGCTAGCCATTGTCGCGCCACCAGGTGGTGTCGGCCCCCTGGCCGCCCATCGACCTTGCCTCTTTGCCTATAAGATGCCTCCCGATGCAAAAACCCTAAATCGAACACCTCCATCCCACGAATTTGCAGCCACCAAAGCCACGTTTTTGTCTCCCCCATGGAGATTGCTCCCAATAAGCCACGAAGGAGGGGGCTAAGGGGTGGTGCTCCCATATCATACCGGCGACGGGGAAGGAGTCCTCCGCGCCGCCGCCGGCGCCTCTTCACCATCTTTACCGCCATCTCCATCGACTCCACCGCCGTTGCTAACTCCCATGATGAGGAGGGAGTAGTTCTCTATTGAGGCTAAGGGTTCTACCGGTAGCTATGTGTTCATCTCTGTCTATGCATGATCATATTGTGATCATGAGCTTGTAATCAAGTAGATCTACCTTGCTACTCAAGTGCTTTAATAGATCTCTGCTCTCCCCATGTGTGTGAAAGTGATAGCGTGCACACCATGGTGGCACTTAGGCTAGAGATTACAAATACTTGTTGTGAGTTATATTTGGAGTTGGATGTCTCTATGAAATTGTGGTGTTTGTTGGAACCATCTAGTGCTCAAGGTGACAGTGTGGGGTTATCTAGATGGGGAAAGCGAACTTTGAGGAGTGCTGTTATAGCCCTACCAAGGATTAGAGTGTCCAACCAGAGAGTAGTTCAGAGTAGTATCATGAAGAGAAGATATTTATATGAGAGTGTTCACTAGCGAAAGTATGATCCCTAGGCCTTGTTTCTAAACATTGAAACAACGTTTGCAACTAGATCTATTACATGTTTGCTTGCTTCCATCTTTATTTCAGTTTGTCTTTAGTCTCTTCCATACCATCAAGCTATTTTCTGGCACCATTACCACTTATAATTATCCATACCACTTGTATTTCACTATCTCTTCGCCGAACTAGTGCACCTATACACCTGACAAGTGTATTGGGTGTGTTGAGGACACAAGAGACTTTTTGTCTCTTGATTGTAGGGTTGCTTGAGAGGGATACCTTTGACCACTTCCTCCCTGAGTTCGATAAACCTTGGGTAATCCACTTAAGGGAAACTTGCTGCTGTTCTACAAACCTCTGCACTTGGAGGCCCAACAACTGACTACAAGAATAGAAGTGCGTAGACATCAACCACTATAGGCCCGATGTGTCTTTTCAGAAAGGCTGACGCAGGTTGGTTATGGCATCGCCGACTAGCCCACGTCAATATGAGAACTTTGCAAAGTCTCCACAAGGGTGGCCACATCCTTGGACTAAAAGAAAATATCTCTTTTGCCAAAGGTCGTGTTTGCAGGGCTTGTGTTGAAGGGAAAATGCTTGACTCTCCTCATCGAAGGAAGACTATTATCTCGTCAAAAAGGATCTTAGAGCTCCTTCATGTGGACCTCTTTGGACCTCTGTCTCATGCAAGCTTTGGTGGGAAGAATTACTGCCTTGTGATCGTTGATGATTACTCAAGATAGACTTGGGTCTATTTCTTCAAGTTGAAGAGCAAGACTCAACAAACAGTCATCGACTTCGCCAACGAGGTTCAACGTCAACACAACGTCCCTATTCTGGCAATAAGAAGTGATAACGGCTCCGAATTCAAGAACTACACCTTAAATGAGTTCCTAAGTGAAGAGGGGATAAGACATCAATATTCCGTTGCGTACACCCCTCAACAAAATGGTGTTGCCGAGAGGAATAATTGGACTCTAATGGATATGGCAAGGTCTATGCTAGCCAAATTCAAGTCTCCACATAACTTCTGGGCTGAAGCAATCTCTACCGCCTGTCATTCATCCAACCGGTTATACCTCCATAAAATCTTGGACAAGACTCCGTATGAAATACTTACCGGTAACAAGCCAAACATCTCATACTTTCGGGTATTTGGGTGTAAGTGTTTCTTTCTCATCAAGGGAGTTTGTTTATCTAAATTTGAGGCTAAGGCTTTAGAAGGTATTTTTGTTGGTTATGGTGCCGAATCCCACACTTATAGAGTCTACAATAAGCTCTCTGGAACTGTTGTAGAATCTTGTAGTGTGGTGTTCGAGGAAAATGACGGCTCCCGTGCGGGGCAAGTTGATGTTTGTGATGCAGATGTTGAAATACCCCAAGATGCCATAAGAAGAATGGGCGTGGGATTTTTCCGCCCCATTGAGGAACCCCTTGTGGCGGATCGGGAAGGACAATGCTCTACTCATGAAGAGCCCTCATCTACACATACTCAACATGCTCTAACCACGGGAGTAACTTCTACACCAACTCCACCGCTGAAGGTCAACATGCTCCTAGATGCTCCAGGCTGGATTATCCGATCGACACCGGATTATCTGGACACCACTCCCCTGATGACCAAACTGTGCATCCTATCGAAGAAACTGCTCCAAGCTCTAGGCCAGATTTTCCGGCTGACCCCGGATTATCCGGCCCCTCGCCAATTCAAGCAAGTTCTAGGCAACCTGATGAAATTTCATCAAGTTCTCCCAGGTCGGATTATCCGGCCTCACCCTCATCCAGATTATCCGGCCCTGAAACTCCTGATGATCAGTAGCCTCCTGTTACGGCTACTGACCCACCTCAAGGGCATGCTTCATCATTTTTGCGACCTCGGATCGTTAAAGATCCTAAGTCCCTGTGATTAACATGCTAGTCCCTGGATCAATAGCTAGCACTCACAGTCGATGAAATATCATGTAAAACACAAGTCATTATTACACGAATAATCTAGAGTATAATTATTACAACTTGCATAGCTTATAGCTAGCTCAAATAAAACAGCGGAAACTAAATAAAACTTGAGTCCATCAACGCCTCAGGCTAGCTGCGTGAAGACCCGCGATCCCTACACACCTTTCAATCTTCGGATTCTGCACATAAGACGTGCAGCCAACAAGTTGGGTCAATACTTTGAATGTATTGGCAAATTACACCAACGAAGGAAACAAGACTAACTCTACATGCAAGGCTAAGAGTAGGCTCTGGGGTTCATTTGCGTAAAGCCAATTTTTATCAGTGTAATAAGAAAAGAGAGGAAAGATTTCCCTACTTTGTAAACCTTGATAAGTAGTATAGGGTTGAATGGAACACGTGGATATTACTCACCAAGTGCCCAATCAACCTAGTACTTGGATATTACGCACCAAGTTCCCAAAATCCCACCCAATGGCGATATTACTCACGCCCTGGGGTTTATAAAACGTTAAGTTTGGAAAAGAGAGAGAGGAAGATCTTTCAGAGGTTCCATTCCTTCAGATGCTCAAGATGTTCTTTTCCGTGAACTCGGCTGATCGATCAGTTTGCAATACTCTCGAGAGGTTGTGCACTTTCCTTAGTAGCATGGCGAAGTCCATGGCGAAGCCTTCCCTTAGTAGCCCCTCTACCAGCTGGATCCAACCGTGCCAAGAACCTCCAAATGTTGGTACCCCGGTGAGGTTTCCCACTAAGTACTAAGCCAAGACAGAGCCCATATGTATTGTGGTTGCACGGGAAGCTTCTGGATTCTGAAAAATTTGCATCAGGTTTTTCTCAAACCCCATAGTCACTTATGGACAAAAGGGGGGTAAAACCTTTTTAACCACCAAAACCTTTGCAAAAGTGTTATTTTATAATCCTATCCTAACCCTCTTCTTTTTACAAAATTTTAGAAACATGTTTCGTCTAATTCGGAGTCCATTTGCAAAAGTTATCGAATAAATAGCAATTCAGAAATTATTAAAAGAATAAAAAAACTAACTAACTGGGCCGGCCGAGCTAGCCCAGGGCTATCTGCCGCCCGCCCGGCCGGGTGGGCGACGCGCAGCCGCCAGCGGCCCAGCCCGCCAGCCGCCCACGGTCGCCAGCCGCCCACGTCCGCCAGCAGCCCGCGCCCGCCCGCAGCCGCTGACAGGCGGGGCCCGCCTGTCAGCCGCCTCCCCGCCGAATCCAGCTCGGCCCCGTCCGCCGCCGCCGCCGATTCCGGCGCGGACTCCGCGACGTCCGCGCCGAGTCTCCGCCTATATTAAGCCCGGGCACGCCTCCCAAAACCTAGCCCTTTCTTCCGCCGCCACCGCCGCCGAGCCGCCGCTGATTGCTCGCCGGAGCGCGCCGCCGTCCGCCGCCAGCAGCCGCCGCCCGCCGTCGCCTCGGGAGGAGAAGGTCGCCGCCGCCCCCGGGAACGCGACCGCGACGAGGAGCCGGCCCCCGTCGTCTAGCTCGCCGGGCCGGAGGAGCATCTCCGCCGCCGCCGACCATCGCCAGAGGAGCTCCGCCGCCCGCCAGTCGCCGCCACCGGTAAGCGCCGCCCCCCCCCCCCCCCTCGCCGACCGTTGGATCTAGATCCAGCGGCCCAGATCCGCCAACGCCCGCGGGCCAACCACGTCGCGCCGCGTGGCAGCGCCACGTCGACGCCGTGTCTCCCCCGCGTCGCGTCACGCGCGCCCCGCTGGCCTACTCACGTGGCGCCACGTGTCGCCGCGTCGCTGGCCTTCTTTTTTTCCTTTTTCCTATCGTTTAAATAGGCAGAAATAGCTGAAATCTTGTAAAATTCATAGTAATTCGAATAATAGTCCAAAATTTGCGTATAATATACCGTTGGATTCATATTTTCGAGTAGAACACAGATCTAAAATAATATCACTGTTTTGCCACAGAAATCTTGTAGTAGAATTAAAAGTTTAGATTGGAGTATTTTAATTCTTGAAAATTATCCGTAGCTCCGTTTTAGTTGATTCTTGTTGCGTTGGCTTTGTTTTGAAAATACCTTCTGTAGGAAATTGTCATTTATTGCTTAGGGTGTTTAGATCCGTTTCGAGATAGATTAGAGCTGTAGATCTAGTTTCAAGCCTGATTAATTAGGGTTTAACCCAAAATACTTAAAATCTGTGGGAGATCATTTCTAATGACATCCCCAACTCAACAACACCCCTGGTTAAAACCCTTGGTCGAAATCAAATCCACTCTTGCATTTTACCATGTTGCATGCATGCATATTAGACTTCCTGGATTGTTTTGTGCAAAACGTGATTGAACCCATGTTTGTTTCGTTAGATTGCTCGGAGTGCGCTGAGGAGTTTCGTTGTGTAGATTGCTGCTCGGATCAAGGCAAGTTACACCACTTGTTCATATTAATGTCCCAGTTTTGACTATGCATGTTTTACTCTTCAAATTCTGTAGTATGCATGTGTAGGATTTTGGTAGATTTTCTTAGTATTATTTTTCAAGTGCGGTTTTGTAGTATGCCATGAGTAGCTTTATACTTAGGAATTTTCCATCCTATTAAGTTCCCCTGTTTTTGCTAAGTATTGCTTGCTATGCTATATATACACTAAGTACCGTTGGGGGGTTCGAAAGACTCAAAATTTTCTAAGTACGATAGCTCTCTCGAGCGAACTTTTCTTCTCCAAAACCCCTTCAAAATAAAACTAAGTTTTCTTCTGGGCGGAATGGTTGTCGGGACAACGAGTGAGATTTTGGTGGAGGACGGCGAATCAAAGAAGTCTGCCATGTTTCAGAATCCAGAAGCTTCCCGTGCAACCACAATACATATGGGCTCTGTCTTGGCTTAGTACTTAGTGGGAAACCTCACCGGGGTACCAACATTTGGAGCTTCTTGGCACGGTTGGATCCAGCTGGTAGAGGGGCTACTAAGGGAAGGCTTTGCCATGGTCTTGTCTGTAAAAGGACTTGACCGTGGATTGTGGGGAAAGTGCACAACCTCTCGAGAGTATTGCAAACTGATCGATCAGCCGAGTTCACGGAAAAGAACATCTTGAGCATCTGAAGGAATGGAACCTCTGAAAGATCTTCCTCTCTCTCTTTTCCAAACTTAACGTTTTATAAACCCCAGGGCGTGAGTAATATCGCCATTGGGTGGGATTTTGGGAACTTGGTGCGTAATATCCAAGTGCTAGGTTGATTGGGAACTTGGTGAGTAATATCCACGTGTTCCATTCAACCCTATACTACTTATCAAGGTTTATAAAGTAGGGAAAACTTTCCTCTCTTTTCTTATTACACTGATAAAAATTGGCTTTACGCAAATGAACCCCAGAGCCTACTATTAGCCTTGCATGTAGAGTTAGTCTTGTTTCCTTCGTTGGTGTAATTTGCCAATACATTCAAAGTATTGACCCAACTTGTTGGTTGCACGTCTTATGTGCAGAATCCGAAGATTGAAAGGTGCGTAGGGATCGCGGGTCTTCACGCAGCTAGCCTGAGGCGTTGATGGACTCAAGTTTTATTTAGTTTCCGCTGTTTTATTTGAGCTAGCTATAAGCTATGCAAGTTGTAATAATTATACTCTGGATTATTCGTGTAATAATGACTTGTGTTTTACATCATATTTCATCGACTGTGAGTGCTAGCTATTGATCCAGGGACTAGCATGTTAATCACAGGGACTTAGGATCTTTAACGATCCGAGGTCGCAACAGTCATCTCCTACTACTGATAATCAGACTTCTAATCAAGGTCAAGCAAATGATTCCAACAAAGACTCCAGTGATGAAACTATTCCACCAAGAGACAACAAGCTTATTGAACTTCGTCGCAAGGCTCGTGCTGATCGGAACCTTGAGTTAAGGGGTCATACTCTTGATAAAGTTGTAGGTGATCTTCGACGAAGGGTTTCCACTAGAAGGGAATTGGCAATTTTTGGTGAGCATCAAGCTCACATATCTATGGTGGAACCTAAGAAGGTGTTTGAAGCTCTTGAAGATCCGGACTGGGTTTTGCTATGCATGAAGAGTTGAATAACTTTGAGCACAACAAGGTCTGGAAACTAGTGCAGAAGCCCAAGGATTGCCGCAATGTTATCGGCACTAAATGGATATTTAAAAACATGCAAGATGAGAATGGCATTGTTGTAAGGAACAAGGCGAGACTAGTGGCACAAGGCTATTCCCAAGTTGAGGGCATTGATTTCGGTGAGACCTATGCTCATGTGGCTCGTCTTGAGTCCATCTGTATCCTTCTTGCTTATGCTTCCCATAATAATTTTAAATTGCAGCAAATGGACGTTAAGAGTGCTTTTCTTAATGGTCCTCTACATGAGCTAGTATATGTAAAGCAACCCCCGGGATTTGAGGATCCTAACTTCCCGAACCATGTCTATAAAGTCGATAAGGCACTCTATGGCCTTAAACAAGCCCCACATGCGTGGTATGAGCACCTTAAAGAGCTTTTGGTAGACCGTGGCTTCGAAGTTGGGCAAATCGACCCCACTCTTTTTACTAAGAAGGTTAAGGGGGAGCTCTTCGTATGCCAACTATATGTAGATGACATCATCTTTGGTTCTACTAATAAAGGTTTTAATGATGAATTTTCAAAGCTTATGACTAACAGGTTTGAAATGTCTATGATGGGGGAGTTACGCTTCTTTCTTGGATTCGAGATCAAGCAACATAGAGAAGGAACCTTCATCAATCAAGCTAAATACATCCAAGACATTCTCAAGAGATTCAATATGACGGGTCTTAATAGCGTCGCCACTCCGATGCAAACAAAATGTTACCTTGAACTTAACCCCAATGGTAAAGATGTGGACCAAAAGGTATACCGGTCCGTGATCGTCTCTCTTCTTTACCTCTGCGCATCTAGACCCGATATTGTGTTGAGTGTGGGGGTGTGTGCAAGGTATCAAGCAGCTCCTAAAGAAAGCCACTTAGTGGCGGTCAAGAGGATCTTCCAATATTTTATTCATTCCCCTAACTTTGGTCTATGGTATCCCAAGGGATCCAATTTTTCTCTATGTGGTTATACTGATTTAGATTGGGCCGGTGATAAGGATGATCGGAAATCAACTTCTGGTGCTTATCAGTTTTTGGGAAGATCTCTAGTTTGCTAGTCATCTAAAAAGTAGAATTGTATTTCTCTCTCCACTGCCGAAGCTGAATATGTTGCTGCTGCTAGTGCCTACACTCAGTTATTATGGATCTTTAAAGGAACACGGTGTCAATTGTGACAAAGTGCCTCTTTTATGAGATAATGAAAGTGCAATCAAAATTGCGTACAATCCAGTACAACACACAAGGACAAAGCATATTGAGATTCGTAATCATTTTACTCGGGACCATGTTGCTCGAGGCGATATTGATCTATCTTTTGTGAGCACGAAGAACCAACTTGCTGATATTTTCACGAAGCCACTTGATGAAGTAAGGTTTTGCTACTTGAGGAATGAGCTAAATATCGTTGATTCAAGGAGCTTGTCTTGATTACCCATGCACTCACTCGTACATCTCAGTCTTATTTGGTCTAGATGTGGGCATGGATATAGGGGGAGTGTGGTCCTAATTGATTGGGCTAACCCTCCCCCCATAATGCCAAAATCAAGTCAAATCATTTCTCTTAATATCATTTTGTGATATGTGAGCTTATCAATGAGTATTGGTCGTGAACCCAATATATATCTTCGTGGTGTCATACCATACACTCCAACAAGGTGGCTTTGGCCACCGCCCTCTTCCATGAGAAGAGTTAGATTTATTTGGATCTTCTTGATCGTTTTTAGCTCCTCTCATGCCTTGGGTCGTTAGCATCGCTCTTCTTCCTTTTTGGCGTCTCGATGCCAAAGGGGGAGAAGTAGTTCTATTAGGTCTTCGAGGATTTGCATGGGTCGGGCACAAGCATTTGCATTATTTTCTATTCGTCGTTTTCTCGCTTGTGCCCATTTAGCATTGAACTTTAATTTGTGGTTTGTGGTTTGTGGTTTGTATGAAACTTTGTGTCTGTGGATTTGTGGATGTAACCTGCGGATTATTCATATGGAGTCATCTATCTTATTTGATATTCTTATGGCTATTGGATATCTATATCGAGGGAGGCGCGCTCTATGGCTACCATTGGATATTCTTATAATGTATTGATGGCACTTCTATCTCCCTACCGGTGGTATGAGCTTTTCACATATGTTCCAATGATATATACTTTTACCCTCTTGTGTGTATTAGTAATCAACTGCAATTGTTTGTATGCACACATTGAGGGGGAGTCTTTGTCTTTCATTAAATCTTATTGCCTTGAGAACTTTCCTGCAAATCCTAGTATTGTCATCTAACACCAAAAAGGGGTAGATTGAAAGAACATTTCATGGTTCCCTGTGTTTTGAGTGTTAGATAACAATACCGTGGAGTTTCCTCATGTGTGCTAAGTGTGCAGGGAATGTTCTGGTGTTTTGGGGGGCCGGATTATCCGCCCCACCAAGGGCCGGATAATCCGTCCTAACTAATCGATCAAAGGCAGCCAAGGCACGACGCTCGGAGTGGGTTTGGATTTTCTCCCGGAAAATCCGAACAGGGGCGGTTTTTCCTCCCCTGGCCGGATAATCCGGCCTTTGCATGGCGCTCAAGGGCAGCCAAGGTGCGACGCTCGGAGTGTGGTCGGATTTTCTCCCGGAAAATCCGAACAGGGGCGGTTTTTCCTGGCTTGGCCGGATAATCTGGCCTTCGCATGGGGGCGGATAATCTGGCCCCTAGGAGGCGCTCAAGGGCAGGCTCGGCGTGTCGCTCTAAGTGGGGGCGGTTTATCTGCCGGATAATCCGAGTCTAGGGCGGAGTTTTTCCCCAGGCCGGATAATCCAGCCCTCACTTGGGCCGGATAATCCGGCCCCCAAAGGCTCCAATGGCTCAGTTGGGGAAGGGGGTATAAAAGCCCCTTCATCCCCTTTAGGCAATCTACTTGATTCATTCGAAAAGTGTTAGACCCACTTCAAGAGCTCTCTCTCTAGATCTCCCACTTCAACCACCCGAAGGCTTCGATCTTTGAGGGAATTGAAGGAGGAGACAATCTTCATCGCCATCACGAATCAAGCGCATCAACTCATCTCCATTCATTTGGAGAAATCCCTGATCTAGTATTCTTGTTAATATCTAGATCTTGTGTTTTGTTATTGATAACTTGTTCTTGTGGTAGCTTGTTGTCATTACGGGAGCCTCCAATTTGGTTGTGGAGTTGTGTCCTGCTAGTTGTGTAAAGGCGCCGGTACCCGCCTCGAAGGGTCCCTATAGTGGAAAGGTGGATCAGGCCTTTGGTGGCGGGATCCATCGGAGAACAGGGTGAGGCCTATTGTGGCGTGGTGGTCTTAGTACCTCCCACCCCTCCAACGCAGATGTACTTCCCTTAACAAGGAAGGAACTGCGGTAAAACAAATCCTGTGTCTCCATGTGCTTCACTAGGTTCACTCGTTCCTCTTTCCACTCGCCTCTTACTCGCTAGTAGATAGGTTTACATATAGGGAAATTCTTCTAAATAGTTATCTAGAGAATTTACCTCTTGTTTTAAGCCTAAAATTGAAAAAGGATTAAAATTTGAAGTAGCACCTATTCACCTCCCCCCTTTAGGTGCCCATACGATCCATTTCATAGTCTGCTGGCACACAGATACGTCCTTTGTAACACATAACTCCTTCTTCATCCTTCGTGAATTCGGGTACCTTCCCTGTACCGATACAACGCTTAATTCCATCAATACTGGCATTTCCTTTCTGGTCTTCCTTTATCTGACTGATCAAAGTGGGTTGAAGCTCGATACTGGCTATAAATCCTTCGCTAACTAGCTCCACTCTAAAATTCTCCATCTCCTCATGCAGACTTGGCTGGGCTTCCTTAATCATGGTGTTTAGTCTACCCGACAGTCTACTAAGAGCATCCACTACCACATTGGCCTTGCTAGGGCGATAGTGAATATCAAGGTCATAGTCCTTGATTAACTCTATCCATCTCCTTTGCCTCATATTCAGCTCCTTCTAGGTGAAAATATACTTCAAACTCATGTGATCTGAATAAATCTCACAGCGGTTACCCATAAGGTAATGGCGCCATGTCTTCAAAGCTAATAGTACGGCTGCCAATTCTAAGTCATGGGTAGGGTAGTTCTGTTCATGTTGCTTCAGTTGTCTGGACAAGTATGATATGACTTTTCCTTCTTGCATCAACACACATCCGAGACCAATCTTGGATGCATCACAATATACATCAAAAGGCTTCTTGATATCGGGCATAATCAAAATTGGGGCTAAAATCAGTCTCTTCTTGAGATCTTGAAACCTTGCTTCACATTTGTCCATCCATTCAAACTTCTTATCTTTCTTTAATAGCTGAGTCATCGGCCTGGCGATGCTGGAAAATCCTTCAACAAACTTGCGATAATAACCGGCTAATCCAAGAAATGTGCGGACTTCAGTTTGGGTGGTTGGGGCTTTCCATTCCTCAACATCTTTAATCTTGGCGGGACCGACGGCAATTCCTCCTACCGACAAGATATGGCCTAGGAATCCTACTTCCTTTAACCAGAACTCACATTTGCTAAACTTGGCATACAACTTATGCTCCCTAAGGGTTTCAAGGATGGTTCTTAGGTGATGTTCATGATCTTCTCCTGGTTTGGAGTAGATCAGAATGTCATCGATAAAAACAATGACAAACTTATCCAGAAAATTCATAAAAAATTTATTCATGAGGTTCATGAAATAAGTGGGGGCATTGGTCAATCCAAAAGACATGACATTGTACTCATACAATCCATATCTGGTGGTGAAGGCAGTCTTTGGAATATTCCTTGCATGAATCTTCAACTGATGATAACCAGTTCTAAGATCAATCTTAGAAAACACACTAGCACCAGTCAGTTGATCAAACATATCTTCTATCTTTGTAAGTGGGTACTTGTTCTTGATGGTGATGTCATTCAACTTCCGATAATCCGTACATAGACGATTGGCACCATCCTTCTTATCCACAAACAAAACAGGTGATCTCCATGGTGAAGCACTTGGTTGAATCAGACCTTTTCCCAACATGTCATCAAGTTACTTCTTGAGCTCCACTAATTCTGATGGGTTCATACTATAGGGTCTTTGAGCTATGGGTCCAGTTCTAGGAACTACTTCAATGATAAACTCGATATCCCGATCTAGGGACATACCGAGCAATTCATCTGGGAATACATTAGGGTATTCACAGACTACTCTGACTTGGTCTATGGTGGATTGAGCTAAACTCTTGTTGCATTTGAATTAATAGGGCAGTGTCTCAGATACATGCTCTACTGATACTCCAGTGCTACTGGTCATGGTTATGGCTTTCTAGACACAGTCGATCAATCCTTGATGTTTCGACATCCAACCCATCCCTATTACTACTTCCAAACCTTTGGTTCCAAGTACTATTAGATTTGCATAAAAATCTATCCCATGAATTCTGATAGGTACGGCCTTGCAAATTTTTCTAGCTCTGGTGGTTGAACCGGGTATTTGAACTATCATAACATGCTTCAAATTTGTTGGTTGAATCTTACCAGTGCATGCAAATTCTTCTGTAACAAACGAGTGCGATGCTCCAGAATCAAACAACAGTCTTGCAAGAACTGAGTTAATAGAAAACATACCCAGTACAACATCTGGCGCTTCCTGGGCTTCTTCAGCATTCATGTGGAATAGACGGCCGATACGGTTGTGCGGGTTTCCTAGGGCAAATCTCTTTCCAGGCTGGACACGACGCTGCTGTTGTGCTGGTGCGGTAACATTGGTGGCTGCAGCAAGCTTCTTGGGGCACTCATTGGAGTAGTGACCCGTGACTCCACACTCAAAACAAGTTATCATTGACTTGTCTTTCCCTACGACATGTACAACGTTGCTTCCAGTCCTCGGGGCAGTATTGTTGTTGTTGGTGTTGCTGGTGTTGTTGGACCTTGGAGGTGCACGATTGAAGTTATTGGGATTGCCGGGGTTGTTGTTGTTGTGGTGGCCTCCGGACGTCAGGTTTCCTCCGCCACCATTGGGGTAGTTCGGACAAGACATAGGGGGTCTATTGTTTCTGGGTGCATATCCTGCAGATGGGTTGGGGCGATACTTTGGTGTATGGTGGGGCCCTGGTTGGTGCATCATACAATGCTTGCGGTTCTCACTGGCTTGGTTTATCTTTCCTTCCATCTGAATGGCAGAATCCACTAAAGCTTCAAGGTCGTCAAAGGGAATGTTGACTAGCACTGTCTGCATCTCATCATGCAGACCATTCAGGAATCTCTCTTTCTTCTTCGGTTCTGTGTCAATCTCATCAGGGGCATATCTCGCTAAGGACAAGAATTTGTCACTATAATCCACCACCGTCATCCTTCCTTGTTTTAAATCTCTAAACTCATCCCTCATCCTCTTGATCAGACCCGAGGGCACATGAGTCCTACTGAACTTGACTTTGAACTCCTCCCACATCATCATCTGACCTCCATTCATGGTACGGGTGCTATTCCAATAGGATCTGGCATAACCGGATAGATAGTGGGTGGCAAACAGTACCTTCTCATTTGTGTCAACTCCTGCGACTTCTAAATTGTTTTCCATGGTTTGCTGCCAATCATCGGCATCCAAGGGTTCTTCTGACTTGCTAAACATAGGAGGGTTGGTATTCTGAAAGTTTTTGAGTTTGGATTCATGGTGATCTTGGTTTCCATGGCCCTGATTATTGTGAGCCATCTGGGCTATCTGTTGAAGAGTGGCTAAGTTGGCTTGGCATTCAGCTCTATCGGCTTCACGGTCAGAAACTAACATTTGCAGAATCTGCAGCATTGGGTCCTGAGATGAGATGCTTCCTCTGGGTTTACCACGAGTCATTTGAAGATTGAGATAGATAATGAGACAAGAGGGAAATTTCTAGGGTTCATGGGTTTGTTTCAAAAAGCTTCAAACTTTGAGCATGACTAAGGTTTAAAAACTAACAACTTCTTCTCATTCATTCATTCTAGGGACACAATACAAACACACACCACAAATATTAAAGTAGATGGTCTTAAGGACCATTCTGACAAGCTACGATACAATGGGACCAGGTACAACTCACACCTATGATAGTGCTCAGGTGCAACTACTAATCATCAGAACTGTCAGGCTCCTCGTCATCAATGAAGTTAGCATCATCCTCATCAGTGTGGTTCTCCATGGCGGCGTCCTCTAAGTAGACATCATCACGGAGGTAAGAGTAAGGATCTCCATGGATGTTCTCACCTTCCTCTTCCTTCTCCTCTAGCTGGATCTCTTGGTCATGGATGGTCTCCTCCAGGGTTGCCACCTTCTAACAAAGACGGTTGATGATGCAATCCTTCTTATCGCGCTGGTGACTGAGAGACTTGTGCTCCTTAGCAAGCATGGCGAGGGTTTGCTTCCTTTCAGTGGCTTCCGCATGATTCTGGTTGGTGTATGCGCGGACATTGTCCAACTCCTTCTGGGTCTCATGTAGCATGAAGTCCATGTGGTCCACGTGGTGCTTCAATTCCGGATGTGCCAGCATGGCCAAAGGTTGTCCCATAGAGTCATGTCTTGTATAGTGGGCAAAACGGGTGTCGTTGAGCTGGATGATGTTCTGTGCACATAAGCGAGCAAGTGCCTCCTGCATTGCTCTGGCTAGTTCGTCTAACCAGTTGTTCTCCCTCAAGCTTAACTGAATCTTCTCTGAAAGCGGTGGCTCCATTTTGCCTCTCGGGTCAGCAACAATCAGCCACTGTAGCTCTCCTCTAGATTGGTCATTGAGCTGTGCTCCGAAGAACTCCGGGTGCGGGCGTCCAAGATACTCTGAGAGCTGGTCCAAATCCCTCTCAAAGATCAGCTCCCCTCCATTGCCCAACTGGTAAAACTTGCTATATTTGACCTCCATCTATAAGCAGTTAAGATGAGCACGTTAGTGAAGTGATCAAGTGTGTCAAGTTTTATGTAGAATTGCAAAAAATTTGAGGAACAAGTGATCTCTTTTTGAAAGAATCTCAAGGGTAAGAGCGAGAATAGGTTTTTGTAAATACTCACTTCTTTTATTTGAAACTAGGTTTTTCAGGCATCCATTCTAACTAGGGTCTCCTATGGTCAGGATGGCTCTGATACCAACTTGTCAACACCCAGATTTTTAAGTCTAGATTCATGTTATGTCGTACATCGCAATCCCAGGATTACCATTTTTGCGAGACATAACAGAATTGGTACCACAGTACATCATCCATTACAAACCATATTAAAGGTCTTACAAATAGAGGATCTCATGATCCAGTCTTAATACAATCAAACCAGCGGAAAGTAAACATAGTAGGGCTCCATCTTCGGGGTCACAGGCAATGCTGACGATGGGAGATGATCCTAGTTGTCATAGACCTCCTACTGTCCATCTTCCGGGTAATCTTCCTTGTAGTCTGGCCATGGGAATAGCCAGGGACAAAGCCACGAGTACTATTTAAGTACTCGCAAACTACCAGTAACATAGGTAAGGTAAAAACTAGTAGGAATCTTAAGCTCTAGGTTTGTTTGCAAAAATCCAGGTTTATTTCCTAAAGACTTAAGAGTAAAAGACCTAACTTTAGTTCTCTATATCACTTAAGTGGGAACTTAGATTTCATGTCCACAACTCTATTGTGGTCAAGTCAAAGTCATCTTTCAAGTCATAAGTCATTTTAAAAACATCTGACAACGGAACAGTATGGCCACTCCAACTATCCATAACCGCGGACGCGGCTATTCGAATAGTTTGACACTTTGCAGAGATGGTACACTTTCACCACAAAATTTGATACATCCGTCAAGGATAACCCTAAATCCTCATACTTGGTATGCGGATAATCAATCCTAACCTTTCAATTACACACCCTAGTATAGGCACCTCCCCTATGAGCTTGGCCTCCCAGCCATGGCCAACTGCCATTATGAGAACTGCATAGGTGGCCATTCATATTTATGAGGTAGCCTCAGCTCAACCTCTTCTGTAAGGGAACCCATACTAAGACATGTAAACTTCCAGTTAAGCCCTACCCAACCCAGGTATTATGGTTGTACGGTAAAATTGGAATGGTATCACATCCGAACCAAACCATCAATTTTTGTCAAAGTCAAGGCTCATGCCTCATTCAGTTTCATCATCAACCCATTGTGTTTCACAACACATGTAAAAACATTTCAATAGAATGAATCATCATTCCAAGGTTTTCATAATCATTTTCACCAGGTGTTCCCATCTAAAGTGGTCAAGTTTTATTTTAGCACTAGCCACTAGTATTGAGGGTATCACTATTGAGGGGTGCTAATCTGGTATAAGTACCCAAGACTAGTTCTATGATCTTGGTGGTATCCATCCTATTTTCCACCAAATCACAATTCATTAACTAAGTAAGAAACTATAGTAAAAGGGAAAGTAAACCTTGCATATAAAACTGGGATTGGTATAATCCAAATTGCATAAACAAGCATGCATAGTGCATCTTGCATAGGTTAGCTATCATAGTGGGCTTACATGGATAGCTGGCATAGTTTAGCAGTGCAGTCATTGAAGTTCTCTTCCTTTTCTTTGAAGTACTCCTCCTCGTCATATCCCGGGTTGGTACTAGCATCTATAAATACATTACATATAAATAATCACCAAACAATACTTAACTACTTCTATTTAGCACACATGGCTCACACTAGATGATCTAGCATCATCTCGATCATCACATGAAATATTTACATCTTATTATTTATCTTATTTTAGAAAAGTAATTTCTACTCATTGAAAATACTTAATATTTAATATCCTCTAATTAAAATATGGGGTCATGTTGACACATGTCATCACCACATATTTCAATACTTGGGAAAATGTTTTAAAGTGGTGATCATATATTACAAGATTTAATATTACTATTTAATAATATTAAAGTGGCAAGAAAAGCCTATATAGCATCCTTTTAATACTAGTCCATGTTTAATATCTGTAAAACCAAATATTTTTACATATTCATGTAGACCATGGCAAATGTGATTTTTGAGAGTTGGAATCAACTCAAAAGCATTTATGGTTGATTTTATAAAAATGTTTGAAGTGGTAAAGTCTCTGTCTTGTTATTTTTGGGATAGATGATCTATAATTTCAAATGGTTTGAATCCAATGGGAGTGTGTAGATATTTTCAATACCTTTCTAACAAAATTGGAATCATGCATTTTGGTTCAGTACATCTCTTTGAATTGAATTTTGAATCTACTGACAGATTAGGATTTTTAACTAAATATACAAATTCTATTTGAATTGTTGGGCTCTGCGTGGGAGAAGAAATGGGCCGGTCCAACTACACAACACGTGCGTAGTGGGCTGCTGACAGGTTGGTCCTACGTGTCAGTGGTAGTAACTAGCCGAAACGGTATCAGCAAATCTCAGCGCTACGATTAGAATCGGATCTACGACTGAGGTTCGTTGTCTATGTCGCGGTGCTCCGGTGAGATTCTAAACCTAGCGGCACGGCGGGGGTCGCTGGGGGCTTACCAGGGCTCCAGCTAGGTCTGGCGATGGGGGTGAACGGGCTTGTCGATGACGGCGAGTCGATTGGCGGTCACAGCGGCTCCTGGGGTGGCTCCAATCAATGGCTCCCTTTCTTCACTACAGCGACGGCCTCCAGTCAAATTCAGGCGAGGTGGTGCTCGCCTTGCTCCGGGGAAGGGTCTGGTGTGGTTCTGAGAGAGAGAGAGGAGTGAGATGGTGTGCCATTTGAGGTCTGGGGTGGCTCCTATTTATACACCGGCGGTAGAGGCAGGGCGACATGGTCGGGCTTCATCGGCAACGCTGCTACAGGTCGTGATAGGCATGGCGGATGGCATGGGTTGATATGGTGGACTGCGGCTGTCGTCACCCATGTAGTGGCGCAGCAAGGGGTGGTCTCAGTCGGTTGGGCGACATCGATGCTCTGGTCGGTTACGGTGGTGTTCGTTAGCGAGTATGGTGGTCACGGGACACGCGGCGGTGAATGGTCAGGTCTGGGCGGTCGATGGTGACGCGGCGGGTGCGGGTACGCGCAGAGAGAGCGAGGTATGGTGTGGCTGCGCGAGGCGGCTTCGGTGCTCCGTCGTGCTCTCGGCATGGCAAAGTCTTAAATGGGCGCGGCTGTTCTAGCATCTCCACTTCTCGCTGTTGATCAAGGGGTGGACAGAGAGGTGCGGTGAGGTCACGCCTAGCTGCTAGTGGTCGTGGGAGAGGGTGGCGAGGTGTGTGGCGTCTTGTCCATGGTCGACCGGCATGATATGCTCGGTACGGTCATGGCACTTGCGCAAGGGGCGAGTGAGGTTTCTCCATTGCACGGCCAAGGTACTGGGGTGATCTTGGGTGATTTATTGGGTTGATTACAGTACAAGAGATGATCAATTGATTGATCAAAAGAGTAGATAGTTGTTGAGTTTGTACTATGTCTGCTAAGTGTTCGATTAAATTGCCGCATGAACTTAATCTTTGAATTATTCCATGATTTTTGGTGGGTGAGCTAGTCACATACTTGGTAGTCTCTAGTTGCTAGGAATTGTCAAGTGGTGTTGGTTTGAGTGGTTTTTGTAAAATGATTATTTAGGTACCTACACTTGATTCAATTTTGAATTGCCTCTCAAATGTATTTGAATATAGTTTCTGTAGGTTTGTAAAGTTTGCTTGGGTTCATTTTTACTTGGTCTAGCAAGGGGTGAAAAGAAATAGAATTGTTTCTGTTGAGAATCTTTTACTATAGATGGCCAAAGTAGGCTAGTGGTTAACTTTGGCCAAAGTGACCATATGATCATATGCTTCATAAATGGTTTTCTTTTTATTTGATTTGGCTTGGAAAAGCTTTATATGAGGTGGTATTCATCTTTAAACTAATCCTTATCATTTATAGAAATCTAACATGGCAAATGCAAGCATTCATGCATTAATGGAAATCACACATGTATTCATATAAATTTTAATAATAAAAGTTTTTGTTAACCCTAAACTTGGATGATTAGAACTTGATAAGCTTGTTTAATATTTTTGAGGTGTTACAATAGAACTCCGGGCAAGATCAAAACAAGAACCAACTCTTCGTAATGAAGAGGGCAGTGGTGAGGCCACCATGTTAGAGTATGAGGCATGAAACCGCGAAGAATTATCCTTGGGTTCATAGCCTCTACTCATCAATGAAGCTCACATATCACAAATGATATTAAGAGAATTGATTTTCTTAATTTTGGCATTATAGAGGAGGGATAGCCCAATAGATTAGGGTCGCACTCCCCTTATGTCCATGCTTGCACCTAAACCACAAAATGATCAAGTAATAGGTGTGTATGTAGGATGATCAAGTCAAGCTTATCGAATCTATGATATTTAGCTCATTCCTCAAATAACAAAATCTTGCTTCATCAAGTGGCTTTGTGAAAATATCTTCAAGTTGGTATTTGGTTGATACATAAGATATCTCAATATCTCCCCGGGCAACATGATCTCTAATGAAATGATGACGGATCTCAATATGTTTTATCCTTGTATGATCTACCGGATTGTTGGCAATCTTGATAGCACTTTCATTGTCACATAAAAGAGGCACTTTGTCACAATGGACACCATATTCCTTTAAAGTTTGCCTCATCCATAACAATTGAGTGCATGCACTAGTAGCAGCCACATACTCAACCACGGCGGTGGAGACAGATATACAGTTTTGCTTCTTAGAAGACCAACACACCAAGGACCTACCAAGGAATTGGCAAGCCCCTGAGGTTGGTTTTCTATCATCCTTATCACCAGCCAATCCGAATCCATGTACCCACAAAGAGAGAAGGTTGAGCCTCTAGGATACCACACACCATAGTTTGGGGTATGAACCAAATATCGAAAGATTCTTTTGACAACCATTAAATGGCTTTCTTTAGGAGCCGCTTGATATCTTGCACACACTCCTACACATAACACAATATCGGGTCTAGATGCACATAGGTAAAGCAAAGAACCAATCATGGATCGGTATACCTTTTGATCAATATATTTACCATTTGGGTTAAGTTCAAGGTGAGTCTTGGTTGCCATGAGAGTGGGAGCTCTATTTAAATCTTTCATGTTGAACCTCTTGAGCATGTATTGAGTATACTTGGCTTGATTAAAGAAGGTTCCTCCTCTTATTTGCTTTATCTCAAAACCAAAAAATACCCTCAAGTCTCCCATCATAGACATCCTGAACCTATCAGTCATAAGCTTTGAGAATTCATCATTAAAAGCTTTGTTAATCGAGCCAAGGATAATATCATCAACATATATTTGGCAAACGAAAAGCTCCCCATTGACCTTCTTAGTAAAAAGAGTGGGATCAATTTTCCCAACCTCAAATACACGGTCTAACAACAACTCACTAAGGTGCTCATACCAAGTACGTGGAGCTTTTTTAAGTCCATAGAGCGCCTTATGAAGTTTGTAGACATGGTTTAGGAAGTTGGGATCCTCGAAACCCGGGGGTTGCTTAACATAAACCAATTCATTCAAAGGACCATTTAGAAAAGGACTTTCCACATCCATTTGTTCTAATTTAAAATTATGATGTGCATCATATACAAGAAGGATACGAATGGACTCAAGGCGAGCCACGGGAGCATAAGTCTCTGCATAATCAATGCCTTCCATTTGAGAGAACCCTTGTGCTACCAATCTTGCCTAGTTCCTCACAACAATTCCATGAGCATCTTGCTTGTTCTTGAATATCCACTTGGTCCCAATAACATTGCGACAATCTTTGGGCTTTTCTACTAACTTCCAAACTTTATTTCTCTCAAAGTTGTTGAGCTCCTTATACATGTGTTCGCACATGAACATGTCACCGTGTACCCTCGGCACCGAGCGCGATGCGCGGCAGCACGTGTCGAGGGAGGCTCACCGGAAGCGCGGTACGCAACACAGTCAGGTGAGCGCTTTTGTAGACCCGAAACCCCACTCGCCCGGGAGGGACCCCGTCAAGGCGTCGCGGCGGCTATGGGCTGCCCTAGATCGGCCTAACTGCCCTGAGAGCCTCGTGGATTCGTAGCCCTTCGGTATGAAGAACTGTGGATGAACGAGAAGAAAGATACGAGGGAGAAGGATAAAAAGTAGATGAACACGAAAAAGTAGTAGATGTGTTTGTTCGATTGGTGTTGATTCAATCGGCCGTCACCCGTCGTGTATATAAGGAGCGGCTGGACTTTGCATGCAAGAATCAGGCTTAGAATCACGTCCAAAACCCTAGTTGGAGACAAATTCAGATGGTCTGGTCCGAACTTTCCGTAACTGTTCGGCCAAAAACTGGTTTGTACCTTCTAACCCGATTTTGACGTACTAAATGATCTCGGATCAAAATGTTGTAAAATGCAAAGTTGTGCGTCTCAAAACAATGAACAACTTTGATGTTGGCCACTTTTTCATCTGATCTGATCTTCATGGACTTTTCCCCTTATTTTCGTATGAAACTCGGATTTAGACCGAACGAATTCAATTCAATTCGGCTTTATCTTAAATCTGGAGGCTACATACTTTCTCAAAAGAAGTTGACTCGAAAATCAAAGTTGTTCATCTCTAAAAAACGAAGAACTTTCATGTTTTGGACTTTTCTATATGAGTTGATCTTGACCGCTTAAATTAAGTCGTAAACAGAATGACCGAATTAGGAGGTTTTTTGGGTTGCCCGGGTTCATTGCTCTCGCCTAAGGTGAGACATGGTCTGGGGTCCCTCTCCTGTCCGTGCTAATTCAGCCTCTGTTAGTATTTTGGCTCTCAATTTTGCGTACTAACTCGGATTAAGATGATTCAAAAACCAAAGTTGCTTGTTTCGACGAGGCGCACAACTTTCGTTTTTGGCATTTTTTTTATTTCAGGTCATCTTAAAGGACTCATAGTTAAAGTCTCCATATATTAGTCTCTGAGTCTTCTCTGAACACTAGCATAATCAACTATTAAGCCTGATAATTCCTTAACTTGATAAGGTGCCTCTTTGATGATGATTAATAATCCTTCAAGTGGAATTTTCCAAGTGTCTCTCGCCATTTGCCTTGATTAGTTATGAGCCCAAAACGAGTGCCAACACATGCCCCTGTTTTCTGGCAGAGCTTGCGTGCCAGAAAATAACTTGCTCCACTTTTAGTCTAAGGACGATGTTAACACTCCATCGGCCATTGGTTATCTTAGGGTGATAACTCTATATCGGCCATATGTACTAAGGGCGATAAATATATATCAGCCACTTGGGTATGATTTCCTCAAATAATTTGTGTTAAAAACAATCACCTCATCCCAAATTTGATGAATATCATAATTTTCTTCATGAAAAACTCACACAATGATCCTGACAAGGTCTTCATTCATGTTTCTCAAGAAGAATATCACCAACTGTTCAGCAATAAAGATCATTACCTATTAATGAGCATTTGAAAAGCAACTGAATTGTCATGTTCACCCTTTGGTTCAGATTTTCATGTAATCAACAATGGTCTTCCTCAATTCTTCATCTTCACCCACACTAGATATTTCATTAGTGGCTGAAGCGGTAGTCTCCAATCCGGCCTTACCTATGTTGACGAAACAAAGCATCTGCTCTTGTTGAATATGAAATATATCATGAATAACATGATACCCGGATGTTTGTTGAGCCAACTCATTTGCACTTCAGTTTTCATATCTAGATATGTGAGCAATGTTTAATAAATCCAAGATGAAAGTTACATCTTGACATGTATCAAGATAAATAACACACGATTCATCGACACTTTGGTAAACCATGGACATCATTGCACTACTCACAACGAATCACTAGAAGCCTCAATATGTGTATCACCTATAGCAATAAAAAGCTCTAGCACGAACAGCAAAGCTTCACATTCGGCTATATGGTTTGTGCAAGATACTCTAAGCGGCATGAGAGTTTATAAAGCAGCACCATAAGGAAATAAGTTAACAATACCAATGCAACGGTTATTGCTTTTAAAACTGAATAGTAAAAATATACTCTCCATGGTACTACAGAGACAAGATTAATATCAATATCATGCTCAACATCTACACCCAATAATGAAACTAAAGAAAATTTGGCCTTTCATAGATTTCAAAGATTTATATGCCAAATTATCAACACATAAGCGTAAATACAATTGCTAATGAACGCATACCTTGTCTCGGTCTTCAGTAGAACTAAGGACAATGTTAGAAAACCATATCGCCCATGATTGGATAATGATCTTAGGGCGATAGAATAGATATTGGCCATAAATATTTGGCCCAATGGGCATGCATAATCCATCCACTAAAGTATGTATAGCCGAAGTAAACAAAACAACAAACCTGATTTTGAATTTCAAGCATTCGGCCTCTTGGATTTGTAACAAAATTGCAACTAATCAAATGAATAATGATTTGGAAATACCCTTTCATGATGTATATAATTATGATGCATCCAAGGATCAAAATAAAACCATGGTGGGTAACTAATCATACTTGGGGATGAATTCCATGGCATATGCATTAATGGTGAAGTAGAACATGTATGTTGTGCTGGCCGAAGATTTTGATAGTGATACTGAATTCTTTGGTCTGATCACTTGTTGGCTTTATTCTTTTTGTTCTCCACTCTTGTTGTCCTTCTTATGACAGGATCTCTGATACGTTGCAAACGTATCCATAATTTTTGATGTTCCATGCGTGGTTTTATCTACTTTCTTATGTTTTGTCCACACTTTGGAGTACTTTTCATATGATTTCTTGGATTAACCTATTAATAAGAGCCACGGTGCTAGCTGTCTGTTTTCTGCTGTTTTTTGGTTCCAAGAAAGTTAGAAAATCAATATTCTCGGAATTGGACCGGACAAAAGCCAAAGTCGATATTTTATCGGAAGACTCACGGAGCTAGAAGACGAGACGGAGAGGGGCCACAAGGTGGCCACGCCATGTGGTGGCGCTGGTCCCCCCAGGCTGCGCCAGGGCATGGTGTGGCCCCCTGGCCACCCACCGACCTTGCCTCTTCACCTATAAGAAACCTCCGGATGTGAAAACCCTAAAGCCTCCAGCCACGAAAAGTTCCGAAGCGCCGTCGCCACCGAATGGGAGATTTAGGGGACAGAAAGTCTCTGTTCTGGCACCCTGCCGGGACGGGAAAGTGCCCCTGGAGCCATCTCCATCGATCTCCACCACCATCTCCATCGTTGTTGCTGATTCCTAGGATAAGGAGGGAGTAGTTCTTCCTCGAGGCTAGGGGCTCTACCGGTAGCTATGTGTTCATCTCTCTCCCTATGCATGATCTTATCGAGATCATGAGCTTGTAATCTATAGATCTACCTTGCTACTCAAGTGCTTTAATAGATCTCTGCTCTCCCCATGTGTGTGAAGTTGATAGTGTGCACACCATGGTGGCACTTAGGCTAGAGATTACAAATACTTGTTATGAGTTATATTTGGATTTGGATGTCTCTATGAAATTGTGGTGTTTGTTTGAACCATCTAGTGCTCAGGGTGACATTGTGGGGTTATCTAGATGGTAAAGGCTTACTTGGAGGTGTGCTGTTATAGCCCTACCATTGATTAGAGTGTCCAACCGGAGAGTAGTTCAGCGTAGTATCATAAAGAAGAATATATTTATATGAGAGTATTCACTAGTGAAAGTATGATCCCAAGGCCTTGTTTCTAAGCACTAAACACCGTTTGCTATTAGATCTATTACATGTTTGCTTGCTTCTATCTTTATTTCAGTTTTACTTTAGTCTTTTCCACGCTATCAAGCTATTTTCTATCACCATTACCACTGATAATTATCTATACCACTTGTATTTCACTATCTCTTCGCTGAACTAGTGCACCTATACACCTGACAAGTGTATTGGGTGTGTTGGGGACACAAGGAACTTCTTGTATCTTGATTGCAGGGTTGCTTGAGAGGGGCTACCTTTGACCACTTCCTCTCTGAGTTCGATAAACCTTGGGTAATCCACTTAAGGGAAAACTTGCTGCTGTTCTACAAACCTCTGCACTTGGAGGCCCAACAACTGTCTACAAGAATAGAAGTGCGTAGACATCAAGCTATTTTCTGGCGCTGTTGCCGGGGACTGAAGAAGAAGAAGCTCCCACGTCAACCACGCGCCAGCAAGCTATTTTCTGGCGTCGTTGCTGGGGAGGTAAGGTAAAAGGTACTCACATCCTCCGGTGTGAGTGCTTGAAGTTATTTCCTTTAGATTCTACAATTGTCTTTTTGTTTCTTGTTTTCACTAGTTAGGCTTAATGGAAAATAACAAAAAAATTAGAGAGCTTTATAGTATTTATCTTGAGTTAGGGCATGAAGTGTTTGAAGACAAAATTAAAAAACCTATGGAAATTTATTTGCATGCTAATAGAAATGTTGTTAGTATGAATTCTTTGGACACCATTATTGCTAATGCTATGAAAAAGTCTAAGCTTAGGGAAGCTAGTTCCTATGAAAATGATCTTTTTAGTTCCCCAGCTTTGGAAGATAGCTATTCTATTGCTTATGATGATACCAAACCTCCAATATATGATGATTACAATGATAAATATGATATTTTCAGTCCACCTACTATTGAGGAGAAAATTAATTATGACTACAATATGGCTCCTATATTTGATGATTATGGTGATGAGAATAATAATGATAGCTATTTTGTTGAATTTGCTCCCACTACAATTAATAAGAATGACTATGTTTATGTGGAGAGTATTAATTCTTTTATGCATGTGGCTCATGATAAGAATGCTTTAGGTGATAGTTATATTATTAATTTTATTCATGATGCTACTGAAAGTTATTATGAGTGAGGGAAATATGGTCTTATGTATCTCAACAATATTAAGTTTCCCCTCTTTACGTTGAAAGTCTTGAAGTTGCACTTGTTTTGTTTTCCTATGCTTGTTGCTTTGAGCTTTCATGACTTGTTTCTTTACAAGATTCGTATGCATAGGAAGTGGGTTAGACTTAAATGTGTTTTGAATTTGCTTCTTGATGCTCTCTTTTACTTCAATTAATATTTCTTATGTGAGCATCCTCCCAAACTATCATGCCTAACTTAAAGGCGTTAATG
The DNA here is from genome assembly GCA_910589775.1 of Avena eriantha. Classification (NCBI taxonomy): domain Eukaryota; kingdom Viridiplantae; phylum Streptophyta; class Magnoliopsida; order Poales; family Poaceae; genus Avena; species Avena eriantha. The sequence goes on along the minus strand of OU342743.1, from coordinate 537,903,653 downwards.
AAAAGTACTTATTGGGAGATAACCCAAAAGTTTTAGATGAGTCTTGCAAGTTATTATTTCTGTAATAACCGCTCCTTATCCTTTTTATTTGCTTTTTGTGCCAAGAGTAACCTCTAATGAGAGAGAAGTAATGATTGGGAAAGTTGCTGTCCCGAAACAGATTTCTGTGCTCCACCGTAAAAATTCGTGTAAAATCTCTGTACGTCCTTTTGAGGCGTGAATTTTTGCACTTCTGCCCAAGTTGTTATATAACTTTCGTTAGTTCAACACTTTTTGATTTGAGAAACAGAAGGTCTTCGAAAAAATTCGTCTTTACCTGCTGGTCTGTTTTGACAGATTTCTGCTATTATTTGCATTTGCTTCTTGTTGTATCCTTTTTGAGTTCTTTGGGGGAATTGAGCTTTATGAGGGAAGTGTTACAGTAGCTTGTGTTTTATTGAAAGTTTTATTGGTGTTGAAATTGAACCTAAAAGACTTATTATCTTGAGTGCACTAATGTTGCTATTAAAGATTGTGTGAAGTTTTGTATGAAGGAAAAATTTTAGGTGTATGGAAGGAATGAGTAATGAAATGAAGGATGGACTAAAGCTCAAGCTTGGGGATGCCACGCGTGTAACCCCAAGAAATATCCAAGAAGTACAAGCGTAAAAGCTTGGGGATGCCCAAGGCCTCCCCTTCTTCATCAATAAAAATCTCAGGTTTCTTCCAAACACTTCGTTTTTATTGTTTCATGCACAGTTGTGTTGTTCTTGGAGCATCTTATTTCTTGTTTTTTGTTTTTGTTTGCTTGGTTTGCTTAGTTTGCTGAATAAATTGGTTGGACCCCCTCTTTCATACATTGATTTTCAAATAGTTTTGGTTTGGATTGGAAAAGAGTAGGAAAGTTCATGCTTAAGTGGTAAAGAGAGCTTGTTTTTAACTGTGGCCTATGCTTTGTCATGCCATGCTTGATATTGTTTTGGTTTTAGGCTTAGTATTCTTTGTTGTAGCATGACTTGTTATAAACAATTGAGATTGCTTTATGTGCCTTGGAAGGATCATCCGTTGTTTTAGCATATTAAAGCATAGTATTATGGTATTCTCCTTTGATGCTTTATTTGGGTTGACTTGGCACATGCTCACACCATGTATGACTATCCCAAGTCACCATAGCCTTTATGATCCTTTAGTTTTCAACTTGTAGTATCACTGTATGCTTTGATCAATGATGTTATGTCGCTCTACATGATTATAGCCATTATTGCTCTCTTAGTTGGTCGCTCCTAGTCTTTTGCTAGCCTCCGCAACCAAGTGTGAGTTCCACTCATTCATCCAACTCCTAAAACCAAGTTTTTCTAAAGAGTCCACCATACCTACCTATTAGCATATGCTATTCCAAATATATTCATGTTTTTATCTACCTTCCGAAATAAACTTGTTATGAGAAAACTAGTGATTAAAGCTCTCACGAACTTGATGGCACACTTTACTTTTCTTGCCCTTAATAAACTTGAACCATTTTGTTGTCTATGTTGTATATGCTTGCACTTATTTGTTGGGGATTAGCAGAACCATGCTGTCATGGGGAACGCTTTCAACATTGCACTTGTACTTTGTACCTAGTTGATATCATGCTCTTTTGTCTATGGATGTCGTCGATGTGAAATGAAAGGGGAGCTTGTAAGTCCATGGAGTTATGTATGTGTGTTAGAGAAACGCCTGGGCCGCTGGTCTAATCCATGTTGTCATGGTGGAAACCTGCAGCATCACCATAATGAGCTGTGTATGAAGTATTCTTCTTATAAAAAAAGAGTCAGATATTGAGAAAAAAAGAGAAAATAAAAGAGAAAAAAAAGAGATATATGAAAAGAGGAAAGAGAGAAAAAAGCACCATATTTCCATGGTAAATAAGAAGATTGCTGAGATGCTCGTTGTCTGCTTGCCTTGTCATTTTGATATGGGGATTCTTCCGTATCATCGGGCAAGGGGTACCCGTTGGCGGTTCTCTATGATACACATGTACTTACGATGACAAGAACTTACCGGTGACTAAACTTGAGTAGCATGAGGAGCGGCCCTCGTATTCAAGGGACATGAGATTTCCAAATTATGCTTTGTCAAGCATATACTCCATAGTTTGTTCACTTTAACCTTAATCACTTCAAGATGCTTATGATAGGGGCAATGAGAGCTGAACGCTAATAAGTACCATAATTTTTGGAAGCTCTTTATGAAACTTGAACCCCTGCTTCCTTCTATGAAGGCCTTTCTTTTACTTTTATGTTGAGTCTCCACCTTCTATCTTTATGCACCTACTTTGAGAGCATAGTGGCCATTCTTAGTTCTATGTGCATTGTCCCAAGACTAGTTGATTGATGCATAGCTTTGATATTGCTTGTTTTAAACTATTTGTATCTAGTCACTCTTATGAACTTTGAAGGTGTCCTATGCATTTATGTTTGCTACTCTATGAGGGACAAGCTGAATGCTACTATGCTATGTTTTCTTTATGTGAAACAAACAAACGTCTTGCAAAGCATTACTATTCATTAATATTTTGTTTGTGCCTTTTCATGTTGCAACATAGTTTCTTTGCCTTATTGCTAGAACTTTGTCTTTCATGTTATGATTGAAGTACTATGATCCCAGCTTTGAATATTTTACAAATATTTTGATCAAATTTATAATGGTGCATGTCACCTCAAAAATTATTCTTTCTTTTTATCACTTACCTACTCGAGGCCAAGCAGGAGTTAAGCTTGGGGATGTTGATATGTTGCAAACGTATCCATAATTTTTGATGTTCCATGCTTGGTTTTATCTACTTTCTTATGTTTTGTCCACACTTTGGAGTACTTTTCATATGATTTATTGGACTAACCTATTAACAAGAGCCACAGTGCCAGCTGTCTGTTTCTGCTGTTTTTGGTTCCAAGAAAGTCAGAAAATAAATATTCTCGGAATTGGACTGGACAAAAGCCAAAGTCGATATTTTATCGGAAGACTCACGGAGCCAGAAGACGAGACGGAGAGGGGCCACAAGGTGGCCACACCATGTGGTGGCACGGGTCCCCCCAGGCCACGCCAGGGCATGGTGTGGGCCCCCTGGCCGCCCACCGACCTTGCCTCTTCGCCTATAAGAAACCTCCCGATGCGAAAACCCTAAAGCCTCCAGCCACGAAAAGTTCCGCAGCGCCGCCGCCACCGAAGGGGAGATTCGAGGGACAGAAAGTCTCTGTTCCGGCACCCTGCCGAGATGGGGAAGTGCCCCCGGAGCCATCTCCATTGATCTCCGCCACCATCTCCATCGTCGTTGTTGATTCCCATGATGAGGAGGGAGTAGTTCTTCCTCGAGGCTAGGGGCTCTACCGGTAGCTATGTGTTCATCTCTCTCTCTATGCATGATCTTATCGAGATCATGAGCTTGTAATCTATAGATCTACCTTGCTACTCAAGTGCTTTAATAGATCTCTGCTCTCCCCATGTGTGTGAAGTTGATAGTGTGCACACCATGGTGGCACTTAGGCTAGAGATTACAAATACTTGTTATGAGTTATATTTGGAGTTGGATGTCTCTATGAAATTATGGTGTTTGTTTGAACCATCTAGTGCTCAAGGTGACAGTGTGGGGTTATCTAGATGGTAAAGGCTTACTTGGAGGTGTGATGTTATAGCCCTACCATTGATTAGAGTGTCCAACCGGAGAGTAGTTCAGCGTAGTATCATAAAGAAGAATATATTTATATGAGAGTATTCACTAGTGAAAGTATGATCCCAAGGCCTTGTTTCTAAGCACTAAACACCGTTTGCTATTAGATCTATTACATGTTTGCTTGCTTCTATCTTTATTTCAGTTTTACTTTAGTCTTTTCCACGCTATCAAGCTATTTTCTATCACCATTACCACTTATAATTATCTATACCACTTGTATTTCACTATCTCTTCGCTGAACTAGTGCACCTATACACCTGACAATTGTATTGGGTGTGTTGGGGACACAAGGGACTTCTTGTATCTTGTTTGCAGGGTTGCTTGAGAGGGGATACCTTTGACCACTTCCTCCCTGAGTTCGATAAACCTTGGGTAATCCACTTAAGGGAAAACTTGTTGCTGTTCTACAAACCTCTGCACTTGGAGGCCCAACAACTGTCTACAAGAATAGAAGTGCGTAGACATCAATCTCGCACATCTTTCTTGCCTTAAGGGATTACTTTGGAAACCCACGCCATGTTTATTTTCTTCAGCTCCTCGGCTGTAAGCCGATATAGATTTCTCTCTTGCCAATGCGATAAGCCGAGTGGGCATCTCGGCTATGGTTTTGTTTCACACAATGACATGACTTTATTAATCTTCGGCATCTTCAATTTTGCTTGTTCAGATTCAGAAACTGGGTCTTTGAAAGTTACTTTCTTCACTTCCTTGCCCTTAGTAGGAAACATCAATTCAGCTGGCTTCTCATTATTTGGAGTCAAATCTGAAACAGCACACTTGCGTCCATCCTTTTTGATTCGGTATACTTGCTTGACCACTTCTTTCTTTACCCATAAACTCTGGACCGATTCTTTTTGATTGAAACGGTCTTTGACATGTGATTGTTGATCAAATGTTGGTCTTCTTGGAGCTGCGTAATTTGGGTGAGATGATCTACAAATATATGGATAACATGCCTGTGAATCATACTTTCCCATGATGGATATGAATAAAAATTAGCATAGGGAGGTATCCATGAACTTGGCATTGGTGGCCCAAAAGGAGGATATGAATTTGTTGCATTTAATTTCTCCTTTCGCCAATCCCTGTCTTTAGAATTTTGCCTTGGGGGTGATCTTGATGCTTTTGCACTACTTGGCCGATAATAACGTTTTGCTTCACTCTCCATTTTATATTTTTCCAGCAGCTGTGCGAAAGTGACTTTAGTTTTCTTACCCTTGTGCTTTTGCGGCCTTTGTCTTTTTGAGTTTTGCATGAATCAATCTTCGAGTTTTCATGTTGCCCCCCAGTGCTTGATGTCTTCATTGTAGCTTCATTGGAACTCTCATCTTCAACAATATTTGCAATATGCTCTTCAACAATCTCTTTGCTTGAGAGCTTGATCCCATCATCTTCCTTGTGTACCTACTCATCCTTACACGAATCGACCGGAGGTAGCTAATGCAATATATTTTGGCCATCAAGACCAATCGAAATAGATTGGTCATCAGTTGGCGTTTCAACAAATTTCAATCATCATTTATTAACAGCCGATTGTACTATTTGATGAAATATGTTGCAATCCTCCTTACTATGCTCCAACGAATCATGCAACTTGCAACACATTCGTCCTTGTAATGATGGTTGCACATTGATCAAGAATTATAATATAATCAATTTTCAGCAACATGTCAAATATATGATCACACATTCTCAAAATGTAGGTACACCTTTATCTTCTAACCAATATTGTTGTGATAGTGTATTTGGAATTGAGCAACCGAATGATTCAGATTTTACATCACCTAGTTCGGCTATGTCTTCTTTTCTGCACTTCTTTTCCGATGTCTTTGAATACACAGTTATACTAGCATCGGCTTTCTCAAGAGACAATAACCTTGGCTTTATGTTTCTAAAACTAAAAAGATTAAAACACATAGTCTCACTTGAGACCAAATGTTAGCCAAGTATGAAATAAACAAAGATACCCAAGTACATATAAAATATAGATGAAACCATGTGGAAAGCTTTGGCTGTAATAATTCGTTATTATCGGTCTCTCTAAAGGGTACAACATGTTGACCGATAGGTTCTGTGACAATTATATTACTAACAAATAAATTACCTCTCTCGATTGGTATTTCATAGCTTATGAGAATTTTGCTAACAGATGTTTCAATAATAAAGTTTTGACCAAATCGGAATATAAGTAAATTATTTGCTAGATGTACCTCTTTGAAGACATTGGGAGAGTATAATAGTTGCATGACCTGAAAATATCTTGTGCGGCCTCTAGATAATTCTCCAACGCCTTTTGTTCTTCCTTTTCTGGACTTTGTGCCTCTTCACTTTGATGTTCTTTGTCAACCGAACATTGTTCGGCTATACTTTTTAGTTCTTGATGACCATCAATTTCTTTGGAATAGAACTCGCAGGGCAGGATGTAGGCTCCCTTACATCTAGAAAAGTCAAGCACAGCTGTTTTGCTAAGCTTGCCATGCTCTTGATCAACGAAGCTTGCTTCTTTTGATTCGGTAGATTCAGCACATGTATTTTCTGATTCGGCTTTTTAATAACCGAATTAACCATCCTAGCCGAATCATTTGTACCTTGATGGGTTTCATCAGATTGCAAAGCTTCTTCTTTTTTCCTTGATGTAGCAGTGGGTTGAACTTGATTGCTGCGTGGAGGAGATGCATTGATTCCTTCAACTTGAGTAGTATTGTCTTGATGATCCTTTTCAAGACTTTCAAGAAACTGTTGCAGTTCTTCGTCTTCAAGTTTTTTCTTATATGCTTCATGATCTTCTTTCATCTTCCTTTCAAGTGCATCAAACTCCTCATCACGCTTCTTCTTGAGTGTCTCAAATAACTTAAGATGTTCCTCCGATAAATCATCAAATGTAATGACATTATCGGTGCTAACCTCAGCTGCACATGATTTCTCCCCTATGCTTTTAGTTTCTTTCGGCAACATAGTATCGCTGAAACTTAGCAATTGAGAAGGAGAAAACCTGATCTTGTTTGCCTTACGCTCCTATTCACGCTTCTTGTTGTATGCCTCATAAGCTTGTATTGTAGCAAGATCGTGGGGCCTCTCTTCTAGTTCTAGGTGAAGAGAATTAAGCTTCTTGAACTCAGCTGCAAGTTTTTCCTTCAAGTCATTTGTTCCTGCATAAGAATGCCCCCAATGCTTTTTGTATCTTTCGGCAATGAAGTGTCTCCGAAACTTTGCAATTGTACAGGGGACGTACCATACGCTACAGTATTAGATGAAGGCACATTAGCTTCTATTGAGTTTCCACTTATTCGGCTATAACCATAAATGTGTGAAGACGAATTATGAATATCATTAGTTGCATACGATGCTGAAACATAATGTGTAACATATGATGACTGAGAGTAATTAGGCAAATAACTAGTTGTAGCATGTCCAATTTTCCTATCCATCAGCATGTTTGAAGCTAAACCTAGAGATTGCAACTTATTTGCTGATGAATATGAAGATGAAACACTTGGTTGCATGCTATTGAAATTTCTAACATTGGGTGTTTCATATGGATTAACAGAATTCGTCATGTTATTCATCGGCATATGAATTTCTGGGATTGCCGATGCATGAGAATTCAAATTTACATGTTGCAAGTTACTAAGATAAGTTGAAATATGTAGATTATTATGCATTGGCTTTTGCACATAGTAAAAACTAGGGCTAGCCGATACAGTACACATATCAAAAGATCTAGCAACATCAACAGAAAAGTAATATGCATCTACAAAGGAAGATTGAGGATTCATGATACCACTTGTAGATTGCAGCCTCTTCGTAGTAAGAACGGGCTGGAGACTGTTTGAATCTTCGTCCCTAGCGGAGTCACCAAAAAGTGTGTTCGCACACGAACAAGTCACCGTGTACCCTCGGCGCCGAGCGCGATGCGCGGCAACACGCGTCGAGGGAGGCTCACCGGAAGCACGATACGCAAGGCAGTCCGACGAGCGCTTTTGTAGACCAGAAACCCCGCTCGCCCGGGAGGGACCCCGTCAGGGCATCGCGGCGGCTATGGGATGCCCTAGACTGGCCTAACTTCCCTGAGAGCCTCGTGGATTCGCAGCCCTCCGGTATGAAGAACTGCGGATGAACGAGAAGAAAGATACGAGGGAGAGGGATAAAAAGTAGATGAACACGAAAAAGTAGTAGATGTGTTTGTTCGATTGGTGTTGGTTCAATCGGCCGTCACCCCATGCAAGAAACAGGCTTAGAATCACGTCCAAAACCCTAGTTGGGGTCATATTCAGATGGTCTGGTCCGAACTTTCCATAACTGTTCGGCCAAAAACGGGTATGTACCTTCTAACCCAATTTTGACGTACTAAACAATCTCGGATCAAAATGTTGTAAAAAGCAAAGTTGTGCGTCTCGAAACAATGAACAATTTTTATGTTGTTCACTTTTTCATCTGATCTGATCTTCATGGACGTTTCCCCTTATTTTCGTATCAATCTCGGATTTAGACCGAACGAATTCAATTTAATTCGGCCGTATCTTGAATCTGAAGGCTACATACTTTCTCAAAAAAAGTTGGCTCTAAAAGAAAAGTTGTTCATCTCGAAAAAACGAAGAACTTTCATGTTTTGCACTTTTCCATACGAGTTGATCTTGACCGCTTAAATTAAGTCGTAAGCAGAATGACCGAATTAGGAGGTTTTTTTTTGGGTTGCCCGGGTCCATTGCTCTCGCCTAAGGTGAGACATGGTCTGTGGTCCGGCGACCCCCCTCTCCCGTTCGTGCTAATTCGGCCTCGGTTAGTATTTTGGCTCTCAATTTTGCGTACTAACTCGGATCGAGATGATTCAAAAACCAAAGTTGCTTGTTTCGACGAGGCGCACAACTTTCGTTTTTGGCAGTTTTTCATTTGAGATCATATTAAAGGACTCATAGTTAAAGCCTCCATATATCAGTTTCCGAGTTTTCTCTAAACACTAGCATAATCAACTATTAAGCCTGATAATTCCTTGACTTGATAAGGTGCCTCTTTGATGATGATTAATAATTCTTCAAGTGGAATTTTCCAAGTGGCTCTCGCCATTTGCCTTGATTAGTTACGAGCCCAAAACGAGTGCCAACAGCATGGCTTCCAACCAATCTGAGTCTTCAAGAGCTTCCCCTACCTTCTTGGGTTCCACCATAGATATGTGAGCTTGATGCTCACCAAAGTGCTTCAATTGAGCTCGAGTGGACATTCCACTCCTTAGGTCACCAAGAACATTCTCTAGAGTGTGTTCCCTTCTTTCTAACATTATGTCCACTCTAGCTTTGTGACGAGTATCGATCTCCTTGTTGTTCCTTGCAGGAGTCTCTTCATCATTCAGGTCCTCGTCTTGACCATCAAATTGACCTTGATCAACAAAGGGTTCAGCTTCTTCAGCATGAGGTAGCGGTTGATCTTGGACTTGATCAGGCAAGTTACTAGAGAGCCTTTTAGATGATCTTGTAGCTTCTTGAATAAATCTGCCTTGAGCAACTGACTGCGCTGGGCTAGATAGTCTCGTTAGTGGAGAGAGTGTACAATTCAGCCTAGCGCATTTAGCCTGTTCATCATCGAGAGGGATCTCAGCTTGTCTTTGGCTTGGGTCATCATTGCCCTCAATAGTGGGAGCTTGTTGAAGTTGTGAAGATGAGGGCTCCACATGAGTAGAGCATAGTTCTTCTCAATCCCCCACAAGGGGTCCTCAACGGGGCAGATGAATCCCGCACCCACTCTTCTTATGGCATCTTGAGGTATTTCATCATCTACATCACAAACATCAAAATGCCCTCTTGGGGGCCATCATATTCTTCGAAAACCACACTACAAGATTCTATGACAATTCCGGAGAGTTTATCATAGATTCTATAAGTGTGGGAATCAAGACCACAACCAACAAAAATACCCTCTAAATCTTTGGAATCAAATTTGGACAAACGAACACCTTTAATGAGATAGAAACACTTACAACCAAATACCCAGAAGTATGAAATGTTAGGTTTGTTACTGGTAAGTATTTCATATGGCGTCTTGATCAATTTTTTGCGGAGGTAGAGGTGGTTTGGTGCATGGCATGCGGTGGAGATAGCCTATGCCTAGAAATTGTATGGAGACTTAAACTATGCCAACATAGACATTGCCATATCCATTAAAGTCATGTTTTTCCTCTCAGCTACACCATTTTGTCGAGGGGTATATGCAGCGGAATATTGATGTTTTATCCCCTCATCACTAAGAAAGCCATTTAGAGTGTAGTTCTTGAACTCGGTGCCATTGTCACTTCTTATTGTTAGCACGGGTAAATTGTATTGACGTTGGACCATATTGACGAAGTCAATGAAATATTGTTGAGTCTCACTCTTCAACTTGAAGAAATAGACCCATGAATATCTGGAGTAGTCATCAACAATCACCAAGCAATATTTCTTCCCACCAAGGCTAGCATGAGATGGAGGACCAAAGAGATCCACATGAAGGAGCTCCAAGATCCTTTTTGACTTTATAATATTATTTGGTTTGTGGGGAGCATCATGCATTTTTCCTTCAACACAAGACATGCAAACATGATCTTTGGCAAAACAAACATTGTCCTTTAGTCCCATAATGTGGCCACCCTTGTGAAGGCTTTGCAAAGTTCCCATATGGACATGGGTTAGTCGGTGATGCCATAACCAACCCACATCGGCCTTTCCGAATAAGCACATCACATTTGTAGTGGTTTTCCCCGAAAACTCCACCACATACAAATCATTTTTGATATACCCAATGAAAGCGACCTTCAGAGTCTTGCTCCACAAGAGGACCACAATATCATTATCAATAAAGATGGTGAAACCCATCTTGCTTAGGGAACGGACAGAAAGTAAATTAAAGCCAAGGGTCTCAACAAGCATGACGTCCACGAGTGTAACATCGTGTGCAACCACAACTTTACCAAGACCCATTACCTAAGATTTTGATTTATCAGCATATGTGATGGTTATATGATCTTGAGTTACCCTTATCTCCATCATATTTGTCTTGCTTCCGGTCATATGACTTGTGCAACCACTATCAAGCACCCACTTTGACCCGTTAGAAGCATAATTCTACAATAGATCAAGCTAGTTTTTAGGTACCCATTTTTCAATGGGTCATGTCTTGTTAGTGACAAGGGTTTTTGGAACCCAAATAGACCAAGCAATATAACCATCAAATGGACCAACATATTGTGCATAAACATCACCATAAGAATTACACATTAAGACATAGTGAGGGTTAGCACTTCCCGCAAAGTCATCATGAGACATAGTTTTGCCACATTGGGTATTACTACCCATAATGGTCTTGTCTTGTGGCTAAGCGGGCTTGGCCTTCTTCTTGTTGTTGTTCTTTTTCTTCTTGGCTTTCGACACATATCCAAGACCTCTTTTCTCATTATTAGGCCTTTGCATACTTAAAATATCATCAATGGACTTGTTACCCTTGGGAAAGGTTTCCTTTGCAAGCTCCCCTTTCAACCTAGCATTTTCTTCAAGGATTTTTGTACTACTAGGAGGAATGTAAATGCTAGGTGAAACAACATTAGTCAGTTGAGTTTGAAGTTGTTCACTAGGCTTTGTGAGGGTCATGAGATCACTTTCCAAAGCCTTGTGAGCCTTGTTAAGCTTCTCATAATCCTGAACAAGTTTGTCATGAACAACACCAAACTCAATCTTTTCCTTTTTAGCCTTTTCGAATTTAGCAATGGCATGATCACGTTCCTTAATGAGTTTAGCAATAATTCGATCATTTTCCTCATCAAGTCCATCTAGTTTTTCTTAAAGAGACACCCTAGTCTCTTGTTGTTCTTCTAGAGCATTATTTAGAGCATCCATTTCAATTAGACGCTCTCTCCCAAGTTTACATCTCTCATCTAGGAGCTCTTTTGTGTGAGCAAGTTGGTTCTACGACTCGCATGGCTCAAACAACTCCTGTAGTAATGGCTCATGGGATGGAGGAACAAGCTGCGGTGGGGTTTAAAAGTAAAGGCTATGCAGTACTTGGGATTCAATTTAATGCAATCGCGACTCAATGATGCAAGAATAAGATAGAGGCAATAGGTACTGTATGTATGCAAGCATGTGGTAGTGCTTGCCTGGCAGCTCAGTTGAAGCGAGAGATAGATCTGGGTAGTACTCCTGTGATTCCTGGTAATTCTCCTGTTGGGCGTCTATTCGAAGAAGAACCAAACAAACAAGGGCCAACATAAATAAAGTGCACAAGCATATGAATTAAAATGCGACAAGCAAACAAGCATGCCATGATGAATGATGCACAATTTGCATGGCATTAAAGTAGCATGGCAAAGGTGAGGTGTGGATGCAAGAAATAAAGCATTTTATTATTTATTTAACCAAGTTTTATTGTCATAAACAGTTCAGATTTTTATTAACAACATGATTCATGCTTCAATTCAGAACAAGGACTGCATAGATAGAACGGGCTCGTCGCGCTGATCGATTTAGACATATTATTGGCCAAATTTGGAGTTATAAAACAAAAGTTATTAATTAAATAAGGAAAAGGGCATTTTATTGTAATTTTAATCATCTCGAAATTTTAAAGTGTTCAAACATTATTTTGAATGGCATATTTGAATTCCTCACATTTTTTTGATTCCAAAACATATATTATATGTATTATTTGGATTTGTATTTTAAAAATTATTTGAATCTGATTTGAATTTGAATTTAAATAAATTTGGAAAAGGTTTAATTAAAAACAGACACAGGAAAAATACTTTTGTCACCCAGGCGAAATCAGCCACAGTCACTGACGGGTGGGCCTTTGCGCTGACTGGGCCACGCGCGGGGAATCTTTTTTGTCACCGCGTCTCGGGCTAGCCACTGAGACTGCGGGGTGGGCCAACTGGCGCAGGCCCGCGTGTCAGCGGTGAGGAAGGCAGGGGCTGATAGGTGGGGCTAGGGCTGGAGCGCGGGTTACGCCGGAAAAAGCAGAGGGGCTTTCCTGCAAAAGTACTAGCGCGGCTGACTGGTGGGGTCGCTAGGAGCGCGGGTTGCGAGCGGAGTAAAAAGGGGGGGCTAACTGTAAATCTACCACAACCCGTACTGTTCTTCGTCTTCGCGTTCTGACGGCAAGTGTGCGCGCAGCGCGGAGCGGGGATTCGATCCCAGGTCGCGGGAGTGCGCGGAGGGGCTAGCCAGTGCGGCTGGCTCGGGTAGCTGACAGGGAGGTGGGCGCGGCCTAGTTAGGGTGCTGCGCGGCGCGGGGAGGCTGGCAGACTACGACGAACGGCGCGCACGGCGGGCGTTCGACGAAACGAACGGCAGGGCTAGGACGGTACAGCGAGGCGGAGGTTGTCAGGGAGGAGGAGAGGCTCACCGCGGGCTCGATGGCGGGCTCGGATCGGCGCGAGGAGCGGCGGAGCGACGAGATCGCTGGCACCCCGGATCTAGGGTTTGCTGCAGTGCGGCGAGGGACTGGCGGTGCTAGGACTTCCTCCTTCGCGTCAGGGTGTACAGGGCGTCGTGGGGGAGCCTCCTCGAGCTTCCAGGCCACCTCAAGGACGAGCTGCTCGGCTGGAACGACGGGGACGCGGTGGTGCTGGCGGCGACCGGCGGCAGAAGCTGTTGTCGGGGAGGAAGAAGGAGAAGAAGTGGGGCTAGCTTGGGCAGATCCGGCGAGCCAGGAGAGTCATGGGGAGGAGGGAAAGTGAGAGGGAGAGAGAGGAGAGGGAGCCGTGGCAGGGTAGATAAAGGTGGCCTCGGTGCCACCTTTTTCTTCTCCCTCACGTGTTGGCTCGAGCTGGGGCTCGACCTAGGGCTGGTAGGCACGGCGGGGAGGGGCTGCAGGTGGACCAGGGCGGCGTGTGGCTGCAGGGTGGGGCTAGCTCGCGGTAAAGAAAAGAGAGAAAGAAGAGGGTGGTTAGCTCGGGCTAGGTCTAGATGGGACTCGGGTTAGGGCTAGTTAAGGTTAGGGAGAGGGTTAGGGTTAGCTGAGGTGGGCCAGGGAGAGAGAGGGAGGTCAGGTGGTGCTCATGGTAGAGAGAGAGATAGAGAGAGGGGAGATGGAGTTAGGGTTTAGATTAGACTAGGTTTAGGGTTTTAATTAAGTTTTAGTTTTGAAAACTTGTTTAGAAGCCCACTCAAGAGGACAATGATGATTTCTATGAATTAACAAGAGAAGAGGTGGGAGAGATATCCAAGAAGAGAGAAAGAAAAAGGATCATGGGAGAAAGCCTCATTTGGGGTCATGCATGGGAGGAAAAATAAAAGAAATAGATATAGATGAGGATATGGGAATGGTGGAAGGAAAGGAGATGACCCATGAAGAAAAGATCCACTAAAAATAAAGGGAAAAACCAATGGAGCAAAAGGTGGTGGAGAAGTGTGCATGGCCCATGCAAAATAATAATGCCATGATTTATTTTGTGAAAACAATAATAATATGATGGCATTAATCTTATGCATTTCCAAGAAGTGGAATAAAGCCAAGCAAAGGAATTTAATGGACTAGATCCACCCTATTGCCCATGAGCTAGATAAAACCAAAATAAATACAACAAGCTCATGAACTAGTAGGATGGTAGAATTATAAAGTGGTGGAAAAGAAAGGTGATGGAATTGAAATAAAAGATATGCCCCCAACTCAACTTGGGCATTTAGACAACATATCAATAGCCAAATACAATTAATAATGCATGTGAGAGAAGAACCAAAAACAAAAGGGTTTTATATGATGCTCAAATGCAAGGTGGCATGATGACATGAGCATGATATAATTATGATGCAATAATAATATATATGAAGTGGCCAATATCTTACTAGGACAAGTAGCATTACAATTGTTAGACAATTGGGGTGCTACAACTCTCCCCCACTAAACAGGAATTTCGCCCCGAGATTCTAGGAAGAAGAAGACTCAAAGAGGGTAGGATACTTGGCACGGAGCTCATCTTCACGTTCCCAGGAGGCTTCATCAACGGAATGGTGCGACCACTGCACCTTGTAGAACTTGATGGACTTGTTGCGAGTCCTTCTTTCTGCGACTTCAAGAATTTTTGTGGGGTGTTCTTGATAAGACAGATCTTCTTGGAGATTAATGAGTTCATGGTCCACGGTCCTGCCGGGATCCTTGAAGCACTTCTTGAGTTGAGAGATGTGAAAAACATCATGGACTTTGAGTTGTTCCGGGAGCTCAAGAGCATAAGCAACTTCTCCTCTTCTTCCACGAATTTTGAAAGGACCGATGTATCTAGGAGCCAGTTTTCCTTTGATACAAAAGCGGTGCGTGCCTCTCATGGGAGCCAGCTTTCCTCGTCACGCTTCGCCCCCCTCTGGCCGCCGTCTCCTCTGCTCTTCCGCGCGAGCGACGCCACCCGCGAGGCCCGCCATCGTTCCTCCTCAGCCGCCCATGCCTGCACGTCCTGCCCCGCGCCGCCGCTCTCTGACCGCAAGCTCGTGGGTTCCCTTCATGCTATTGTCCTCCTCGGCAGGCTCGCCTGGCCCCGCCACCGCGTCTGCCTTCTGCCGCCTCAGGACGTTCGCCACCGCCTTCCCCTACCTGCAGACAACGGCTAGTAAGTATTGCAATTCCAATGGAATGTGATAAAAGTGCCAACAACGGCTGGGTTTTGGGATTCCTCAGGACAATTATATCTGACTAGTAAATGTTCCAACTGCCACGGAATGATTATTTAAAACTACCCACTACTTATGCTTCAGGATGACTCATGCTATCTATATCTGAGTAGTAATTGCGGCAACTATAATGGAATGAGTAAAATTGCCAACCGTGTGAGTTCCTCGGTCCGACTTCCTCGTTTGGTCTCGAGGGGAAATACCAGGATGGGTATGTTTGGTGTAGTCTCAGGTTGGATCCGAATAGGTCTTTCTTATCCCTCTCTAATAGCCGTCAAGTTCACAAAGTCTCTTATAGGTTGTTTAGTGCCGCTGCGCTGCCGCTTCAGCCCACCATACCTATGTAGGCGAGAGCCGCCGAATTCTAGCCTCGCCATGTACTGGCCTCAGTACTGACGCTCCTCTTTTTCTTTTGCCCTTTGTCGGCACCCCTTTTGTTTTAGCAGGTTTGAGATCGACGTCGTTAGCAGGGTTACCCTTCCGGCTTGGCCTGGGCAGGGTTATGGACGCCATTGGTTATTCTTCAGGGCTCTTAGCCCCATTTGCATCTTGTCCGTAGCCGGACGCTCTATCGTTTTCAAGGTGATTTGGATCTTTGTATATTATATTTGTATTCTTGACTCGTGGAGTCGCTGATGTATATATATGTTCTGTGGGTCCCATTGAGGACTGTTGTGTAATGGTATTACTTCGTTTTCCACCCGCACGAAAGTGGCCTGGTGGGCGTCCTTGAATTGTTTCTATGCGGGTTTGGCGGAAAGGGCTAAAACTTGCATAGGGCCGATTCGAGGGTGTTACAAGTCAGTGGGCTCGAAGGGAATGAGTGCACTCACATACTTCCTCTTGATCCAAGCATCATCAATGTGAGAGGCACCAACATTCCAGAAGGCGGTGGCTGCGGATTTGATTCTTCGATACATGTCTTCATGATCCTCACCATCCTTCATAAAGAAACCTTCAACTTCATTGCTTAAGGCATCATACCTATTTCTTCTCATTCTCTCATTTCCAACAAACAAGTCAATGAGAGCATCCCAAGTTTCCTTGGCGGTATTGTAGTGCTCAATGTGGGGAAAATCCTTTGGCCCCACTCCAAGTTGGATCATGTGCAAGGATGTCGCATTGAGTTGGCTATTAACCACTTCTCTTCTAGTCAAGTTGTTTGGATCCTGAATTTTGAGTCCTTCTTCAATAATGTTCCACAAGTCAATGCAAGAGCTGCGCACATGAGATTTCATTAAAACTTGCCATTGAGCAAAAGTATGTGCAGCTAACTTAGGTGGGTCACCTCTATTATTTATATGGGGATGAGGGATTGGAGGGTCGGCATAGTACCATCCGGGAACCGCATGGTGCTCTTCCTTCCCATCACCCTTTTTGGTGGTGGAGTCAGTGGAATTATGTTCATCCCCTACCACTTCACCTATTGGCTTAGCCGGAGCATTTTCCTTAGGGTTGGGTGGTGATTCCTCTTGAGAGGGAGGTGGTGAGGTTGTCTTTTCCTTAACAAGTAGCTCAACAAGTTGACGCAACTATTGGATTTTGTTGCCCAAGGTAGAGCTCAAACTTGTTTCCAAATTCTTGAGATCTACCATGGTCACCAAGGTGCTAACCTCACATCTTCCTCATCTCCTGGGTTGCCCATATTCTCTTAGGCGGTTAAGCCCGAATAAAGAGCCGAGGCTTTGATACCAATTGAAAGGATCGTATGGGCACCTAGAGGGGGTGAATAGGTGCTACTTCAAATTTTACTCTTTTTCAAATTAAGGTTTGACACAAAGGTAAATTCTCTAGATATGCAACTATGGTAAATTTACCTATATGTCACACTAGCACAACTACTAAGCAAGAGCAAGATAGTAAGGTGCGGTAAAGGATAGAAGTAACCGAAGTGAAGCACACGGGGACACAAGGATTATTTCCCGCAGTTCCTTCCTTTTGAGGGGAAGTACATCTGTGTTTGGAGAGGGGGTGGTATCAAACCACCAACGCCACGAGAGGCCTCCCTTGTTCTCCGATGAACCTCACCCCAAGGGGATCGATTCATGCTTCCACTATATCGGCAACCTTCGAGGTGGAAGCCGGCACCTTTACAACAAGTTCGAGGCACACATCCACAACTGAATTGGAGGCTCCCAAATACAAGCTAGTTGTCATAACAATCAAGAACAAGCTAGTAAGAACCAAATCAAGAACTAGGGTTTCCAATGAAACACTAGAACAAGGGGTCCTCAAGTGAATAAGGGGGAAATGGAAATCTCTCTTGGTGAAGATGTAGATCAAGGACTCCTCCTTCGATCCTCCAAAGATCAAGGACTTTAGATGGTTGTAGATGGAGTTTTTGTTGATTTGGTGGCTCTAGGGTTTGGGTTCTTCTCTTTAGGAACGAGTAGCAAATCAAGGTAGAAGAAGGGGCCTTTTTATAGGCCCCCCACAAATGTAGTCGTTAGAGCCACTCAACCCGGACAGTCCGGTAGAATCAGCCCAGACATTCCGGCCCAGCCGGACATTCTAGCCTGGCAAAGAATCTAGCAAGAGTCCGGGCAGTATCCAGTAAGTGTCCGATATGGGCTACTGACTATCCGCAACCTCCGAGGTATCCTTTGGGCCAGACACTCCGGCGGACACCAGCCGGACATTTTGGCCTGGCAAAGAATCCGGCCAGAGTCCGGGAAGAGTCCGGGTCAAGTCCAAAAAGGGGTACTGACTGTTCGCCACCTTCGAGGAATATTTCGGGCCAGACACTCCGGTGAACACCAGTCGAACATTCCGGCTAGGCTAGATACTCCGGCTGAAATCTACCGGACAGTCCGACGCAGACAAGATCCAGCACAAATAAAACTTGGGGTCTTCTTTTCCTTATGACAAGATAATGATATGATAATATTCTGCAGGCAATATAGATATATCCTAAAATATTTCAGCAGCAGATTGAAACCATCCTAGTGTTGTCAACAAACATCAAAATAAAAGAAAGAGCATAAATGCCCTTTTAGGCGCCATGTTTTCTGCAGGACCATGCCGTGGTGGGGTGTGGGAGCTCCGCGAGCGACGAAGACAGACGGAGCTGAAGATGACGACTCGGACTGCTGCAATGTTAGCTCCTCGAGCAGAATAGACGAGCGCACGTCAAGGAACGATGGTAGTGGGCGATGTTTTAGAGTCCATGTGTGCATGTACGCAATCCGAGACCCGAGAACACATAGCGTATTCTAGATGAGACATTTGTTGGTGATGGTCGTACCCAGAGCATTGAGCTCGTCGGAGAGAACCTTCTACTTATGGCAGTAATCGACCATGGTCATGGAGCCCTGTTGGAGATCGTGGAAATCTTGCTCGGGGTAGGAGGAGCGAGTTTCCGCGTTGTCGTGATAGATGTTGGAGAGTCGCGTCCACAAGGCATGGGTAGGCAACGACGTGGTGGTGTCGACGACCATGGCAAGAAGCCCATGCGCGGCATCGATGTTTAGCCATGATGGAACGATGGTGTCCTTCCAAATCAATTGTGGTGTAGGATTGGCGGGGTAGTCGTCCTTGAGCAGATGATCCTCGAGGACGTATTTTTGCACGACTTCGGAGAACATGCCGTACCATTGGAGGTAGAAAGCCCGAGGGTGACCGAATGATGCCGTGGATGCTTGGAAGCGTGGCCACGAGATCTGCGGCGGAGGGATCTTGCCGCGCCATGGGGTAGGACCAAAACCCTAATCTAATACCATGAAGACAAATATAATTGTTACTCCTATTGATTTGATCCCACGGCTGAAAAGGTTTCCTGTCTAACAATGTGACCTAGATGTAATTTGTGCCACGCACGTTACGCGTGAGGGCTATAAAAGGCCGATGATGATGAGATAGGCATGGGCGTACCTCACGAGATCCCCTACAGAACCAGACTTGGCCGAGGGAAGGCGAACCATGAAACGTGTTCGCAAAAGCCGCAAGAAGGCGGATCTAGCCTTGGGCCGCTTGGCCACGCTGCCAGAGGACATCGTTGAGGAGATCCTGCTCCGCCTTCCTGCCAAGTCCATCGCTCGGTTCCGCGCCGTCTCCAAGTCGTGGCATGGTCTCTTCTCAGGCCGGGCTTTCCTCCGTGCCCACCAGGAGCGTGCCTCGCCCGCCGTCCTCCTCCGCCACCAATCTGACAGCGGATTCGACTGGGACAGCAGCATCCACACGCTCCGCTTCGGCCAACAATCGGCCACAAAGCTCACCCTCGCCGCATCAGGTCTGCACCACGTGGCCCTCCGCGGTTGCTGCGACGGCTTACTGCTCCTCTTCTCACGACCTGATCATCCGTACGACCGCGCGCGTGGTCGCCCCAAGTACTCGGTCTACAACCCCACGACTCGGGAACACGTCAGGCTTGTAAGCTCTAATCTTGATTTTCTCTTTGTATCTGCATTAGTCCATTTAGTTATGCATTTAGTTAGACCGGCTAGACGCTACATCAACCAGCAGAGGTGCAAGGTGGGATGCTGTGACAGCCGTGCGAGACGGCGAGTATGGCGAGATGCCGATGATGGTGAGAGGCCGTTAGGCATACTCTGGTTGTTAGCCGCATGCATGAATGCATGTGGATGTCTGACCTGGTTTTGTGGTACTAGAGCGAATCTAGGAGACGATAAGATCAGCTGTTAGTGATTAGTGCGTGTGTGTGTCTATAAGTAGCACTGTAATCAGCATATTTGTTTCCCCTCGAGAGATTAAGAAGAGAGAAAAGTTGGGGCTGTGTGAGGCAGGCCAACACCAAATATTATCGTGTCTCCATTGTCTAATCTCTTGAGTGTGTTGTGAGAAGCAACGTGAGGGATAAGAAGAAAGGAGCTGAGCGAGTTCAGCTCTGTCAAGGCTACCGGCCTTCCTCGACGACGACCTCGACGTTGCCGGGTTCTACTTCCACGCTCCCACGGCCGAGTACCGCGTCCTCTGGTACAGATGCCATTGGACAGAGCGCGTGCCTCGCCGCCTGCCCCCACGACAAGGACAGATGATGACCCGAAAGCACTACGCGTACAACGTGGCGGCGGCGGGCCGGCCGGGGGTCAGGAGACTCGCATCCACCACGTACGGAGGGTACACCAGGTGGAAACTCAACGACGCGCCAGTTTTTCTTCACGGCTGCCTCCACTGGATGAGAAGGCTCCAGCGGGTGATCGTGTTCGACACGGTGTCGGAGAAGTTCCACGGCATGCGCGGCCCGGCCGTGGAAGATCGCTTTTGTATGGTCGTCGGACGTCTCGTCGCCATGGACGACGGGACTCTAGGCGCGTCGTCTTTCGCCAAAGGCACGATGACTGCCGACGTGCTCCAGGACTACGGCAACGAAACCAGCGGGACACTCAGGTACAAAGTGGACGTTGGATTCCTGGGAGGTGCCGTCGAGTTCAACTGGTTGGGGATCGCCCACGTGACTCAAGCGGGGGACGCGCTCTTCTACGGGGCGCGGCGGTACGGCGTGTACAACCTCAGCAAGAGGAGAGTGGTGAGCGCTGGCAGGGAGATCGAGGGTCGTCTCACCGCGACCTGGCACGTCTACCGGGAGAGCCTCGTTTCTCTTCTTCACCTGGGTGCTGATCCGGCCCTGACCCTACACGAGAACATTTAGTTATTTCTCTCGTTTCGATTTGTAACATATATATAGTGCATTATCTCCGCCAAAATACACATATTCATGATACTAGTATTCTTGCCACTTTATTCGCTTTTCGCCATTGCGTTTCGTTGCTCGTTTTCTGCTGCTTTATTCATGGCCGGGAGATTAGACGCTTCTTTTTTATTCGGTGCATTGTAATGAAGCCCCGACCATCTTTTTCTCCACGCCCCCTCGCGTCGCCCTCCTCTGGTGACACAGGGGGAAAGTCACCGCCGCCACCTCTAGCCATCTTCCTCCGCCCTCCCCCGCTTCACCGCTGCTAGAGGGGCCGCTGGCAAAGCCGGCCGCGCCCTGGGGAAGGTGGCGGCGAGGCGGTTCCTCGTACAGGATGGTGGCCTGATCTGGTGGTGGATCGGGGCATGCTTGTGGCTGCTGGGTTGGAGGCAGCCGGTAGAGGTGGGGTGTGGGTGCGGCGGCGGATGGGCGCCTCTCTGGCTGGCATTGGCCAGTGGAGGCGGGGTGCTGGCCTCGGGTGCTTGGGGTGGCGGCCCCAGATCTGGCCGTGGAGGCTCTCCTCCGCCCGGCTAGAGGCGGTGGCCGGTCGTTTCTGGCCGTGGGGGCGGCGGAGATGGCTGGCCGGTGGCGAGTACTCGGTCCTGCGATAAGGCTTCCTGGTGGCGGCTCTATGATGTGCCGACGTGCTCGGCATGGTGGTGCGTAGCGGTCTTCGACAGAGCTTTGGTTGGCGGGCTTCGGCGCACATGGCAGTGGTTCGTGGGCGGGTGATTCAGGTGGTTGGGGTTTGAGCACCTCCGGGAGAAATCTCGCTCCAGTTTGGCCGGAGCCAATGATGGTGATGCCCGCGGGTGTCGCAGACTTCATGTGCTCACCCCTCCTCCTGCGGCCTTGACTCCGGAGGGAAACCTCGGATCCGGGATCAGGCGATGGAGGCGTTACTGTGTCTCATTCATTCTTGGCGGCATTGTCTCGGAGTCACCTATGGCCAGGGTTCTGTGAAGAGGGTTGTTGACGGGCCGATGTGCAAGGTCCAAGGGCGAAGTTTGGCAAAGATGATACCTCGGGCTGAGGTCGGGTCGCGGTTGATCTTCGGTAGTCGGTTTCCCGACGTGTCCGATGGGTTTTCCTGCTTCGTTGTGGTGTTGTGGAGTCGGAGCTGCGGTGCATGGTGTTCAGGCGGCGACGATGACCGGTAGTCAGTGGTCTCTATAGGTACACGGTCCGCGCAAGATCAACATAATTCTCTTGTGAAGCTCGTTGTCTGAGTCGGAGCTGTCTCTCTTTAACGCGTGTGGCCAATTGATGGCATAGGCCGACATGGTTTCTGGCACCGTCTGGGAGGTACTATTTTGGAAGTTGCTGGTGAAGTCGGAGTCGCTGACTCGCGGAGGAGTGATGACGATGACGCTATGTGGCAACCTCAATGTGTGTCTTTCTTGTGTGTCGTGTGGATAGCCAGGTTGGTCGTGGTGGTCTGCCCAATGTGTTCGTGTTTCATGACGACATTGGTGCATTTGTACGGGTTTTCGGCCGGTTCTCCTGCAAATGAATCGGTCAATTCTCTTCGACTATTTTAAATAAAATGAGAAAAAATGGTTGTTTTGTTCAAAAATTAACAAAGTAAGGGCATCTCTAACCGAAGTAAAAAAGTTTAGATGAGTAAAGCTCCGACGAAAACTTAGAAGAGTAATGTTCGCACACGAACACTTCACCGTGTACCCTCGGCGCCGAGCGCGATGCACGACAGCACGCGCTGAGGGAGTCTCGTCGGAAGCGCGGTACGCAAGACAGTCCGGTGGGCGCTTTTGTAGACCCGAAAGCCCGCTCGTCCAGGAGGGACCTGTTAGGGCGGCGCGGTGGCTATGGGCTGCTCTAGGTTGTCCTTACCACCCCTAGAGCCTCGTGCATTCACAGCCCACCGATATGAAGAACTGCGAAAGAATGAGAAGAAAGATAAAGGGGGAGTGATAAAAGTAGATGAACACAAAAAGGTAGTAAATGTGTTTGTTCAATTGGTGTTGGTTCAATCGGCCTTCACCCTCATGTATATAAAGAGCGGATGGAGTTTCCGTGCAAGAAAGAAGGTTGGATTCACGTCCAAAACCCTAGTTGAGGTCTAACTCGAACAGGCAAATCCGAAATTTGCGTAACTGTTCGGTCAAAAACTGGTATATACATTCCATATCACTTTTGAGGTAATAAACAAGCTCGGATCAAAATCTCTTAAAAATTAAAATTGTTCGTCTTGAAAAAACGAAGAACTTTGATATTGTCCATTGTTTCATCCGACTTGATCTTGACGGTCTTTTCCTCTTATTTTCGTATCAAACTCGGATTTTGATAGAACGATTTTAATTTTGTTCGGTCATAATTTAGTTCCGGAGATCGTATACTTGCTCACCTGAAGATGGCTCCAAAAGAAAAGTTTTTCTGTCTTGTAAAAACAAAAAACTTTTATGTTTTGCACTTTTTTATCTGAGTTGATCTTGGTTACATTTTTCCAGTTGTACTGAATTAGATATATCCAGCTCGCGGGAGATCGTTTAGCAAATTTATCTACACACTTGATCAAACATTAACGTCATCTATGTCTGATGAAAAGTGTAAGATAGTATTTTGGTTCCAAAATTTGCATACTACCTCAGATCGCGATGACTCAAAAATAAAAGTTGCTTGTATCGACGAGACACACAACTTTCATGTTCGATACTTTTTCATCTAAGGTCATATTAAAGGAGTCACAGTAGAGGCATTCATATATCAGTCTCCAAGTTTTCTCTGAACACTAGCATAATCGGCTATTGAGCATGATCATGGCTGAAAGATCACGGATGTCGTCTAGAGGGGGGCGGGGGTGAATAGCCGTTTTAAAACTTTAATAAGATGGGCTTAACAATGGTAGAATAAAACTAGCGTTTTCTTTTGTCAAACACAAAGCCTAGATATACTAAGGTTCACCTATGTGCACCAACAACTTATGCTAAGCAAGACAAGCAACAATATCATAGCAATAGATTACTTCAAGCATGGAGGCTATCATAATGTAAAGTGCATAAGTAAAGAGCTCAGGTATAGAGATAACCGAGGCACGCAGAGACGACGATATTTTACCGAGTTCCTCCCAACAAAGGAGTATGTCTCGTTGGAGGGGTGGGAGTTACTAAGACCACCAACACCACAAGAGGCCTCGGTCTATTCTCCTGAGCACCCACCACGCGGCAAGCACACGTTCCACTATGGTACACTTGAGGGCGGTCACCGAATCCGTACAAGATTGGGGCAATCTCCACAACTTAATTGGAGGCTCCCAATAATCACCACCAAGGCCTCAATCTTGGGGAGAGCTTCACAACTTAATTGAAGGTCCCAATAACACACCACAAAGGCCACACAACCATCTAGGGTTCCAAGAACCCAAGATGGACGAACTTCTTGATTTCACCAACCAAATCCTCCGGAGAGGACTTAAACTGATGCACCTAATGCAAATGACAAGAACACCACAAAAATCCTCCAATCTTTCACTCTCAAGTTCCAACAAAGCTACTAAAGTAATTAGGAGAACAAGAGAGGAAGAATAAAGGAGAACACAAAATCCTCAAGATCTAGATCCCAAAGATTCACTCACAAAGAGATGATTTAGTTTGGTCAAAATGTAGATCTCCTCAATCTTCCTCTCAAATATGTGCAAGATTCATTAGAGGGGAAGAAAGAAATCAAGATTAAAGAAGGGTCAAAGCAATGGGGCAAAGGCTTGAGAAAAGAGGAAGAAGAACCAACCAAAGAGGAGAAAGAGAAAGGCTTAAATAGAGGAGCTGGAATCTGCTCGTTGGGGCCAAAAATGGACTGGGCCGGTAGTACCGTTGTTGGCCGGTACTACCGGTCCACGAACTAGCAGCTCCAGGAGCCAGCGAGTCAACGCGGCACAACGAACTGGGGCGAGAGGGGCGAGCGCTTAGGGGATCAGGGCGATCTAGCGAGCGCGCGCGGGAAAGCGAGCGAAGCGAGCTAGCGCGCGGAAAGGGGATCGGGGGAGGGTGAGCGGCGCACAAGGAAGGACATGAGCGAGCGGGTGAAGCGGCAGCGCTAGCCGAGCGAGCTAGAGAGGAGCTGGGTTGGCTCGGTAGTACCAGCTAGGCCGGCCCGGTACTACCGGACCTGGACCAACCTCACAGCCGGGCCAGGAAGAGAGGAGTGGCACGCTGCCAGGTGCGGCCGGTAGCCCACCCGGTAGTACCGCTCGGCCTAGACAAAAAAAATTTCTTTTTCTTTTTAAATCAAATAAGAGGTAATATTCAAAAGGCAATAACTTGAGTTAGGAAACTCCGACTGACCCAAAACCAATTTTGTTTGAAAGAGGACGACAAGAGCTACCCAACAAAAGAAGAAAATGATGAACAACTCAATGCATCGACCTTGAACATCATTCATAGGGCAATGACTCCGGAGTACATGACACATATCCATGTGTACTCCACCGCCAAGGAATCTCGGGATCATCTCACCATGTTATTTCGAGGCAATGCTAGCATAAAGACCTCCAAGTTTGAAGAAGTTGAAGCCAGGTCAAATGCCTTTGCAAGAAGAGAAGGTGAAGCCCCTAAAGACCTCTATAGAAGAATAGCAACTCTTCAAATTCGGTTGATAGATCATGGGGTCAAGGATGCGGATGATGATTGGGTCAAATGCAAGACCATGCAAGCGATCTTGCCCATCAAGGAGCACATGATAATGTTTGTTCACGAGAGGTCAGACTATTATGATATTGTAGATTTGGAGGAAGAGGAGAGAACACAAGAAGACATCATGTACGACTTCCATGACATCATGGCTCTAACATCTAGAGCCTTTTGGAGCAAAGGGAAGAACTCAAGACCAAGTGTACCAAGAGTGCTAAAATGGTGGACAAGCAAATCACTTCATTGCCGATTGTCCATATGAGAATAAGAGAATGGTAAAAGGCCTACTTGCAAGGATGAGTCCAAGCCATCTCCAAACAAGAACTACAGCAAGAACATCTCCAACACCACCAACAAGAAGCCTCAATGAAAATATCTTTTGATAGCCCATGAAGAACATGTACCGGGAGATGATGAAGAACATGTGACATCATGCTGGATGTGCTAGAATACTGATATGGATCAGTGAGCTCCCGTTAAGCCAAATCATGGCTGGCTGAGCGCGATGTAGCAGCGTCCAAGTTAAAAAGGCAAAAGCAATATGAACAACCGAGTCAAGGAGCAATATGTACTGTACGAGTATTCTAGTTTAAGTACTCAAAGTACCAGCCCCCCAAAGCTAATATCTCATGAAAAGTTAGCCAAAAAAAGATTACATGGATGCTTCATACTTCATCCAAACTGAAGAACTTCATTGTTTCTTACTAGAAAGCTCTATCAAGTCCAAATCTTTGGAGAAAATATGAGTTACATATGTCAAGAATGTGCACAGCATATTTCACAGGCTAAAGGTTATAGATGCAACAATATAGCAGTGTGCAATGTAGAGACCTTGAAACGGCAGATCAGGAAAAGTAGATATTAGCACAGCCCGTTACCCAGAACAGTTGAAGTCAATGCCTTAATCCAACTCCATTTCATTATCCCGTGCGCTGCTTCTGCATGACCACATCTTTATCGTTCTATCATGTGAAACAGTCACAATCTGTTGTCCATCTGCACATACCATATAGATAAACCATTAGTTAGAGGTTTTGCTATGACATGTTTGATGCTTCTGTAGGAATATCATAAGTGAACGAATACTACTACGCCAAACTCGGAAAATATATAGTAGAGGTGGACCAGATAAATTTATTAACTATAAAAATCTATCCATTTAGCTCAAGAGTATAATTTTGAATCAACACAAACAGTCTAGAAGGGTTGATATTTTCACCAAAAATGTACTACAAGAACTCAGGTGGTGGAAAGAATAATAATCATTGATATATTCAACAGAGGAAAAGAGATCAGCACAAATAGTATTGTGGGACCATAATATTATGGACGATTGGATGTAATAAAAGTAGAAAGTTATATGTTTATATGATGAGGGGCGAGGTGCCACAGCTTGTGGTTTAATTGGTCACAAAAAGATGGTTCAATCACAGATTTGTTTTTTAACAATTTCCACGAAATGACTGCTGCTAGTTCAGAAAAAGGAATGCCACACAAGTATAAAACTATCTAGGGTGCACATAGTAATGTTTGTGTTATTAGTAACTAAGTGAACGGTAAGAGATAATATTATGGATGATTAAAAGTAATAAAAGTAGACAGTTACTATACATTTGTATGATAAGGAGGGTGAGGTGGTACAGCATGCGGTTTTGGTTTATCACAAAGAAAGATGGTAAATCATAGAATATTGGTTTAATAGTTTCCACTGAACAACTGCTGCAAGTTCAAAAAAAGGAAAAGGAATGCCACACTAGTGTAAGACAATTTAGAGTGTACATTGTAATTGGTGTGTTATAACTAAGTGAACAGTAAGACATAAGAATGTGAATGGTCCAACTTGCTTTTCAGTGTGACTGGATAAAGAAAGAACTAAATTAGTTACTCTAGAAAAAGATACCTCACCAATAATTCTACACAAGGAAAAGGGGTAAGTGCTTAAGAAAATATTTACCTCCACTAATATCCAAACTAGTGACCTTCGACTCATGTCCTGCCAAGCTTTTGATTGGTTTGTAATCCCGAGTTGACCATAGCTGCGAAAAATGGTATTTAAGACCACTGAACTAAATATATGGAGAGGATTAAATTGACCCAAGTTGCATATGAAACATACCGCTGCTTTAGTGTCATAGGAAGATGTCGCCAAATAATAACCCTCCTGGGGTTCAAATTTCACATGAGAGATTAGACTCTTATGTGCTGGTATAGAATATAACATTTTTCTCGTCCTCAAATCCCATATTCGACAGAAATTGTCTTCACTGGCAGTCGCAACCAGATGACCATTAGGGGAGAAGCTGACTCCTAGGACCTGACAGAGAAAACAGAATCATGTCAATTAAAAAAAGATAATGGAATATATTTTAACAAATAGTCAACTACACGTAACGACTTATTCCAATTGGAGAATTACAAATAAGGCACTCGAGAAGTTTCCATGCTGTTAACTTACAGGTTTCACATGTCCTATGAGGGTACAGTATAGTCTCCCAGATCTTAGATCCCAAACTCGAGCATGTGCATCAAGGCCACAAGATGCAGCTAAAGAACCGTCTGGGTGAAAGCTAACTCCATATACACTTCGGCTATGCCCCTCTTGAAGTAGAAGTTCTGTTCCAGTATTGATGTCCCACAATCTCCAAGTCTTGTCAAAGCTAGCTGTACCAAGATACTTTCCAGATGGATGAAAAGCAAGGCGGGCAAGACGATCAAGGTGACCATCAAAAGACATTAGAAGTGTCCCATCGCTATTCCATAACTTGGCAGTTTTATCAGCTGAGGCTGTTGCTAAGCAGTTATCGACTGGAGAAAAGGCAACATCAGTGGCACGTTCTGTATGACCTTTCAGGGTTGCAATTTTTGTTATTTGTGGCATGCTCCATATTTTGATTATCCCACTCCAGGAACTACAGAACCAAGAGAAACAAAAAGTTATTGACTGAAAAGGAAGAATAATAAGCTAACTTAAGCTCTCTTTATAATATCAAAAATCAAGGTAAAGACAAGGTTGTTAGGTGCTGATAAACAACTAATTGCCCATGACATTGCTAACAAAGAGAATTGTGCATCTTAAGTTACTAAACTTATATAGTGTGAGTGAGCAAGAACTGATTACAATTGTCAATACCAGTTAATATATTTCAACTGTGCGTCATTGGAGATGCAGTCTGTGCTGCTAGTCTAGCAGTTCTGCATATTGCTAACATTTCAGTCCACCTAAAATGGGCCTAACTGAGTAACTGATATGCATGATTCCAGGATACCACCGACCATCTCTACCAGAAAAGGAAGAAACTCTGGTCCTAACTTCATGGCAGTGCAATCACATTGAAAACTAATATCTCTAGTTATACTATCGGGAAAACAGCGCCATCTATTTAGTTCAGAAAAACACCACATATACCCACATTTTGTTGCCGTACTTCAAACTCATCCCACCGTATATCAATTTTAAACTTGTGCTAGCTAACCTGGCTCACTAAGCAAGCAGTCTCCAATCCTCACTGCACTGCACTGCACTGCTCAAGCAAATGTGTATGGATACATGTACATAAAAATGAGGGAACATTGCCATCTATTTTGATAGACACTTAGGCAGCGATTTGTATTGCTTTCAGACATTGGAAACTCAATCGTACAACAAATCGTGCTCAACTGGACTCTATGCACAATTGCAACAGGCAACAGTTAAAGAGTGTCACCACCAACTTAACTCAAAAAAGATTATAACGTCACAAGTTAAAAGAGTTTTTGGCAAGCATATCCCTCATTATTCAAGTGATACGCAAGAAACATAAAATGCATTTCAGTTACTATCTGTTATCTTGAAGACCTACCTTGTTGCGAGCATTGACGCATCTCTGGAGAAAGAGCATCCTGTGAGCGGTCGGTCATCCCCAATCTCGCTGCACTCAAGCACGAATTCCCCTGCTTGCTTGACAACAAGGTCTGCCTCAGCCTCGGGGTCCTCGTCAGGGTCAGCTAGGCGGCGCTTGGCCCTCTCGACCCTGCCCTTAGCACGGGGCAGTGAGTAGTGGGCGATGTCGACGCGCGCCTGGAGCAGTTCCTTGGTACCCTCGGTGAAGAATGGGTACTGGATCTGCTCGGCGTCCTCCTCGTCGGCGGCGCCTCCCTGCTCGTCCTCCTGCGCACGGAGGAGGCGGTCGACCTGGCCGTCAGCCTCGAGGCGGACCATGAGTGCGCGCAGGCGGTCGCGACGCTCCATCTCACGCTCACCGAAGAGCGTGATAGGCTCGCCGAGGCGGCGGAGGCGCGCGCGCACGGCGGAGTCGTTGGTGGGCACGGCCATGGCGTAGGCGCGCCGGCGCTGCAGGAGCTCCTGCACCGCGCGCTCGTGCCGCTCCCGCGCGGCGCGGTGGTCGTCGGAGACCTCGTAATCGACGTCGTCATCGTCGTCGCTTCCGGCGGCGGCGGAGGTGGAGGCGGCGGCGGGCGCAGGGGCGCGGGGAGGAGCGGGGATGGGGGCGATGGGCGGGTGCAGAGGGAGGGGGAGGGGGGCCATGGGAGGGGTGATGCCTTGGGGCCTGGGGTTCTCCATCGCGGGGTTTGGGATTAGGGTTTGGAGCTGCGAGGCGGCGGTGGTGGCGACCGAGAGGGAGGCAAGCCAAGGATGAGGGACGGCCGGACGGGTGCGTCGGCGACGGCTATTTTGCTTTAACCCCCCTTGCTATGTCGGTAATGTCAGATCGGTTATCCGAACAGCCACGGACCCCCATCCAACAGGCTACTCCGATTTCGACTACCACTCGAGCTCCGGTACGGGATTTTATTTTCTTTTGATATAGTATAATCTTTTGGACTGCTGCTTCCGATCCGTATGGGAGTTCTTCTCCGAGTCCAATCAGACCGTCTTGTTTCGATCGCCATCAAGCTATATAAGGTGGCCCATATGCTCTGTACGAAGCACGAACACAGCCCGATCGACAAGTTCTCGCGTCCATTATTCATCGGCGCTGGAATTGTCCGTCCGTCAGCTCTCGTGCAAGCGCAGCTAGAGCTAGTAGTAGACATCAGGCCCTGGTAGACATGGCCACCGTGAATGAGTATGTCCTGCTCGCCGAGGAGGAGGAGGAAGGCGAGAGCTGGAGCGACCTGGAGTTCGGAGAGGAGGATGACGAGTATGGGAGCGACATGGAGTTCGGCGAGTTCGATTTGAGCGGCGTACGGAACCTGCACGGCCAGCAGACCCTCGCCGGATACGAGGACGACGACGACGACAACGAGGACGGGTGCGGCGCCCAGTTCTCGGTGCGCCCGTACCGCGGCGGCGCACTCGCGCGAGAGCTGGGGAACCTGCAGCTGACGGGCTTCGAGGCGCGCTCCGACGGTCCCCAGCTCACCGAGCAGCACGAGCTGACGTCTCACGACATGCGTCGCCTGGTGCACCTGGCGCTGGAAGGAGGCGGGAGCATGGAGGACGACGAGGCCTACTAGCGCGCGCTGGCCGGCGGCACGCCCGTGTCGCGTGCCTCGCGCGCCGCCATGGTCGGCCAGGCGCTGCAGTCCACGAACCAGCAGCAGGAGCAGTCCAAGTCGCCAAGCCAGATCTTTCCGATGCGAACCGGATACTGATGTGCCCTGGATTAGAACCAACTTTTTATTCGCCTCGATCTGTCTTTCGTCGTCGTGTTAGTCTTCTTGTGTGTAATTCTTCCTCAAGGATGAAAACCTTTCGATGAAATAGTATGTCTGATCTGATTAATGTCCATTGAAAAACAATTCGTATGTGCGTTTTAGAAATTGGGGGCTGCAGTTTACCAGATCTAGCTGGAGTAACTGTATTACATCCTGTGAAATCAACTAGGGGCATGCGACTGTTGCTCTGCGTTTCTCTCGGTCGGCGCGTCCTCCTTTCGTTGCCTTGGCACTCTAGCGCTGCTATGCCGAAGTTTCAGTCGCCACAGTTGTGAAGCCCCTGGGCATGTACAACCGCTAACAGAACACATCGATCGCTGCTAAGCCATATGTACTCAACAGTGTGACATCGGCCTTCCGTTGAACCCTGCCACGTTAGATTTTTTTTTTATAATCAATACCACGATATATTCGTAGTAGCACATACTACATGGTAGAGATATATAACTGAATGCCCGTTCGTTGGTACGGTTCATCAAGTTTTTCTTAGCACACATGCACGTCAAAAATTTCCTCGAGATCTATACCGAGTAGATCCATAAGTTATAACCCGCTCCCGTGGAAGAGCATGGAAGAGCAAAATTGTCGTCTCATCTACTGAGCCTTCTTTTGACTTTCCCTAATATATATACATGCGGCTCTCCTGCGTGGTTAAAAAAAGATGGAAAATACCCTCAACAGTATGCCCACATAGTTATCATACTTTGTAGTCAGGAAGAGTACGACTGGAAAAACCTCTTCGCTCCGCTCGCCCCCGCGAGCGACGGGGCAAACTCACAGCCTTCTTCCCGAGCCACTCCCCTCCTCTCCTCCCCCCCCCCCCGCCGTCATCGCCAGGCAAAGCATGCGCGGTGCCGGCAGCGGCGGATGCTTCTCTACCTGTCCCCTTGGGGTTCTGCGCGGGGAAGAACTCAAGGCTGCGGTGCGCTGCTGTTTTCGGCGAGGCGGGCCATGGAGGCGGTCTAGCGTGTGCGGTGTCGCGTGGCGGCAGTGGCAGCGTACAGGAAAGGGCGGCCGACGGTGGCTGGGGCGGCGTGGCCGGGAGCCTTCCTGGCAGCACGGGCCTCTAGGCCCATATCTGGGCCACGATGGGTTCTGGCCGGTCTGGGTCTTCATGCCCGTCCATCACTCACCGGTGGTTGCTCAGAGGAAGCCTTGTGGCAAGGTTGGCGGGGAAGGCGTTGGAAGCTCGCAGATTGGAGTTGCGAGTGGTTGGCGACGGTGGACATGGTGCAGAAGCGCGGTGGGAGGGCCTAGTCGGGCCTGCGAGGCATGACCGGCCCTACATGTTGCGTCCGGTCGGCGACCGCCTCTAGCGGTGGAGGACGGGATCTCCTATGAATGTCCAGGGCGTAGTCGGAGGCTGAAATCTGTTCGTCGATGACTGCGGAGTGCGACAGGTAGGTGGCACGATGCTGCTTGCTGACTGCACTTCTGCCGACCACATGACTCTTTTTTGGCAATGGCCTACCGCATCTACACGTCAGTGGAGCTATCTACTATCTCCTGATCTAGAGCTCGCGGACGACGGGGCGGCGGCCCTGGAAGGTGGATTGTGCGTGCGTCTCTATGTTGAGCGACGTGTCGATGGTGATGACTCTAGTCCTTGGTCATTTGGATGGCAAGGAGCAGGCGGCGGGTGATCCTGAAGTTGGCGGCGCTTCGGCATTGGCGACTTCCATATCGTGTTCTGGAGGCCAGATTCGGGGACAATGGGCAGTTCGAGATATCGGGCATGTGAGAAAGTTTTTTCGGGCGAAAGATCAGCGCTTTGGCGCCAACGACGGCGATACATGCGGGTGTCGTAACCCTCCTGAGGGCATTGTTGTGGTTATTTTCGTCACGCTAAGGCTCCGGGTGAAAACCCTTGACCGTCGTGGTCTCGATGACGGCGGCGGAGGATCCCCTCATCACCTTGTATCGGTTTGGCCGTTATGACTATTTATAAAATGGGACGAAAGCCTGTTTCGAAATCATACCTTGTAGTCCACTAAGTTTGGTTTAGATTGTACACGTTGCTCGCACTAATGTTGGTAACCGTTGCTAACCTTGGATGCATCTACGATAGGTTCTTTGTGAACATGTGTTAATTGTACACGTGGTTATACCTCTTTGAATTAGGCATGGCGCTTCAAAAAGACGGTTCACAATGTACAAAGTTTTCTTGTACCCACTACCTCTATCTAGGCTAAATGAATGAAGATCTAAAATGATAGTTCAATTTCTCCAATCAATATATCATGGAGCAATCAATTTCCGGCTAGTGGCGGAACCTCGCACATCCGAGAAAACATCATAAATATCACCGGACCTAGTAGCCCCGAGACGGATGTGCGTATACCAGCACAGTACCACTTGATGGAATCTCGCACGAGCACTCTTCCTGCACTCTTCTTTCCCGAGCACGAGCACTCTTCATGGGAATACGTATGTTCCCATGACCTTGATCACGTCTATGTCCATTGAGTCATTGACACAAACATGCTCCCGTTGACCTGAAGATTAGTCATGTACTCTCGCGATCGATCCCCTGTAGTTGTACGCCATGGCTGGGGTCCTCCATCTCTTCATGCTGCTCCTATCGACTGCCCTCGTCCGATCCCGCCACCGGTTCCCCTGTACCTGCACGCCATGGCTCGCGTCCTCCGGCTCTTCTTCCTGCTCCTATCGGCTGCCCTCGTGCCGCGGCCGTGGGGCCGGTGAAGGCCCTCTCGCGCTCTACTTGAAGTCGCTCTGCCCATACTACTCGATGTTCATGGTTAAACGCCTCGCCTGGATCTTCAAGGACGGGCTCATCGATGACGTTGACCTCCTGCTCGTCCTCTACAGCAAGGCACATGTCCGCGACGGCAACAACACCATCAATTGATGCCTCTCTCCTCCCGTTGAGATCACCTCTGTCGCCTCCAAAAATTAGGCGACCCAAAATAAACGGTCGGGGCTGTTTTCCACCAGTTCAACTTGCAGCAGGAGATCAACTCAGCCACTCGGGGACGTATAGGATGCAAACAGAGGAAGCCGGCAATCGCACGGGAGAAAATGTATTTAAGGTGAACGGAAACGTATTTGTGTGTGTGTGTGTGTGTATATATATATATATATATATATATATATATATATATATATATATATATATAGGAAAAATACTTCTTACTCCCGGGTGTAACTACACCCACGTCTCATATACTATCTTACGGAAGTATTTGTAATACTTTATCTATTTGAGTATGTTCATATACTATATCTAAGATACTTACAAGCAAGGTAGATGAAAAAATTGCAAGTGCACCTATAGTTTGCGCTATATATGTAAAATACCGTCATATGTACAAAAGGAGTATGTGAATAAAAATTACATACTACCAAAAAAACAGTATATATACTGCCCAAATATTCTTATATACTTCATACTACGCGTACATATCTTCCGCTATGGTAGATACTGCCAATATAGTGTGAAACACGTGTGGGTGTAACTACACCCGGGTATAGTATGAATATGTCCACGCCTGGATCTTCAAGGACGGGCTCATCAACGACGTTGACCTCCTGCTCGTCCTCTACAGCAAGGCACATGTCCGCGACGCCAACAACACCATCAAGTGTCAGGGGATGCCTATGTCCTCCCATTGAGATCACCTCTGTCGCCTCGAAAAATCAGGCGACCTAGAATAAACGGTCGGGACTGTTTTCCACCGGTATATATATATACTCTGCCCATACTACTCGTTGTTCATGGTTAAACGCCTCGCCTGGATCTTCAAGGACGGGCTCATCGACGACGTTGACCTCCTGCTCGTCCTCTACAGCAAGGCACATGTCCGCGATTCCAACAACACCATCAATTGTCAGGGGATGCCTCTCTCCTCCCGTTGAGATCACCTCTGTCGCCTCCAAAAATCAGGCGACCCGGAATAAACAGTCGGGACCGTTTTCCACCGGTTCAACTTGCAGCAGGAGATCAACTTAGCCACTCGGAGACGTATAGGATACAAACAGAGGAAGCCGGCAATCGTGCGGGGGAAAACGTATTTAAGGTGAACGGAAATGTATTTGTGCCGACTAACCTACCTCAAGAGAAATTATAGTATAGATAGGCTTTCTGTCTCGAGCAATTACAAAATAAAGTCTAAAAGAAACTAGGTCTTCAAACTCTTTCTACTTCCAAGACACCATCTTAAACTTTTCTAAAGACATCCAAGAACTGATAGATACCAAACCACAACCTGTAAATACTAGCAAGGGTTCTCCCATAATTTTAATTTGAGCCGCAGTGCCAAGTTTGCGTGCACGCGTACAACCATTAGAGTAATAAATCAACATCGGCAAGAGTACCAACACCAGTATTCCAGTCAACAATAATCGAACAGTCTGATCAACGTCGGTGGCGAACCGATAGTACGAATCACATTATCGAGGGCATATCAGTCGGGACAAATATTGCGAGGATAATCCTCACGGCAACCATGAAAAGAACTCTAAAATCGACTTGGCGAAGTAAGATTTGAAAGACCGTACTTATAGAATTGTAATCTTACAACACTGTCATTGACACCGGGAAAAAGTTATCGAAAGGAAGGCCGAAAATCACATATTGTAGACAATATCATCTTCATTAACGTAGAGACCAAGAAAGATGACTAGCAAAAACTCTAACCTAATCTCTAAAAATACTAATTTTACTGAAAACTTCACCGATAGATCGGGTTCCCCATCCCTCTGACGCTGGCGAGGCCGGCCGGAGGAGGAGGAACCGATCTATGGAGAAGGCGGAGGAGAGGCAGCGGCGGTTCAAAATTTTCCACAGATGGAGTTATCTACGCGTAGCACTGTCCTTTCGTTAGATTTTTTTCCTAGTTAAAAGAGAGAATAGAAAAAAAGGTTGAGAGGCTATTTTTACCATTGTTGCACATGTCTTCTCTTAGCTATATATTCCTACTAAAAATTAGTTTATTCTCATTAATTGCTAGAAAGGTTAGCAAAGACTTGTATATATTGTCTTCTCTAGATGATGTGGAGGTCTAAGAGAAGGCTAGCCTTCCCTATCATTATGGTTTTGGTCGAAATAACTCTAGACCAGATCTCATAAAACTCGATCGAAGTGCACCAAGAATCCGCCGACGAGAATAATATAGGTGTAGTATTAGAGCCCGTTTTGCGAAGTTTGGATATGAGATTTTAGCAGAACTACTTTCTCCTAAACTATGGTGATTGTCTAACAAATTAACCCAAGCACTAAAAAGTGCTCGGTGGCCGGTTTGCTCTATATGGCCATCGATTTGTCACCATCCGATCGAGTGGATCGCGCGTGTCGTTACAAGTCAACTTGCGACACCCTTTCCCTCACCCTACTGGGCGTCCTCCCCTCTCCAACTACCACGCAGGGGAAATTCCCAAATTCAAGCCACCTCACTCGTCGTCGATTCTAGCCACCGGAGCTGCCATGGAAGGCTACCCCAAGCTCCCTTGCAACTTCCATGATGAATCAACGCCGCCCTGCTCGATTCCAGCCGCCGTCGCATAGATGCTCTCCGCTGGCACCCAGATCTCGCACACCTTGAGCTCGTTGATCTGCTTCTTCTCCTTCTCGCCCAAGAGCAAGAGCTCTAGCGCCCCGAGCTCGCGCGTCAGCTGCTACTCGCCCTCATCCAGGAGCATGAGCTCCGGCGCCCCAATCTCGCCCGCCTACAGGAGCTCGAGCTCCGGCACCCTGAGCATGCCTGCCTACAGGAGAACGAGCTCCGGCACCCCGTCCTGCCAACATGTTCAAGAGCGCAAGGCCCGATGCCTGCAGCCCCTCTCCGCCGCCGCTAGGAGTAGGGGAGCAAATGTGGTGCTCTCTATGCTTGACGTGGCCTCCTGGACATGGCGGCAGAGAACTTGGGAGTCAAATCTGGCAGACGACGCTGACTGTGGTGTGTCTAGCGCCAGTTTGGGCTCCGCATCTTCTCGACAACAAACATCGACCCCGATCTGTTATTCTGGTAGGATACTTGGTCCCTTTCTTAGTACTACCGCCTAGTTAAATTACAACCCAGCCAGCAGTGTTAGCTCTTGTTAGGGTCTCTAGGTGTAGATCTAGCGAGTACTAGGCTTGTACTTAGAAAAATATGAATTTGCTAGAGGGATCTAGATGAGAACGACTAGGGGAAGAGAGATAGCATACCGTCGGTCTTCATTGTCGACGTTGAGGTCGACATGGGGCGACGAAGTGGTGGCAGCGGTGTGGTGGTACTTCCCGCCGCTACAGCGCTAGCCCAATCGGAGGCTCTAGGGTTTTGGGGTGTTCGGTGGGGTGAGTGGGCACGACAAACCTTGGCGTTCGTGCCCCCCGGCCCCCACCTCTTTTATGTGCGCTACGTGACGGGAGCCCACCAACGACGGTAACGTTGGGCGCCCCCGATTAGGGCGCGAGACCGAGTCGGTCTTCCGTTGGGACGACCGTGGAGATCAATCTAACATTCTCTCCCTTGATCATATCTTCCATTCAACTTATACTTTGTACCCATTTCATCACAGATCAGCATACAGGGCATGTCTCATCATAATGGTCAGTTATGCACCATAGATTCAACAGCCACTATACGCCTCTCTATTTTGAAACAGACTCTTGTTCTTAGGCCCTTAATATCCAGGTATCATAGGTTTTCTCGTAAACCCATGCCGGCTAAGTGTTCTCTGAACACACTGGGTGGTAAGCCTTTTGTGAGCGGATCCGCGAGTATTTCTTTTGTACTTATTTGCTCTAAACTTATGGTATGATCCTGGATTCTTTCTTTCACAACATAAAACTTAATATTAATGTGTCTGGCAGACGACGCCGACTGTGGTGTGTCTAGCGCTAGTTTGGGCTCCGCATCTTCTCGACAACAAACATCGACCCCGATCTGTTATTCTGGTAGGATACTTGGTCCCTTTCTTAGTACTACCGCCTAGTTAAATTACAACCCAGCCAGCAGTGTTAGCTCTTGTTAGGGTCTCTAGGTGTAGATCTAGCGAGTACTAGGCTTGTACTTAGAAAAATATGAATTTGCTAGAGGGATCTAGATGAGAACGACTAGGGGAAGAGAGATAGCATACCGTCGGTCTTCATTGTCGACGTTGAGGTCGACATGGGGCGACGGAGTGGTGGCAGCGGTGTGGTGGTACTTCCCGCCGCTATAACGCTAGCCCAATCAGAGGCTCTAGGGTTTTGGGGTGTTCGGTGGGGTGAGTGGGCACGACGAACCTTGGCGTTCGTGCCCCCGGCCCCACCTCTTTTATGTGCGCTGTGTGACGGGAGCCCACCAACGACGGTAACGTTGGGCGCCCCCGATTAAGGCGTGAGACCGAGTCGGTCTTCCGTTGGGACGACCGTGGAGATCAATCTAACAAGCAGAATATCAAGAGCGGAGGAGATTCATTGTTTATAGTATAATGTTCGTACTGTAGCAATGGATTTTGACATGCATGCAACCCGAGTATTGCACAGTTTATCCCGGTGCACGGCAGATATTGCATGGCCAGTCAGGTTCTTTTGCTTTCAACTATGAAACTTCTTAGGCAATCACAAACATGTGTGCAATGTCATTAATCAATCTCTGCAACGCAAATACCTCTTGAAACTTTTTACACACACCACATGGCATGCAATACATAGTGGTTACCTGGGCACAAAAGTGAGTCATTAGACGCCAATAATGATGCGGTCGTGACTACTAGCAGTATCAAGTTTAGTACTCTCCGACTATTCATTAGTATTTTTGCTAGTTTGCCTGCTTACCATATAGAACAAAGATTACTCCTGCATAGCAAGTTCATAGACTAGGATAAGTTTCCCATCAATTCTGCACAGGTGTTGGGAGGAGGGTGTGTAATTATTCTTCATAGGTAAGTTTCTTTTTTTATCATAGTTAAATGGCTACCACCATTCCAACTAAGATGATTACATATAGTAGTCTTTGTTGTAGGCTAGGGCGGGGAGTTAATTTAAGTTGTTTCTTCATTATTATTAAGTTGATTTGTATAATTTAATTAAGTTGTTGTTTGTAACATGGGAGTTGCTTAATTAGTTGTTTGCTTCTACAGAATGTTCTAAGTTCAGTAAATATACTAAGTTGCTTCTATCACCATACTTAAATGGTTACCACCATTTTAACTAAGTTGATTATATGTAGTGGGCTTAGTTGTAGGGTAGGACTAGGAGAGTTAATTTAAGTTGTTTATTCATTATAGTTAAGTTGATTTGTAGAATTTAATTAAGTTGTTGTTTGCAACGTGAAGTAGTTCTATTTTGACTAGTTAATTTATGTAGAATGTTTTTAAGTTTATTAAATAGACTAAACCGATATTGCTTTAGCATAATGACTAAGTATTTTCTTTTTGGCTACAACTACACACCGATGTACTCCCTCCATTCAGAAATATAAGACATTTTAGCTTTGTGAAACGAATGTATCTAGATGTCTCTTTAGTGTATAGGTTCACTCCGAATCTATACACAAAAGTTGTTTAGATACATTCGTTTCACAAGCTAAAACGTCTTATATTTCTAAACGGAGGGAGTAGCAGGGAAAATCGTAGCTTAATGTAGTTGCCTCTAGAGCTAATATAGCCCCACCAAGCACGCATGGTAATACTTCAGCAGCACCAGGAATTAATTTAGCTAATGTTGGACCTTTTATACCCCAACCGTGTGAGTACAACTAGTCCACAAAAGAAAATATATCAAAAATATTTGCTGCTAGACCTTCTTTAGTTGCACCGAGTATACAACGCATGATTCAGACAGTGCGTCCACTTATCACTTGCATGTTCTTCCCTTCACATTTTTTGGTGAAAAGATGAACTGTTTCATGTTTTGTGCAGATTGGTAGGAATCGAGTCTTCCCCACAATATGGTTAAGCTAAACAATCTTGAACACAAGAAACTTGTTAAAAATCATCATGAGTTTTATTGTAGGTTAAGTTTAGTTGCAGCCATTACCCAACTGAGTGGTAGATGGGACCATGAAAAATTAGAACATGGTGTCTGATTAGTTGCTTACTTAAATCCCTAGCAACTCGATAGGGTACATGTTTTCAATTCAGTTGTTTTTATTACAACTCGTAAGTTGCAATTGGGATCACGTAGAGTTGTATGATGGTGTCTAATTAGTTGCTTTTATTTAAATCCCTGCAACCAAGTTTGGGTACATGATTTTAATCAGTTGTTTTTACTATAGCCTAAGTTACAGTTGGGATAATTTAGAGTTGTATGGTGATTTTTAACTAGTTGCTTTTTTTAAAAATCTATGCAACCAAGTTTAGGTACATGAATTTTCATCTAGTTGTATTTTACTATAGCCTAAGTTGCACTAGGAAAATCTATTTTTCTTTCACAAGTGTCATGATTATTTCTTGGAGTCCATGTGTTTTTGTTGCAGGTAATTAATGTGATCACATTTCATCTTCCGTTATTGCACGTGTTAGGGACGATATATGTAGGTATCTGAATGATTCAGAGCATTAGCATGTGATTATCGTAAGTTACTCGCCATGTTTTATTAAGTTGATTATCCACTTTAGTTTAAGTTGTTTACACTTTCTTCTAAGTTGTTTATCATGTTTCATTAAGTTTACTGATGACTTTTAGCTTAAGTTCTTTTCTAGTTTAACTAAAGTTTCTTTTCCCTTTCATTAAATTTATTAGCCACTTTACCTTAAGTTTCTCCCCACTTTATTCTAAGTTTATCATCCCCATTTTTGTATCTTTTCATGGAACAAGTATAATTTGTTCTACTTTTAGCAACATCCGAATTGATTAGTTGCTTTATGTCATTTTATTAAGTTGATTACAATAGCCTCTTAAGTTGATTTTTCATGGCTATCCATGTACTAGGGGTTATTTTTGTCCTGCTTCACCAAGCAATCATCCGAATTGATTTGTTGCTTATCCTATTTTATAAAGTTATGTATTGTAACCTCTTAAGTTGTTTCTTATTCTTAACCATGGACTAGGGGTTATTTTTGTCCTGCTTTAGTAGACAATCATCCAGATTGATTAGTTACTTGTCCCATTTTATTAAGTTGTGTAATGTAAGCTCTTAAGTTGCTTACACATGATGCTAATTTATGCAAAAATATTCTTTTGAAAATCCTGTAGTGGCCGCCAATCAACGTCGATCTCGTTGGAGCCAGGAGCGAGGTCTAGAAGATGGCAGCAGCCATGGCACCTAGCGCAAGCGCTGGCCAGTCGTGGCCCCCAACCACATCCATCTCGTTGTTGGCGCATAGAGCGAGGTCAAGCCGATGGCGACGACCATGGCACTTAGCGCGAGTACGAGCTGATCATGGCCCTTGACCTGCGTAAGTTGCTTATCCATTTTAATTAAGATACTCATTTTGAATTGTTAAGTTGCTTATTGAAACTTTGTTACGTTATTTAAAAATCTATGGAGTTTTTTATGGATTGTTTCCTATGTTCTGAATTTTTGTGTTTTCCATCTGATACAAGTTGTTTATCCACCTTAATAAGTTACTTACTAATATTTGTTAAGTTGCGTAATGAAAAATGTTAAGTTATTCTAGCTTCAGCATGCTCTAAGTTGCTTACACATAGTGTCGATCGATGGAGTGTCCTTTGGCTAAGGTTCTTTTACATAAGTACTTTATAATGTTATAGATGTGCTAACTTAATTACATGTAATGTCGATCCATAGATAGTGTTCTTTTGCTAAGTTGCTTTTAGATGCACTTCTTTGTTGGTGCAAGCATAGAGTGTTCCTAGAATACAAAGCAAGTTTGATGTAGTGATTGGATATATGCATACTATGTTGTGCAAGGGGGTTCCTCTTATTTTGTCTTGCATACACTTGGGTATCAATGAATTGAACCAAGTTACTTCACATTTTACTACATACCAACATGTGGAGGGCCCTATGTATGCTATTACCTATCCTAGTTTTTGTGCCTTTTGATATTTTTCCATAGACTAAATTGCTCTTGTATTTTGCTCATGTTCTACTTAAGAATCATATAGGCTACCGTACTATGTGTTTTAATTGTCCGAGGGTTCACCTTGTGTTGTTTCCTCGCACAACTAAGTTGCTGCATTGATATAATCATGTTATACTTAACAAGAATCTCGGATTCCCGAACTACGCAATTAAGTTGTCCCCATGATTAGCCTTGTTGTATTTCTCATACAACTAAGTTGTTGCGTTTGATATAATCATATTCTAGTTAACAAAGAACCGGGTGTTACCTATGTATGCAATTTAGTTTGTGTGGGGCCCCCGAATTAATCCTCCGAGAATCCATGTTATGCATACAACACGATCCCATGATCAGTTAGTCGTGACACATAACCGACAAGTATCAAAGTAAAGATTCAATACTTAAGTGGATACATGCCATACCTGTAACACCCTCAAATCAGTCCTATGCAAGTTTTAGCCCTTTCCGCCAAACCCGCATAGAAACGATTCAAGGACGCCCACCAGGCACTTTCGTGCGGGTGGAAAACGAAGTAATAACATTACACAACAGTCCTCGATGGGACCCACAGAACAGATATATATACAATAGTGACTCAACGAGTCAAGAATACAGATATAATATACAAAGATTCAAATCACCTTGAAATCGATAGAGCGTCTGACTATGGATAAGATGCAAATGGGGCTAAGAGCCCTGAAGAATAACCATCGGCGTCCATAACCCTGCCCAGGCCAAGCCGGAAGGGTAACCCTGCTAACGACGGCGATCTCAAACCTGCTAAAACAAAAAGGGTGCCGACAAAGGGCAAAGGAAAAATAGGAGCGTCAGTACTGAGGCCAGTACACGGCGAGGCTAGAATTCG
Organism: Avena eriantha; assembly: GCA_910589775.1. Classification (NCBI taxonomy): domain Eukaryota; kingdom Viridiplantae; phylum Streptophyta; class Magnoliopsida; order Poales; family Poaceae; genus Avena; species Avena eriantha. The sequence continues at coordinate 537,860,566 of OU342743.1, read as the reverse complement.
GCCGCTCTCGCCTACATAGGTATGGTGGGCTGAAGCGGCAGCGCAACGGCACTAAACAACCTATAGAGACTCGGTATCACTGGCGGCTATTAGAGAGGGGTAAGAAAGACCGATTCGAATCCAACCTGAAGCTAACACCAAACAAACCCATCCTGGTATTTCCCCCTCGAGACCAAACGAGGAAATCGGACCAAGGAACTCACTCAGTTGGCAATTTTACTTATTCCATTATAGTTGCAGCAATTACTAATCAGATATAGATATCATGAGCCATCCTGATAGCATAAGTAGTGGGCAGTTTTAGTTAACATCTTGTTGTAGTTGGAACATTTACTAGTCAGATATAATTGTCCTGAGAAATCCCAAACCCAACAGTTGTTGACACTTTTATCACATTCCATTGGAGTTGCAATACTTACTGGACATGTATAGCATGTCACCAAACAACCCAGATCCACCAGTGGTTGGCATTTTTAATATCCATTCCGTTATAGTTGCTTCTGATTACTAGTCACATATTAAGTCAAATTTATAGCACTACTTTAGTTATGCTTGTCTATGATCGAGATATTGTGCTCCAAGTCGTCCATAACCACGGACACGGCTTTCAGAAAGTTTTACCCTGCAGGGGTGCATAAATAGCAACACACACTCGATCAACCTCAGAAAAACCAACTCAAAACCCAACGAGGCATTCACGACAAAGCGATCACAGGATTCAGAAATATTTTAGGGGGCTACCCCACTAAGCTATCCGCAACGAAGTTGGCCGGCTCCGGAACGGACCCAAGGTTTGCGACGACGGCTGTAAACGACTGGGAACCCGAACATGTGACTGGGCTTGTCGATACCGCGAAAACGTGGCGCGATCCAAAACAGTACAGGTGCTCCACGCACAATTTTAAATAAAGCGGTAAAGCATGACATAGGTACAGGATAGTAATAAAGCCCCAAACTACTTTGTGGCCCCAAGAAATAGAAATGAATCAAGCTCTGGCTCAGGGGGGTCCATAAGGCCTCCCGGATGTGGATAGTGCGAAAAATCAAGGAACATGTATCAAGTACTCGGGGTCCTACGGGACACAAGTGGCATGGAAGACCCAAATAATATCTATTGCCCACCGATGCCTCTGCATTAGTTATATCTAGCATTTTAATAGTTGTAATTAAAGTCATGATCATCTCCACCAATAAGCATCCCCACCAATAAGCATCTGCCAGCATTCCAACAACTGGGGTACTCGACAACACGAGATCGCACCTGAGCAAGAAACTATGACTAGAAAGGCCAGCTATCTACCAAACACAGGTAATGGGAGGTGTCCAAGGCAGTATAGAGGCTGCACGGGATATATCTGGTACGGAACACTAAAGCATCGCGACACGGATAGCAATAGATCAGCAGGAGGAAGTAAATACTATAAATAATAGGTAGAAGGGGAGAGATGCTCGCCTGGGAAACACTGCCGGAGATTCATATCCGGAGAACTTGTCGGTGCTCGCATCTACCCATCGGCCTAATCCGCGAAGAAGCAAACACTAGAAGAAACACCGGATGCAATATTTAATACCACGGCAGAAGATCCGGCATGATCATGATATGATGCATATGCGGTGCAATTAGGCAGTATTAAGCGGAACCGGGGTCCCGACAATTAATTAAATGATTCATGTTGTTTAGCTACCCGCAATTTAAATGTTGATTAAACAAGGCAAAACATGGCATAGGTTCACTACACCAATTTAAATAGAAGCAGTATAAGACTATATTTGCCCAAATATGCGCTCCATATTTAATTTCTAGGTACATCGCTATTTAATCTACAACCACAGGAGATATGATACACATGAATAGTTTTAATGCATACGAGATATACATGACATTTTATAAAATAAAATAAACAAAAGATTGGATCGAGGTCTCACGATTTGGATCAGAGTTGACGAAGCCATCTTCAAGTTACCGTAAAGTATAGATAATAGCTGGCATCACGGAAGGGGACATATCGGTAGGCCGGCATCATTGGACGGCAATACCAATGTCGTATGACAAAGTGATGTTCATCTTGGTGAAAAAGAAGACCCACGAAACATAGCTCTGATAGATCATGTTGGAAAATGGAAGCAAGACTCTTGTAAACATTTCGTCGAACACCTGACGGACAGGGGGTCGCTAGAGACAAAACAATATCAACAAGAGATATACGTACCTAAGCTTGGCGCGCTTGATGCCGTTGCGATAAATCGGAAATAGAAGATAGTCACACGATGAAACGGAGTTTGCGCAGCTCGGGCGAAAAGAAAAAGACGGCGCGGGCTGGCGCACACGCGCAGGACAGGGAGCGGTGTGGCTTCAAGGACCTGGCCGACAGGCCCCTGTGCGCGAGCGGGAGGACCAAGGGGCAGGGGCGCGCTGTGCTGCTACAGAGGAAAATAATTTGGTGGCCGGCCAGATATTTATGCATGCGATGTATAGCTAGCTCCTCAATGGAACCAAGGGACAAAGCATCTGCTCGTGGTGTGGATTTGAAATTATATCGATGGGGAATTTTGCTAGCTAGTATTGGATAACCAAAAGAGCCGGCATTTGGTGCGTGGAAATCTGGTGGTGCGTTGCTGCCGTTGATGGATTAGATGGGAAGCGGACGAGGTCCTCCGGGGTCAGAGATCTGGCTGCCGTTGCACACGCGTTAAGGGCCAAGGCGGCGGCAACCCGATGCCTGCAGCGATGGAACCCAATGAGCAGATGTGGTGTGTGACTATGTGAGATGCTCAGCTAGATAATTATCAACCTCACGTGAGGATTTGCAAGGACAAGCTCAAATCGATGGCCAGCTGCTGCCGGTGCACATGGCAGAGAAAGGAGGAAACGACGGCGATCTTTGGAGTACTGCGGCAACAACACATGGGGAAAAATAGTTCACTAACGAACAGGATTTTAGACAAGAAGGAATCATAAAAGGAGGGAATTTTTAGGAAGAGGACATGGAAATTTTGGGGCACGATCTAGATCTCAGATTTGGGGCTAGGTTTTGGGGAGAAAGAGGAAGGGGAATAGACTATTTATATAGTCCAAAGTAGACTAGATGAGACTAGTTTTGGGCCAAAACTTTAGACGGGCTTTTTGCCTAGTTTTAGTTTTAGTAAAATAAGAAAACCTTTTATGGTCACGTAACAGACTGAAAATATTGTTTTAATTTAAATAACAAAGAAAGATGACGGATTAATATATATTAGAGCGTACGGATATTTTAGAAAAACAAAATACGGTGTTTAATAAAAATACTTTCACGCTTAGAAAAATGCAAGAAAAATATGCATGATGACATGATGATGCTCAAATGCAATGCGGCATGATGACATGAGCATGCGGTCATGATGATGCAATGCAAAAAAACCCAGTGATTTTCTAGTAGTGGTTTTGCGGGGCGCCACAATTCGACACCACTAACAATGGATCTCGCCCTCGAGATCCGCCTCATGGTACCGGGAAGAAGGTCGGCGATCTGAATCTTCTCTCTTTGTGTAGATGCTCGCGACACCACTAACAAGAGGTCGTTGTCCGTGATCGTCGAGAACACTCTGGGAACAAAGGCGAAGATAAAGGTATCAACAAATAAAGCCACCTCTAACTTCCGTGGACGGAGTAAAATTGCTGGATCCACCGATTCAATGTACAAAGCGAATGATAAGAGTAGTGGTATGGTAGCTAGTCCATCCCGCACCCAAAGCATTACTTTGCACATGAATAGGAGAATTAAGCAACCAACTCTCGGAATTCAGACTGAAGATCTCGACAAGCGAGGTTCGGAAACAAGGGAGTGATGCATACTCTGCATCGGATCTAGCGTAGATGATGTCGTCGCGTTGAAAACACCGGAAGGCACAAACAAGGAACATAGAGAATTCCAACGGATGAATGATTCCTCAGAGAGCACGAAGATCGGATGTAGAACCACCGTTACCAAAGGAGGAAGCGAAACCCTGAAGGTACGACGGAAACCCAGCCACAAGAAATCCTATACTTGAAGAAAGATAAGAGAGCAGATTCAAAACACGATGAGGTAAGAGGAGAACAGCATAGGGGTAAGGAGTAAAAGCAGACCTAATCAGATCTATCCAACCGATTTTGAAAAATAGTTTTTGACACTCTACTTCGGCCGTTAGCTAGGTTATCCTACATGCTGGACTTGTGGGGTATCGTAACTGCTGGGCTCTGATACCACTCTGTAACACCCTCAAATCGGCCCTATGCAAGTTTTAGCCCTTTCCGCCAAACCCGCATAGAAACGATTCAAGGATGCCCACCAGGCACTTTCGTGCGGGTGGAAAACGAAGTAATAACATTACACAACAGTCCTCGATGGGACCCACAGAACAAATATATATACAATAGTGACTCAACGAGTCAAGAATACAGATATAATATACAAAGATTCAAATCACCTTGAAATCGATAGAGCGTCCGACTACGGACAAGATGCAAATGGGGCTAAGAGCCCTGAAGAATAACCATCGGCGTCCATGACCCTGCCCAGGCCAAGCCGGAAGGGTAACCCTGCTAACGACGGCGATCTCAAACCTGCTAAAACAAAAGGGGTGCCGACAAAGGGCAAAGGAAAAAGAGGAGTGTCAGTACTGAGGCCAGTACACGGCGAGGCTAGAATTCGGCGGCTCTCGCCTACATAGGTATGGTGGGCTGAAGCGGCAGCGCAATGGCACTAAACAACCTATAGAGACTCGGTATCACTGGCGGCTATTAGAGAGGGGTAAGAAAGACCGATTCGGATTCAACCTGAAGCTAACACCAAACAAACCCATCCTGGTATTTCCCCCTCGAGACCAAACGAGGAAGTCGGACCAAGGAACTCACTCAGTTGGCAATTTTACTCATTCCATTATAGTTGCAGCAATTACTAATCAGATATAGATATCATGAGTCATCCTGATAGCATAAGTAGTGGGCAGTTTTAGTTAACATCCTGTTGTAGTTGGAACATTTACTAGTCAGATATAATTGTCCTGAGGAATCCCAAACCCAACAGTTGTTGACTCTTTTATCACATTCCACTGGAGTTGCAATACTTACTGGACAGGTATAGCATGTCACTAAACAACCCAGATCCACCAGTGGTTGGCATTTTTAATATCCATTCTGTTATAGTTGCTTCTGATTACTAGTCACATATTAAGTCAAATTTATAACACTACTTTAGTTATGCTTGTCTATGATCGAGATACTGTGCTCCAAGTCGTCCATAACCGCGGACACGGCTTTCAGAAAGTTTTACCCTGCAGGGGTGCACAAATAGCAACACACAATCGATCAACCTCGGAAAAACCAACTCAAAACCCAACGAGGCATTCACGACAAAGCGATCACAGGATTCAGAAATATTTCAGGGGGCCACCCCACTAAGCTACCCGCAACGAAGTTGGCCGGCTGCGGAACGGACCCAGGGTTTGCGACGACGGCTGTAAACGACTAGGAACCTGAAAATGTGACTGGGCTTGTCGATACCGCGAAAACGTGGCGCGATCCAAAACAGTACAGGTGCTCCATGCACAATCTTAAATAAAGTGGTAAAGCATGACATAGGTATAGGATAGTAATAAATCCCCAAACTACTTTGTGGCCCCAAGAAATAGAAATGAATCAAGCTCTGGCTCAGGGGGGTCCATAAGGCCTCCCGGATGTTGATAGTGCGAAAAATCAAGGAACAGGTATCAAGTACTCGGGGTCCTACGGGACACAAGTGGGCGTGAAAGAACCAAATAACATCTATTGCCCACCGATGCCTCTGCATTAGTTATATCTAGCATTTTAATAGTTGTAATTAAAGTCATGATCATCTCCACCAATAAGCATCCCCACCCATAAGCATCTGCCAGCATTCCAACAACTGGGGTACTCGACAACACGAGATCGCACCTGAGCAAGCAACTATGACTCGCAAGGCCAGCTATCTACCAAACACAGGTAATGGAAGGTGTCCAAGGCAATATAGAGGCTGCACGGGATATATCTGGTACGGAACACTAAAGCATCGCGACACGGATAGCAATAGATCAATAGGAGGAAGTAAAGACTATAAATGCAAAATAGGTAGAAGGGGAGAGATGCTCGCCTGGGAAACTCTACCGGAGATTCATATCCGGAGAACTTGTCGGTACTCGCATCTACTCATCAGCCTAATCCGCGAAGAAGCAAACACTAGAAGAAACACCGGATGCAATATTTAATACCACGGCAGAAGATCCGGCATGATCATGATATGATGCATATGCGGTGCAATTAAGCAGTATTAAGCAGAACCGGGGTCCTGACAATTAATTAAATGATTCATGTTGTTTAGCTACCCGCAATTTAAATGTTGATTAAACAAGGCAAAACATGGCATCGGTTCACTACACCAATTTAAATAGAAGCAGTATAAGACTATATTTGCCCAAATATGCGCTCCATACTTAATTTCTAGGTACATCGCTATTTAATCTAAAACCACAGGAGATATGATACACATGAATAGTTTTAATGCATACGAGATATACATGACATTTTATAAAATAAAATAAACAAAGGATTGGATCGAGGTCTCACGATTTGGATCAGAGTTGACGAAGCCATCTTCAAGTTACCGTAAAGTATAGATAATAGCTAGCATCACGGAAGGGGACATATCGGTAGGCCGGCATCATTGGACGGCAATACCAATGTCGTCTGACAAAGTGATGTTCATCTTGGTGAAATAGAAGACCCACGAAACATAGCTGTGATAGATCATGTTGGAAAATGGAAGCAAGACTCTTGTAAACATTTCGTCGAACACCTGACGGACAGGGGGTCGCTGGAGACAAAACAATATCAACAGGAGATATACGTACCGAAGCTTGGCGCGCTTGATGCCGTTGTGATAAATCGGAAATAGAAGATAGTCACACGATGAAGCGGAGTTTGCGTAGCTCGGGCGAAAAGAAAAAGATGGCGCGGCTGGCTGGCGCACACGCGCAGGACAGGGAGCGGTGTGGCTTCAAGGACCTGGCCGACAGGCCCCTGTGCGCGAGCGGGAGGACCAAGGGGCAGGGGCGCGCTGTGCTGCTGCAGAGGAAAATAATTTGGTGGCCGGCCAGATATTTATGCATGCGATGTATAGCTAGCTCCTCAATGGAACCAAGGGACAAAGCATCTGCTCGTGGTGTGGATTTGAAATTATATCGATGGGGAATTTTGCTAGCTAGTATTGGATAACCAAAAGAGCCGGCATTTGGTGCGTGGAAATCTGGTGGTGCGTTGCTGCCGTTGATGGATTAGATGGGAAGCGGACGAGGTCCTCCGGGGTCAGAGATCTGGCTGCCGTTGCACACGCGTTAAGGGCCAAGGCGGCGGCCACCCGATGCCTGCAGCGATGGAACCCAATGAGCAGATGTGGTGTGTGACTGTGTGAGATGCTCAGCTAGATAATTATCAACCTCACGTGAGGATTTGCAAGGACAAGCTCAAATCGATGGCCAGCTGCTGCCGGTGCACATGGCAGAGAAAGGAGGAAACGACGGCGATCTTTGGAGTACTGCGGCAACAACACATGGGGAAAAAATAGTTCACTAACGAACAAGATTTTAGACAAGAAGGAATCATAAAAGGAGGGAATTTTTAGGAAGAGGACATGGAAATTTTAGGGCACGATCTAGATCTCAGATTTGGGGCTAGGTTTTGGGGAGAAAGAGGAAGGGGAATAGACTATTTATATAGTCCAAAGTAGACTAGATGAGACTAGTTTTGGGCCAAAACTTTAGACGGGCTTTTTGCCTAGTTTTAGTTTTAGTAAAATAAGAAAACCTTTTATGGTCACGTAACAGACTGAAAATATTGTTTTAATTTAAATAACAAAGAAAGATGACGGCTTAATATATATTAGAGCGTACGGATATTTTAGAAAAACAAAATACGGTGTTTAATAAAAATACTTTCACGCTTAGAAAAATGCAAGAAAAATATGCATGATGACATGACGATGCTCAAATGCAATGCGGCATGATGACATGAGCATGCGGTCATGATGATGCAATGCAAAAAAACCCAGCGATTTTCTAATAGTGGTTTTGCGGGGCGCCACAATACCTTACATGCAATTATGGCTACATCAATATTGACCAGCGGAACTTCATCAAGCGTAGAACCCGAGCCATGCCATAACCAAGAGGCAGCTGACTGGGAGAACGTCCTAGCTCGCATAGACATCAACTCCACCATCTTCTTGATATCTGACCAAGTTAATATCTAGGGACACTGCCAGTGAGTACTTTGAATGTACTCGCAAACCACCTTAAGAGAATAATAATAACAAGAGGATATGCAATATGGCTATGGTAGTACGAGGGCTCAAAAAGGTGTTCTTTCTCAAATAGTTTCTCTTGTAGATATATCATCTACATATCTTTGTTGAATACCTTTGTAAACATTTTGGAAAAACCTTTTTGAAAAGTTTTAGAAAAAATTAGGACTGGGTCACCCATTTGTTCCTCCTTCCGGTCATCCCATGACCAAACTCCTTTTCTTCTTCCGACCATCCCATGGTCAAAACATGTATTCCTTCCGACCATCCCATGGTCAAAACATTTCTAAAGCCATTGCTTTTCCTAAACCCTTTTTGAAATCAAAACCAGCACCGCTCTACAGCAACCTTCCGAACCGTCAATGATTGCGGACACGGCTATTCGAATAGATTTACAGTCTGCAGAGGTTGTACACTTTACGCACACCATCCGGGCTCCCTCCCTTGATCTACACCGATCGTGGGTCGAGTAACCAATCAAGACTCTCCGAATGCCACTCCAGTGTAAGTGCCTACCCTATGAGTGTTGTTCCCCTCAACACCGGGACGTCCTATATAGTACACAAGCCAACCAGAGCGCTTTTTCCACTTCCCAACTGTGTTCTTTCAATGAGGGGCTCATAGTAACGCGTGCAGGCCCGCAGACCCTTCGTTCCTTCTCCCGGTCGATGTTTTACGTGGACTCAGCCAGAGAAGGCCCACCCTCCAAGGATTTTTTTATCCCCTGTAGTCATTTCGAGGCAGCTTATACCAGAATAAACAGTCATCAAATCTAGCCCTGTCCCATTCTAGAGTAATGTGGTTGCACAGGTTAATTGTTCTAGCAAAACTGCAAAGAACCGGGTGCGTTTTCGTAAACCTTTTTCCTCCAGCTTTCCTTCCGCATTTTGTAAAACAAAACCCGTTTCTTCCTCAACATCTCTTGGGAGGTCCTACTTCACCAAGGTTTTGGTAATACACCATCTATCATACTAGGGTTAAATAGGTGTTATTAAGAGGGTTGTACTTAATAGTACAAAAGCGTAATGGTTTGGAGAAGCCAAGCCACTGCCAAGTAGAGATCATCATATAGTAAAACAATGCAGTTTTCATAAAGCAGTCAGTAAAACGTGCATAAGTAAACAGAAGGACAAGGCTTATGAGCAAGAAGGTGGCTTCTTGTGATCAGCAATATGGCATATGTCCCTGGACTTCTTCTTAGAATACCCAATAATACCAATAATAACCACCTCTTCTAGTCTCCGATATAATCGCCACTATCGTCGTTGAGATAATACATGCAAGCAAACAAAGGCCACAATCAACACAAGGCATACAATCACCAATACCACACAACAAACTAACATACTACACATTACTAAACTCAGTAGGTTTTGTTAGATTGAGGTGGTGGGGATGGGAATTACTTTAATTGCCACTGGGTCTTTGTTTTATGATTTATTTGTCCAAATACCACCTAATAAGGGGATTTAGAACTGGACTTGGGTCTGTAAGATGTCAATATGCATCAATGATACCATCAGGTAGGTGTTTACAAAACAAGGCCAACAAAAGTGGTTTCACTATTTTATCAGTTTTCTTTGATTTCTTATGAATTTTCTAGCGATAAAACCTCTAGTTTTAGGAAATAACTAACCAGAAATGATCTGTAGTTTAAAAAAATTATTTCCTTGGATGGTTTTGTAGGGTTTGATGTACTGATTCACTCAGAGTTGGAATCATGTCAAAATATTTACAAGAATGCCCTCAGGAAATTCCAAAAGTCAGTTCTGTAGCTGTTTTGTCTTTTTCACCAGATTAATTATATAGAAGCTTTTCATATGGGCCCAATGCCACATGGTAGGTATTTGAATTACCTTTCTGTATAAATTTTAATTACTATTTTTGGGTATACAGAACTACTATGGTCAATTTATTGGTAAAATAACTCTACATAGAAAAGTTTAATACCAAATAAACCAACCATGGCTCATAAACTTTTGGGCTCTTGGGGTTTGATATATATTAGTATGAAGGTCTCCTAGGAGTTTGAATTAGGTCAATACCTATTTTTATTTGGCCTAGATAAATTCCTAAACTCATATCTATGTTGTTTTTGTTATTTTTACTATGGGAAGAATAGGAAGCAATTGACTATGGGGCCAGGGTTTCATGCAAGGTACTAATCATACCTTTTAGTACCAAAAGGATTTACATAAAAATGAAGTTACTGAACTAACAGAAAGATTTTATTAGTGCAAATGGTACCTCTGGGTTACTGATTTATTATTAAGATGGGCAGTAGTTGGGGCATCCAAGTGTACTGCATGTTAGAGTAAACACTCAGTAACCCTAGGAAATTTAGATCTGGTCAACTGGAGTTAGTTTACATTTTCAAAATGATTTATATGGACAAATTCTGGATCTGGGCAAAATGAATAAAAGAAAAGGTTTAGCGGGTTGTAATCTGGGGCAAACTGGGCCGCATGGGGAGGACTCAGCCCATCCGGGCGTAGCTAGGCGTGGGAGCTGGCTAGTTTTAAATGGATAGGGAGGGCCCGCTGTCAGCGAGAGCGGCGCTCTGAAGGGGTATATGGGCCTTTGGGCCATCCGATCAAGTAACCATCGACGGCCGAGCTTCGTCTTCCAGCTCGTGTCCGGCAACAGCTGACGGAAACCCTAGAGTGAGGCAGGGATAGCGGGGGCTTACCCAGGGCGCTCAGGCAGCGACGGTGATGGGCGGAGGCGACGCGGCTCTCGATGGCGAGTCGGGAGATGGGCGGCACGAGTAGGGTCGGTGCGGGAGTGGAACGCGCAGGTTTGTGCGGGCGGCGCATCGTCGGGGTTTCGCGGGAGCTTCTTCTAGGGGCCATCCTAGGGCAAGGGAAACATTAGATACATATGGTCGAGGAGAAGACATTCAGATAGATGAGAGGGGTAGGGGAGCTTTGGAGACCTAGCAAACCTCCACGCTTGCTCACACCACCGACGAGTGGTTTTTCTTGTCCCGAGCAGCAGAGAGCGGGGGGCTCGGCCTCCTATCTGGGGGTGGTGTTGGGGGAGCTCTGGGAGTGGAATGGGGTGGTTGTCACGCGCGGACGAGGCTGGGGTTCTATTTATCACGACGAGCGCGTCCACGGTGCATCGAGAGCACGACGGAGTGGGGAGGGTGCGTGGGAGCGCCGGGTTGGCCAAGCTACATGGTGGCTTGGGTCATGGAGTTGCTTTTGCGTGGTCTCCGCGATGGAGCGGGCCAGGGGCCTCGGGAGTGAGCGAGGATTAGGGTGATAATGCCTCCGTGTGCAGGCTGTTCGACGGAACATGTCGAGGCGTCTAGGGCTCGGGAAGGCGTGTGTGAGGGGCGAGGCTAGGAGAAGGGAGGTGATTAGGGGTAGGGGCTGTCTCTCGCGCGATCTTGAGTTGGTTTTGCACCGCAAGGAGGGTGAGGCGAGTGTGGTCGAAGTTGATTTTGTCCGACATGGACGCCACTGGTTGGGGGTCAGTGGGGTGCGAGGGTGAGGGGGAGGAAAGTCGGGGCGTGTCTGGGGAGTTGTATCACGCAGAGCTGGGACCAAGGAGAGGTATGATCGGGCAGGACTGCTGCTATGCTTAAATGGCAAGATCTTGCCCTCTCCTTAGTCTTACCCTCTTGGCTTTCTTTGGGGCTTGCTACAGTGGTCACCACGACCAAGGGGGGTGTGATGGTTGCTGTGGTGAGTGGTGGTGAGACTTTGGTAAAGAGTGGCTTTAGTTTAGTTCATGTTTTGATTTGTTTGCACTATTTGATCAAAATGGTACTTGTGAAGGAAGTTCAAAATTTTGCATAGGACAAGGTGGGAAGATGGTACTGGTAGATAGATGAGGTCAAGGTAGATATCCAGGAATTATTTGGGATTTTTCAGAGGATTTTAAGTCCACTTAAAATTAGTTATTCAAAAAGCACAGAAGTGGTTTCTAGGATATCATTTGATAATTTTACATTGTACATGGTTGGTTTTTGATGTGAGATGGTCCTAAATAGGAATCCATACCTTGAGGAATTTTACCATGATTTTTTGAGGATTAAAAGTATTTAAAACAATTATTATTCCATTTCTGCCATTTAAGAAAATAGGCAAAAAGAATTATTGAAACTCTTCAAGAATATTTATTTTTGTATTGGGAGGATAGGCTGTGATATATAGGACACAAATGTGCTAAAATATGGGGATGTGATTTGGAATAAAGCAAACTTGCCTTTAGAGAGGGAGTTTTGGAGGTTTTGTTCATTAAAGAAATTAACTAGGTTTTGACCCATAATAATTATGGGTAATATTATATAAATCTTTATAATCAAGTTATATGAAGTACATAAGGTGTATAAAGCATTTTCAACCCTGGGGTTTAGAATCCAACTTGATTTTCGCGAGGAGCAAGAATTAAAGGATCTCGGGTGATGTTATTTTCATACCATCAAAACATAGTTGTATCTTGGAGCTCAAGGCTCCTCTTGGTTCAAGGGCCATATGGATAGATATAAAAAGTTATCTAGATCACCATGGTACAAAAGTTTGGGCTTGATCATGTTTGAGCTCTCCAAGGATTCATTCCAAACTTTGAATAAAATAAGCCTACCAAAGCAGATTATCAAGTGGTCTTCAACACCATGTGGGTTTTTGCAGCACAAGGATCCATATGGAACAAGTGAAGTAAGTATTTTAGAACTTTATGAGTAGAACACAATCATGCAAGGAGTTGGTTAAAGTAAGGTAACATGTTGGTGTGAGCTTCTTCCAAAGTTGGCATGTTGATAAGATTTGCAGGAATTATTATTTTCTGGCCTGCAAAACTATCAAGAACAAGGGGGTTAGAGGATGGTCTAACCAAGGACAAGAGTGGTCCTTGGTATTCCTTATGATGGTCTACAAGATGGTTCAAGTGCATCACCAAAAAGGCACAAGGGTTGATAAAGAGAGGCACTCAAAGAAGTGATGTTGAAGTAGTTTCCAGACTTACTCAAAATTTGGCAGATTTAGGGGTTTTTACTAGAATATGAGTGGGGATGTTTTTGAGGGTTTGCAAGGTATCAAAGCATCATCAAGTGGATGATTTTGAAGTGTATATTGGGTAGAATAGATCCATGCTTGATATTGGTCTTCATTGACTTGGAAACTTCTAGAATGGATCACTTTAGAATTGATCTGGTTAAGGGTTTTAGATGATCACCTAGTGGCTAGAGATCAGATCCATCTTGTATTCTTGCTTAGGGTTTGGGGATTTTAAAGTTTCTTGATCCTAGAGGATGAGCTCCTAGAGTAGCTCATACTACTTCTAAGCAATCAAGTCAAACAACAGATTAAGGCAACTCATCTTACAAACAAATCAACAACTACTAGGGTTACCATCAAGCTTAGATGGAGGTAAGGATGGGCAATTTTGGAAAGGTTGGAGTTTGAATAAGGTAAGAGTTCTTGGTATCCTTACCAAGAGTAGAATTCAAAAGTTTATAAAAGGTTTTGGAGATCCTAGAGGTAAGAGTAGTTGAAGGTTCTGTCTTGAAAACATAAGGAGATTATAGCTCTCCATAGTTTTGTCAATAGAGGCTACTGAAATAGTTTGGTTTGCAAAGGCATCTTGGTTAAGGTTTTTGAAATGCCAGAACATTTGAGAATATGAAACATAAGCCAAGACAGTGTTTGTTAAATAGCTTTTGTCAACTGATGTTGAGGTAAGGAGTATATCATAAGATGTACAATGAGAAGCATAAGCACATACAACAACAGGCAAGCACTGCACAATTAAATAAGAATTTTTTTGTTCCCCCTGATTTTTGTATTCTGGACAACTAATCAGGGTTGCTGAAATTGGGATGTTACAGACCTTCCCCCTTAGAAGAATCTCGTCCGGAGATTCGGGAGAGTAAGGTTAGGGATTTGTGTTGGAGTAAGTGCTATGTGTTTCTCATGTACTAACTTGTCGGCTTTGTCTTTGAACATGGTCACTACAACAGTGAGGTTGAACTTCAATCGTCTATGATGCACGAGTATTGAGCAGGCTTCAGTCGGGATTGTGAGGGGTGATCTTCTTTCTGTAAGGATTTATGGCATTTCTCTTAAGGGATCATCGTATCCTAGTTTATGTCTTTGTGTCTACCTGCTGGATTGCTTCTGGCAGAGGGTTTTTCTATTTTATGGGAAAGACACAGTCTTTCCCCCTTAGGGTTAAACTAGGGTGGCTCGAAGTTAACGCAGTCCTTCCTTCTTGAAGTCGTCGGATGATGTTAGGTAGATATCACAATCTTATGCCCGGAGTTGAAACTTCCGGTGATGTTCGCAACTAGGTGTTATGAGGCTTATATACTACTTTTATTCGTACTTAGCCGATCGGAGTAGTTGAATTAGCGGATCGTCCAAGCTGTTTAGAACTAACGGCGTCCGCGAATCTGTGGTCCCTTAGGGTGGTCTTCAGCTGAAGTAGCCGAGGTTTCATAGAATCTTTAGTTAGTTTCTCAAGTAATAGCTCGTGAGTTGGTGCTTGGCGAGAAGAGATCGGATCTGGAAATCTTTCGGAAGTATCTCTCGATAGATAGTCTTCGGGATTTGAGTTGGAAAGACGCACCTTAGAGATTCACTGAGGTCTTTTGAGAATGGTGCAGACCTTCCGTCTTGAAGTGCTGGCGTGATGGTAAAGATGGTTGTATTTCTGTGGGTCTTGAGTTGAGGTCTTTGAGTGACGTCCTAATGCTCAAACCTGGACGGGACGGTTTCCTAACGAAGCTTAATGGAGTTAGCTCTAGGCAGGTTAGCAGTTAACGATGCTTCTTGCTAGTCTTCAGTCAATGTAGAGACATTCAGCTTCAGGGAGGAACTTCCCGTTGATTTGGGTGGGGCCGACTAAAATAGTTAGTCTCCTGAGGCGATCGGAAC
This sequence comes from Avena eriantha, assembly GCA_910589775.1. NCBI lineage: Eukaryota > Viridiplantae > Streptophyta > Magnoliopsida > Poales > Poaceae > Avena > Avena eriantha. The sequence continues at coordinate 537,845,349 of OU342743.1, read as the reverse complement.
CTCTAATACACCGGGGGTTAGTGTAGTTAGATCTTTACTTCTTGTATTGGTTTGTAGGTCTTGTGATTTCTCGCGGATAGGGAGGATCCTTTAGTGATCGACTTCCGGTTTCAACAGGATTTTGCTATAATAGACTGATGAATAATGGAGTGCTGCGCTATCGATGAGTCTTGAGAGGTGAGTTTGATGAGGTCTACCATTGTGCTGAGGTGAAGTCTTCAAGTTGCTCTGATTTGACGAGGTCGGGCTTCTGTTTCTGGCGATTCTTCGCCTCTCATAAACTCCCGAGGTTAATCTAGGTTCTCATTGGCAATAACTAACCGGGGGTTCTTCCTGAGTTACTAGGTAGGGTACCGCTCCTCGAGTCACATTTGTTAGAGGTCTAAGCAACCAGACACACATACAAGGCGAACAGAGCGAGGGGATCGCAATGTCCTTGGCAAACAACACACATCAAGCAACACATGACGCACTTAGGCAAGCAAACATGGCCAACTAGGGGGACCAAGGAGTTAACTACTCGCGATATAGGGGAATCCTATCTTAGGACTATTAATCCTAGAAATCATCGTTCTTAGGGTTTGAGTCACTATCTTACGTATGAAGCCTTCACTGGGTCATTGGATTCTACTCGGTAGTGCAATATTTGATTTCTTCTGATTAGGAGGATTCTGCTGGTAGGGCGATCTTGTAGTCTCCTTGTGTTTGTTGGTAGTTGCTTCTCTTCATCTCTTTTATCATCGCCTTCTCCTAGTTCCATATCCTATTTGTTTGAAATCCGTAGGTTTGAATTTTGGACGAGAGATAGGGGAAACCATTTTCGAAACAATTTAAACTAGGAGGAGATAAGATATAGAACTTTTAAAAAGGCTTTTGATAAAATAGTATTTGAAAGCCGGTGCTTCCTGAATAGTTTTTCCTATCTAACGACCATGCTAACTAAGGTTCTCCTACAATCAGGATGGCTCTGATACCAAGTCTGTGAGGCCCCCAGATTAATCCTCCGAGAATCCCTATTATGCATACACCACGATCCCATGATCAGTTAGTCATGACACATAACCGACAAGTATCAAAGTAAACATCCAATACTTAAGCAGATACACGCCATACCTTACATGCAATTATGGCTACATCAATAATGATCAGCAGAACTTCATCAAGCGTAGAGCCCGAGCCATGCCATAACCTATAGGCAGCTGACTAGGAGAACTTCCTAGCTCGCATAAACGTCAACTCCATCATCTTCTTGATATTTGACCAAGTTAATAGCCAAGGACAATGCCAGTGAGTACTTTGAATGTACTCGCAAACCACCTTAAGAGAATAATAATAACAAGAGGATATGCAATATGGCTGTGGTAGTACGAGGGCTCCAAAAGGTGTTCTTTTCTCAAATAGTTTCTCTTGTAGATATAGCATCTACATATCTTTGTTGAAAACCTTTGTAAACATTTTGGAAAAACCTTTTTGAAAAGTTTTGGAAAACATCAGGACTGGGTCACCCATTTGTTCCTCCTTCCGGTCATCCCATGACCAAACTCCTTTTCTTCCTTTCCGACCATCCCATGGTCAAAACATTTCCAAAGCCATTGCTTTTCCTAAATCCTTTTTGAAATCAAAACCAGCACCGCTCTACAGCAACCTTCCCAACCTTCCATGACCGCGGACACGGCTATTCAAATAGATTTACACTCTGCATAGGTTGTACACTTTACCCACACCATCCGGGCACCCTGCCCTGATCTACACCGATCCGGGGTCGAGTAACCGATCCAGACTCTCCAAATGCCACTCCAGTGTAAGTGCCTACCCTATGAGTGTTGTTCCCCTCAACACCGGGACGCCCTATATAGTACACAAGCCAACTAGAGCACTTTTTCCACTTCCCAAGTGTGCGCTTTCAATGAGGGGCTCATAGTAACGCGTGGAGGCCCGCAGACCCTTCATTCCTTCTCCCGTCAAAGTTTTACATGGACTTAGCCAGAGAAGGCCCACCCTCCAGTGATTTTTTTATCCCCTGTAGTCGTTGCGAGGCAGCTTATACCAGAATAAACAGTCATCAAATCCAGCCCTGTCCCATTCTAGAGTAATGTGGTTGCACAGGTTAATTGTTCTAGCAAAACTGCAAAGAACCGGGCGCGTTTTCGTAAACCTTTTTCCTCCAGCTTTCCTTTCGCATTTTGTAAAACAAAACCTGTTTCTTTCTCAACATCTCTTTGGAGGTACCACCTCACCAAGGTTTTATCATAAAACATTTGGTAAAACTTTTTCGGGGGTCTTCCCATCCTCTAGTTTTGCTTCGGCTAAAACGGGGTTTCCAAGGGGTATGGTGTAATACACCATCTATCATACTAGGGTTAAATAGGTGTCACCAAGAGGGTTGTACTTAATAGTACAAATGAGTAATGGTTTGGAGAAGCCAAGCCACTGCCAAGTAGAGATCATCATATAGTAAAACAATGCAGTTTTCATAAAGTAGTAAGTAAAACATGCATAAGTAAAACAGTAGGACAAGGCTTATGAGAAAGAAGGTGGCTTGCCTGTGATCAGCTATATGGCATATGTCCCTGGACTTCTTCTTAGAATACCCAATAATACCAATAATAACCACCTCTCCTGGTCTCCGATATAATCGCCACTATCGTCGTTGAGATAATTCATGCATGCAAACAAAGGCCACAATCAACACAAGGCATACAATCACCAATACCACACATCAAACTAACATACTACACATTACTAAACTCAGTAGGTTTTGTTAGATTGAGGTGGTGGGGATGTGAATTACTTTAATTGCCACTGGGGTCTTTGTTTTATGATTTATTTGTCCAAATACCACCTAATAAGGGGATTTAGAACTGGGCTTGGGTCTGTAAGATGTCAATATGCATCAATGATACCATCAGGTAGGTGTTGACAAAACAAGGACAACAAAAGTGGTTTCACTATTTTATCAGTTTTCTTTGATTTCTTATGAATTTTCTAGCGATAAAAGCTCTAGTTTTAGGAAATAACTAACTAGAAATGATCTGTAGTTTCAAAAATTATTTCCTTGGATGGTTTTGTAGGGCGTGATGTACTGATTCACTAAGAGTTGGAATCATGTCAAAATATTTACAAGAATGCTCTCAGGAAAAGGATTTACATCAAATGGAGTTACTGAACTCATAGAAAGATTTTATTAGTGCAAATGGTACCTCTGGGTTACTGATTTATTATTATTAAGATGGGTAATAATTGGGGCATCGAAGTGTACTGCATGTTAGAGTAAACACTCAGTAACCCTAGGAAATTTAGATCTGGTCAACTGGAGTTAGTTGACATGTTCAAAATGATTTAAACTGATGGACAAATTCTGGATCTGGGCAAAATGAATAAAAGAAAAGGTTTAGCGGGCTATAATCTAGGGCAAACTAGGCCGCATGGGAAGGACTCAGCCCATCCGGGCGTAGCCAGGCGCGGGAGATGGCTGGTTTTAAACGGACAGAGAGGGCCTGCTGTCAGCGAGAGCAGCGCTATGAAGGGGTATAGGGGCCTTTGGCCGTCCGATCAAGTAACCATCAACGACCGAGCTTCGTCTTCCAGCTCGCGTCCGGCAACAGTTGACAAAAACCCTAGAGTGAGGCAGGAACGGCGGGGGCTTACCCAGGTCGCTCGGGCAGCGACGGGGATGGGCGAAGGCGACGTGGCTCTCGATGGCGAGTCGGGAGATGGGCGGCATGAGTAGTGTCGGTGCGGGAGTGGAACGCGCAGGTTTGTGCGGGCGGCGCACCGTCAGGGTTTCACTGGAGCTTCTTCCAGGGGCCATCCTAGGGCAAGGGAAACACAACATTAGATACATATGGTCGAGGAGAAGACATTCAGATAGATGAGAGGGGTAGGGGAGCTTCGGAGACCTGGCAAACCTCCACGCTTGCTCACACCACCGACGAGTGGTTTTTCTTCTCCCGAGCAGCAGAGAGCGGGAGGCTCGGCCTCCTATCTGGGGGTGGTGTTGGGGAGCTCTAGGAGTGGAATGGGGTGGTTGTCAAGCGCGGGCGAGGCTGGGGTTCTATTTATTGCGACGAGCGCGTCCACGGTGCACCGAGAGCATGGCGGAGTGGGGAGGGTGCGTGGGAGCACTGGGTTGGCCAAGCTGTGCGGTGGCTTGGGTCGTGGAGTTGCTTTTGCATGGTCTCCGTGATGGAGCGGGCCAGGGGCCTCGGGAGTGAGCGAGGTGAGGGCGACAACGCCTCCGCGTGCAGGCTTTTTCGATGGAACATGTCGAGGCGTCTAGGGATCGGGAAGGCGCGTGTGAGGGGTGAGGCTAGGAGTAGGGAGGTGATTAGGGGTAGGGCTGTCTCCCGTGCAATCTCGAGTTGGTTTTGCACCGCAAGGAGGGTGAGGCGAGTGTGGTCGAAGTCGATCTGTCCGACGTTGACACCGCTGGTTGGGGGTCAGTGGGGTGCGAGGGTGAGTAGGAGGAAAGTCGGGGGCGTGTCTAGGGAGTTGTATCACGCAGATCTAGGACCAGGGAGAGGCATGACCGGGCAGGACTGCTGCTATTCTTAAATGGCAAGATCTTGCCCTCTCCTTAGTCTTACCCTCTTGGCCGTCTTGGGGGCTTGCTACAGTGGTCACCACGACCAATGGGGGGGGTGTGATGGTTGCTGTGGTGAGTGGTGGTGAGACTTTGGTAAAGAGTGGCTACAGTTTAGTTCATGTTTTGATTTGTTTGCACTATTTGATCAAAATGGTACTTGTGAAGGAAGTTCAAAATTTTGCATAGGACAAGGTGGGAAGATGGTACTGGTAGATAGATGAGGTCAAGGTAGATATCCAGGAATTATTTGGGATTTTTTCAGAGGATTTTAAGTCCACTTAAAATCATTTATTCAAAAAGTATAGAAGTGGTTTCTAGGAGATCATTTGATAATTTTACATTGGACATGGTTGGTTTTTGATGTCAGATGGTCCTAAATAGGAATCTATACCTTGAGTAATTTTACCACGATTTATTCAGGATTAAAAGTATTTAAAACAATTATTATTCCATTTCTGCCATTTAAGAAAATAGGCAAAAAGAATTATTGAAACTCTTCAAGAATATTTATTTTTGTATTGGGAGGATAGGTTGTGATATATAGGACACAAATGTGCTAAAAGATGGGGATGTGATTTGGATAAAAGCAAACTTGCCTTTAGAGAGGGAGTTTTGTTCATTAAAGAAATTAACTAGGTTTTGACCCATAATAATTATGGGTAATATTATATAAATCTTTATAATCAAGTTATATGAAGTACATAAGGTGTATAAAGCATTTTCAACCTTGGGGTTTAGAATCCAACTTGATTTTGGCGAGAGCAATAATTAAAGGATCTCGGGTGATGTTATTTTCATACCATCAAAACACAGTTGTATCTTGGAGCTCAAGGCTCCCCCTTGGTTCAAGGGCCAAATGGATAGATATACCAAGTTATTTAGATCACCATGGTATAGAAGTTTGGGCTTGATCATGTTTGAGCTCTCCAAGGATTGATTCCAAACTTTGAATAAAATAAGCCCGCCAAAGCAGATTATCAAGTGGTCTTCAAAACCATGTGGGTTTTCGAAGGACAAAGATCCATATGGAACAAGTGAAGTAAGTATTGCTAGACCTTTATGATTAGAACACAATCATGCAAGGTGTTGGTGAACGGAAGGTAACATGTAGGTGTGAGCTTCTTCCAAAGTAGGCATGTTGATAAGATTTGCAGGAATTATTATTTTCTGGCCTGCAAAACTATCAAGAACAAGGGGGTTAGAGGAGGGTCTAACCAAGGGCAAGAGTGGTCCTTGTTAGTCCTTATGATTTTCTACAAGATGGTTCAAGTGCATCACCAAAAAGGCACAAGGGTTGAGAAAGAGAGGCAATCAAAGAAGTGATGTTGAAGTAGTTTCCAGACTTGGTCAAAATTTGGCAGATTTAGGGTTTTTGACTAGAATATGAGTGGGGATGTTTTTGAGGGTTTGCAAGGTATCAAAGCATCATCAAGTGGATGATTTTTAAGTTTAGATTGGGTAGAATAGATCCATGCTTTATATTGGTCTTCATTGACTTGGAAACTTTTAGAATGGATCACTTCGGAATTGATCTGGTTAAGGGTTTTAGATGATCACCTAGTGGCTAGAGATCAGATCCATCTTGTATTCTTGCCTAGGGTTTGGGTATTTTAAAGTTTCTTTATCCTAAAGGATGAGCTCCTAGAGTAGCTCATACTACTTCTAAGCAATCAAGTCAAACAACAGATCAAGGCAACTCATCTTACAAACAAATCAACAACTACTAGGGTTACCATCAAGCTTAGCTTGAGGTAAGGATGGGCAATTTTGGAAAGCTTGGAGTTTGAATAAGGTAAGAGTTCTTGGTATCCTTACCAAGAGTAGAATTCAAAAGCTTTATGAAAGGTTTTGGAGATCCTAGAGGTAAGAGTAGTTGAAGGTTTTGTTTTGAAAACATAAGGAGATTATAGCTCTCCATAGATTTGTCAACAGAGGCTACTGAAATAGTTTGATTTGCAAAGGCATCTTGGTTAAGGTTTTTGAAATGCCAGAACATTTGAGAATATGAAACATAAGCCAAGACAGTGTTTGTTAAATAGCTTTTGTCAACTGATGTTGAGGTAAGGAGTATATCATAAGATGTACAATCAGAAGCATAAGCACATACAACAACAGGCAAGCACTGCACAATTAAATAAGAAAAAGTTGTTGTTCCCCCTGATTTTTGCATTCTAGACAACTAATCAGGGTTGCTGAAATTGGGATGTTATAGTTTGTGCTAGGGTCCACACTATTGTTTTTTTTATACAACCAAGTTGTCGTAGTCGTATACCCATGCCCTACATGGAAAGAACCTAGGATTTTATAGAAGCAAAACTGGTTGTATCATGTATGTGCTCTTGTTGTATGTACCATACAAGTTAGTTGCAAGTTTCTACCAACTAAGTGTGATCTTGTATGTGCTCTTGTTTCTAGGCCTTTGCAGGTAAGTTAGGGTACATACAACGAGCTGGCAAAGATTACGGAGATTTCTTGTCTACTGAAAGGTTGAAGACGGTTGTGTGCATGTGCTCTGTTGTACCTTCTTGTCACCAAAAGAAGCGGCGGGTGGTTCTTCGCGGCTGCTAGAACCGATCGAGGTTAGAAGGGAGGGTTGCCCTCATGGAATTCCTCTTTGTAAAATCATGTAAAGATGATTTATTTTGAAAAGATTTGTAAAGATTGTGTAAATGTGATGATGTCATAGTTCTCATCTTATGGGAACCAGTGTTTTTATGGTGCAAAGCAGCCAAGCACATAATAGGAATCTGGTAAGGAGGGGACATAGTGTGTTGTATTTGCAGTTATGCACGGACGTGCTGTCTAGTTTGTCCACACCGGGCTGGTTGGAAGTCTGGCGAAGTCTGCCAGGTCCTTACCCAAAAGGGATCAAGATGGTTTTCCAAAAGTAGAATTACGGGAAGAAGTGGACTTTACGTTTGTGGGCGACTGGTGGATTGGACTATCTAGCCCCCGATTGCTCACTAGAGGCGCCCCAAATTAAAATCTTATTTAGGTGCCGCACGAACTATGAAAATACACAAAACCAGATTTCAACAAGGTCAGGAAAGTGACCGTTAAACAAAACTCAATCATAATATTCGATGCAGTCCTCAACAAACTCCACGATGGCCTGAGCGAACTCCTCACGTGGTGGGCTCGATGGACCAAATGTGGTGCATGTAAAGCTGTTTTTAACCCAAACATATTTTTACTTATACCTGTTCTTAACAAAATCATTAGCAAAACAAGATTTCATAAATTCTACCCAAAGCACATTTTTACCAAAACTCGGTGCTAATTCTTGAAGGGAATATGCCTTGAGAGGCAATAATAAAGTTGTTATTATATGTATTCCAAGTATATGATAGATGTTTATTTTGCATGCTATAACTGTATTCATTGGATACGTTAATACATGTGTGCTTAATAAACAAATAGAAAGTTCCTAGTTATGCCTCTCTTATAAACTAGCTCATTGATTAACAAGATGATCAAGGTTTCTTGATCATGGATATTGGATGTTGTTAATAACGAGGTCACTACATTGGTCGAATGATGTGATGAACATTCATCCAAAGTATAGCATTACGATCAAAGTCATTGTGTTTATATTGCTATAACATCATACGAAATAATCTTAGTCCTTAGACCATGAGATCATGTCAATCACTAACACTGGAAGAGTATCTTGATAACATCAAATGTCACACCGTAAAAGGGTGACTATAAAGGTAGGTTCAGTGCTACGAAGGTGTTATGTAGAGACCAATGGATCAAGAGTGGTATTTGTCCATCGTGATGACGGATAGATATACTCTAGGCCCTCTCGGTGATATCACATTAAGATAGCTTGCAAGCAAGTGGTGTGATCACTAGAATGTTATATCACGGGAACGAGAAAAGAGTGCATGTCGGAACGAGATCAAACTAGGTATAGAGATACCGATGATCTAATCTCAGACATGTAATATATCGTGAGACAAAGGGATTTAGTTACTAGTGTTAAAGGTTCTCACGATCACAGAAGTCATCATTGAATATGTGGGAGTCAGTATGGATCTCTAGGTCCCGCTACTGATTATTGATCAGAGAAGGGTCTTGATCATGTCTGCATTATTGAACTGTAGGGTGACACACTTAAGGGATACCAACACCATTTGGAGCAAATATGTTTCAGATGAAAGATTTGCAAAGCACTGGAATTATTTCAATGGACACCGGAATAGTTTCGGGTGAAATTGCTAAAATTGGTTCTGCATGTGATATTGAAATATTGCAGGGGGTTTTATGTGAATGTTTGTTAATTAAAGTAATTAACAAAATTCAGAATAAAATAAATAAAACAGTTTTATTAAATGAGAGTTGCATTAAATTTGGTGGAAATTTAATGCATGTGAGTGGGAATTTGAGTGGAGGCTAAATTTATGTGAGTGGAGATTCACCACATGAATGAAGGAAGAGGTGGTGGCACCTCCTCTTGGTCCTGGCCATGGGAAGGGGCTGCCCCTCTCCCTATAAAAGCCCCCCTCTCCTTCCTCTCAAAGCACACCTCCTCGTGAAGGATCTCTCTCCCCCTCTAGAATTATTCCCCCATGGTCTCGGATTAGTGAGATACATGTTTTCGGTGGAATTTCGTATGGAAGGAGTTGCTGCTTCCGCTGCATCGCTGGAGCGAGGAGGTGAAGGTTATTCGGTGGCCTGAACGTGTGTGCGATCATGGATGCGCTACCGACTTGTGGCACTGGACTTCTTCTTGATCCTAAGATCAGCAAGCATTCGACTATATCATCCACGAGTTTAATCTCGTTACACTTTATCGGTCTACAAGGGTATGTGCTCTATGGATGTATATCCACCCGTAGCTTGTATCTAGTAGATAAATCTTGGTGCTTAGTAGTTCCCATCGTAGGAATTTTTTTGTTTTCTATGCTGCGAACCTAACAATGGTATCAGAGCCCGATCTATGTGTAGATTCTTTGCACGGGTAGTACACATATGATTATGTGGGCGATGATGATCATGTTATTGCTTCTTACATGTATTTTGGATATTGGTGGCATAGTGGGATGAAGCGGCTCGGACTAACTTTTCATGTCCTCACACATGAGACCAGTTCCACGCTTGACATGCGACTAGTTTTGCATAAGTGGCTAGCGGGTGTCTGTCTGTCCTACTATAGTCAATATCTGATTTACTACGAGTTCCTAATAATTTGGTTATGATCGTTGTGGTTCTATGTTTGTAGGTAAGACCGGTTCTATCGAAAGCCCTAAGCCACGTAAAAACATGCAATTGATAAATTAGAAGCGTCTAGTTTAGATTTTTGTTAGGCTCGTGTCATGATATGGTAATCTTGTAAGTTGAAGTATAGTTGATACTGTTATAACATACTCAAACGTGTATGTTCCATAGACCTTGGCCTTACACACAAAGGAATGATAAAGATCATACCACGATGCACATGATAGTGATCAAAGTGCAAGAACCATACCATTTCACTTTATGCATATGATGTTTGCATCTTATATTGCTTGTTTGCACTTTAGTAGCATTATAAGATGATCCCTCATTTAGATATCAAGATAAAAATGTGTTCTTCCTTAAGTATGCACCGTTTTATGGATTGTTGTTTCAAGACATCACGTGATGATCAGGTGTTTTTGACTCTACGATTTCATACAACGGGTGTAAGACAGTTTTACACACGCCAGTACTAAGGTTCTCACTTGGCGAGCCTAACATGTACAAACATGGCCTCGGAACATAGACCAAAAGGTTAAGCATGAGTCATATAGTTGATATGATGTCCATATAGATGCTCGCCTTTGAAGCTACACCGACTCACATGATGATCGGACTTGGTGTAGTGGATTTGGTTCATGTAATCACCAAAAAGACATGAGGGATGTTATTTTTGAGTGGGAGTTCATTCATAATTTGATTAGTTAAACTTGATCTATCATAAACTTAGTATAAACTTTACAAATTCCGTTGTAGATGGCACCACCTGCTTTTAATTTCGATGTGTTCATGGAGAAAGAGAAACTTGCGATGAATGGTAGCAACTTTACCAACTGGGCCATGAATTTGAGGATTCTCCTCACTACTGCACAAAAGCAATATGTGCTAGAAGCGCCGCTAGACCCCTCACCAGCTCCTAATACCCCTGACGAGGAAAACAATGTCTATTTGACTCATCAGGAGGACCACAACTTAGTTCATTGCTGCATATTGTATGGGCTAGAGCCGGAACTCCGAAAGCTTTTCGGGAATGGCAATGCCTTTGATACCATGGGTGAATTGAAAATGATTTTCGATACCCATGCTTCCGTAGAGAGTTGGGACGCTTCTAAAAAGTTCTTTAGCTGCATGATGGAAGAGACTAGCTCCGTTAGTGAGCACGTACTCAAAATGTCTGGGTACGCCGATAAGCTTGTGTCCTTGGGAATAAAAATTCCCATTGAGTTAGGCATACATCATGTTCTCCAATCTCTGCCACCTAGCTACAAGAGCTTCATTATGAACTATAACATGCAGGGCATGAAAAAGTCTCCCCCGATCTTCTGTCAATGCTTAAGACTACATAAGTGGAGATCAAGAAAGAACATCAAGTGTTGATGATCAATAAGACCACTGGTTTCAAGAAAGACAAGAAGGGTAAAAAGAAGGGAAAGAAGGGCGGGAAATCTATTGTTGTGCCTGAAAACAAATCGCGAGCTAGCCCTAAGTCTGATATTGAGTGTTATTATTGCAAGGGACTGGCCATTGGAAGCGCATTTGCCCCACGTATTTGGCGGACAAGAAGGCTGGCAAGGCAAACAAAGTTATATGTGATATACATGTTATTGATGTGTACTTGACTAGTACTCACAGTATCACCTGGGTATTTGATACTGGTTCAGTTGCTAATATATGTAACTTGAATCAGGGACTGCGAAACAAGCGATAGCTAGCAAGGGATGAGGTCACGATGCGTGTCCGCAATGGATCAAGACTTGATATGATCACCGTCAGAATGCTGCCTCTCCATATGCTGCCAGGATTAGTGATAAATCTAAATAATTGTTATTTGGTGCCTACATTGAGCATGAAATTGTATCCGGATCGTGTTTATTGCAAAGTGGTTATTCTTTAAAATCTGAAAAACAATGATTGTTTGATTTATATGTATAATATCTTTTCTGGTCATGCACCTATGATGAATTGTTTATTTCTGTTGAATCTTGATAGTGCTGATACACATATTCATAATGTTGATGCTAAAAGGATTAAACTTGATAATGATATATCTACATATATGTGGCACTGTCGTCTAGGTCATATTGGCGTTAAACGCATGAAGAAACTCCATTCTGATGGACTTTTGGAATCACTTGATTTTGAATCATTTGATACATGTGAGCCATGCCTTATGGGCAAGATGACTAGAATCCCATTCTCCGGTACAATGGAGCGGGCGACAGATTTATTGGAAATCATACATACCGATGTATGTGGTCCAATGAGTGTGTCAGCGCGAGGTGGATATCGTTATTTTGTTAGTTCCACGGATGATTTGAGTAGATACGGGTATATCTATTTGATGAAACACAAGTATGAAACCTTTGAAAAGTTTAAGGAATTTCAGAGTGAAGTGGAAAATCATCGTAATAGAAAGATCAAATTTCTGCGGTCCGACCATGGAGGTGAGTATCTAAGTTGCGAGTTTAGCGCACATATGAGAGATTGTGGAATAGTTTCACAAGTCACACCTGTCAGAACACCACAACGTAATGGTGTGTCGGAACGTCGTAATCGTACTTTATTGGATATGGTTTGATCTATGATGTCTCCGAATGACTTGCCACTATCATTTTTGGGTTATGCACTAGAAACCGCTGCATTCACTTTAAATCGGGCACCATCTAAATCCATTGTAACAACAATGTATGAATTGTGGTTTGGAAACAAACCTAAGCTGTCATTTCTTAAAGTTTGGGATGCGATGTTTATGTGAAGAAACTTCAGCATGATAAACTTGAACCCAAAGCGGAAACATGCATCTTCATAGGATACCCTAAGGAAATAATTGAGTATTCCTTCTATCACAGGTCCGAGGGCAAGGTTTTCGTTGCCAAGAATGGATCCTTTCTAGAGAAAGAGTTTCTCGCGAAAGGTGTGTGTTGTCGGAAGGTAGAACTCAAAGAGGTTATTGAACCTTCTCTTCATGAAACGGCAAGTGGCGTAGCACCGGAAATTGTTCTAGAGTTGACTTCACCGAATGAAGAGGGAACTAATGATAATGATCATGAAACTCTGAAAGAGGACACTACCAAACCTTGTAGGTCAAGTAGGACACATGCAGCTCCTAAACTGTACGGAAATCCTGTTATGAATTTCATGGTTGATGAAATAGATGACCCTACGATGTATGAAGAAGCGATAATGAGCCCGGATTCCAAAAATGGCTAGAAGCCATGAAATCTGAGATGGGATCCATGTACGAAAACCAGGTTTGGACGTTGGTGGACTTACCTCACGACCAAAAGGCCGTTGAGAATAAATGGATTTTCAAAAGAAAAATTGATGTTTATGGTAATGTAACCATCTATAAAGCTCGACTTGTCGCAAAGGGGTTTTGACAAATTCAAGGAGTTGAATATGATGAGACATTCTCTCCCGTAGGGATGCTAAAGTCGGTTAGGATTATGTTAGCAATTGCTGCATATTTCAATTATGAGATATGGCAGATGGATGTCAAAACTGCGTTCCTCAATGGTAATATTGAAGAAGAGTTGTATATGATACAACCAAAGGGTTTTGTCGATCCTAAGGATGTTGACAAGGTATGCAAGCTTCAGCGATCCATCTATGGACTGAAGCAAGCATCCCAGAGTTGGAATCTCCGCTTTGATGAGGTGATCAAAGAGTTTGGATTTGTCCAAACTTATGGAGAGGCTTGTATGTACAAGAAAGTGAGTGGGAGCAATGTGGCATTTCTGATAGTATATGTGGATGACATATTACTGATTGGACATGATATAGATCTTTTAAACAATGTTAAAAGTTATCTAAACAGCAAATTTTTGACGAAGGGCCTTGGTGAAGCATCATATATATTAGACATTAAGATCTACAGAGATAGATCAAGGCACCTAATTGGGCTATCACAAAATATATACCTTGATAAGATTTTAAATAAGTCTAAAATGGATGAAAGTAAGAAGGGGTTCTTACCTATGTTGCAAGGAAAGACATTGAGTAAGACTCAAAGTTTGGCTTCGATGGAAGAAAGAGATATAATGGATAAAATCCCCTATGCTTCAGCCATAGGCTCTATAATGTACGCCATGCTATGTACAAGACTAGATGTGGCACATGCTATAAGTTTTACTAGTAGGTACCAATCTGATCCAGGTATGGAACACTGGATAGCGGTCAAGAATATCCTTAAGTACTTAAGAAGAACTAAGGAAATGTTTCTTGTATATGGAGGTGAAGAAGAGATGGTCACTAATTGTTATGTTGACGCTAGTTTTGACACCGATCTGGATACGTATTTCTCATGAACGGAGCAATAGTTAGTTGGAGGAGCTCCAAACAACCTATGGTGACAAGATCAACAATGGAGGCGGAATATATTGCTGCTTCAGAAGCAGCGCAGGAAGCGGTTTGGATGAAGGAGTTCATAACTGAACTAGGTGTGGTTCCTAGTGTGTTGGACCCAATGGTGATCTATTGTGACAATAATGGAGCCATAGCCAACACCAAGGAACCAAACCAAGGTCTCACAAGAATTCCAATCATATTAAGCGCCGGTTTCACTCCATCTGCGAGCATGTCAAGGATGGAGATATAAAGATTTGTAAAGTACACACGGATCTGAATATAGCAGATCTGTTGACTAAAGTTCTCCCTAGAGCAAAACATGATCAACACCAGAACTCCATGGGTGTTATATTTATCAGTGTGTAACTAGATTATTGTGTCTAGTGCAAGTGGGAGACTAAAGGGAATATGCCCTAAGAGGCAATAATAAAGTTGTTATTATATGTATTCCAAGTATATGATAGATTTTTATTTTGCATGCTATAATTGTATTGATTGGAAATGTTAATACATGTGTTCTTAATAAACAAATATAAAGTTCCTAGTTATGCCTCTCTTATAAACTAGCTCGTTGATTAACAAGATGATTAAGGTTTCCTGATCATGTACATTGGATGTTGTTAATAACGAGGTCGCAACATTGGTCGAATGATGTGATGAACATTCATCCGAAGTATAGCATTACGATCAAAGTCATTGTGTTTATATTGCTATAAAATCATACGAAGTAATCTTAGTCCTTAGACCATGAGATCATGTCAATCACTAACACTGGGAGAGTATCTTGATGACATCAAACATCACACTATGAAAGGGTGACTATAAAGGTGGGTTCAGTGCTATGAAGGTGTTATGTAGAGGCTCATGGATCAAGAGTGGGATTTTTCCATCCCGATGACGGATAGATATACTCTAGGCCCTCTCGGTGATATCACATTAAGATAGCTTGCAAGCAAGTGATGTGATCACTAGAATGTTATATCACAGGAATGAGAAAAGAGTGCATGTCGGCAACGAGATCAAAATAGGTATAGAGATACCGATGATTGAATCTCGGACATGTAATATATCGCGAGACAAAGGGATTTAGTTACTAGCGTTAAAGGTTCTCACGATCATAGAAGTCATCATTGAATATGTGGGAGTCAGTATGGATCTCCAGGTCCCGCTACTGATTATTGATCAGAGAAGGGTCTTGATCATGTCTGCATTATTCTCGAACTGAGGGTGACACACTTAAGGGATATAAACACCATTTGGAGCAAATATGTTTCAGACGAAAGATTTGCAAAGCGCTGGAATTATTTCAATGGACACCGGAATTGTTTCGGGTGAAATTGCTAAAATTGGTTCTGCATGTGATATTAAAATATTGCAGGGGGTTTTATGTGAATGTTTGTTAATTAAAGTAATTAACAAAATTCTGAATAAAAAATTAAAAGAGTTTTTTTAAATGAGAGTTGCATTAAATTTGGTGGAAATTTAATGCATGTGAGTGGGAATTTGAGTGGAGGCTAAATTTATGTGAGTGGAGATTCACCACATGAATGAAGGAAGAGGTGGGGGCACCTCCCCTTAGCGCCGGCCATGGGAAGGGGCTGCCCCCTCTCCCTATAAAAGGCCCCCTCTCATCTCTCTCAAAGCACACCTCCTCGTGAAGGATCTCTCCCCCCTCTAGAATTATTCCCCCATGGTCTCGGATTAGCGAGATACATGTTCCCGGTGGCATTTCGTCTGGAAGGAGTTGCCGCTTCCGCTACATCGCTGGAGCGAGGAGGTGGAGGTTGTTCGGTGGCCTGAACATGTGTACGATCATGGATGCGCTGATGAGTTGCGGCGCTGGACTTCTTCTCAATCCTGAGATCGGCAAGCGTTCGACTACATCATCCACGCGTTCAACCTCATTACACTTTGTCGTTCTACAAGGGTATGTTCTCTATGGATGTCTATCCAACCGTAGCTTGTATCTAGTAGATATATCTTGGTTCTTAGTAGTTCCCATCGTAGGAATTTTTTGTTTTCTATGTTGCGAACCCAACAATTCTATATAGCCAAACAAGCACTAAACCGGTCAAACCTCATCAGAGCAGACCTATCGGCGTACTTCCACTGAGGAACTCGTCGGAATATTCCTAGACCATGCTGGAATCCACCATCACACGCCGGAAGAGGCTGGAATCGGTCCGAATTAGGGTGGGCTTGACCTCTACTACCGATTCGAGGCTAGCCAGGGACGGTGACATGGGGTAACCTAAAAAATGCCCATGGTTATGGACTTGGGTTTTAGGAAAAGATGTGCGTTGGTGATTTCGTCGGCTTATCAGACAAACAAGGAAGACAAGATTTACTCGAGTTCAGATCCTCGTAGAGGAAACCCTACTCCTGCTTGTCCGATCTTTATTGATGGAGAGTACAAAGTGATCGGGTTGCTAGATGTGATCTAACTTACAGTGGATTGCTATTATGTACCCTCCCCGTTGGCTCTTCTGAGCCTTTATATGAGAGGTCGGGTCTCATAGTCCAATATGGGTCGGTTTAGAATTTGAAAGGTAACTCTGTGACTAAGTCGGTTACACCTTGGGCTTCTTCCTTCACCATCATTACTGGTTCCTGGGCTTCGGGTGCCTCCAGAACCTTTAGCTCCTTATGTGCTTTATGGTCCTCATCCTAGATCCATACCAGGTATACCAACAATGGGGATCTTATGGGTCATACCCATGCCGGTATCCCCCTGAGGATCCACTCGAGTCGTAGACTCAGGTTGAGTCTCCAAATTCTTTCAAGTACGCCCACTAGGGGCACTCGGAGGTTTATTCGGATGAATGAACTATAAGTTCCTTTGTTTCACCAGGATATTGGTATAACAAGCCTAATGCATCTGATGGATCAGGAACCAGTTAATTGCTCTTGGATAAAACATCATGAACCTTCTCAATCTCAAGTACCCCAACTTGAACCTGGTATATGCTGGTGTAATTCAGCTCGGGCCACGGAGGTCTTATCGAGTACTAAATTCCAGGTTTATGTTCGGTTACCCAACGCGTCTGTCGAAATATTTCATCATATCATAGATATGGAAAATTTATAGCAGGGCGCATTCCTGTGCGGTTACTAGACCCATAGGATGCATCGTGGGGTCTTATCTTTGTGTCGTAAACACGACATCCATACATGTTATCAAGGCAGACACGGCCTGAGAACTCGAAGCTTTTGTCGACTGCCTTGTTTAGATGATGGAATTAATGAAGTTGTTGTGTTCTTGAAGTGATGTTGGTATTTTTATTGGGGGCGCAATCAACACTTCTGTTGGGAGTGACCCCTGAGGCTACGCTCGTTCAAAGCGTAGGCTCAGAGTCATTTTTCTTAAAATTGTAGATACTCTCTCGTCGACTCTGTTGGAGGACTTTCTCTATCGGGTGCGCAGATAGCACTCCCGATGGGAGTAGCCCCTGAGGCTACATTCGGATGCTTGCATCCGAGCATAGGCTCAAAGTTATTCTTCTTGACCCTTTGCTTTTTACGTCAACTCTATAGGAGGATTTTTTTATCGGGTGCGTGGCTAACGCTCCCGATGGTAATATCCCCTGAGGCTATGTTCTGGTGCTTGCACCTAGAGTATAGGATCAGAGAGTTTATTCATCTGGAAGAGGTACTCGACTTAGGTCTTCTCTTGACTTCAAGTATTTCATTGTCTCTGTTGAAAACCTATTTTTATTGGGTGCATGGACAATGCTCCCGATGCGAGTATCACCCAAGGCTATGTTTGGATGCCTGCATCCGAGCATAGGCTCAAGAATCTACTTCATCTGAGGAAGTTATTCACTTGGATCTTTTATTCTAGAGGTGCCAACAATTTTTGTTCCAACCTGATGCTTTTTCTTCCTTGCTCATGATGTCATTGTTGACGATGATGGCATGCTCGAGTGCCTCTGCAAAGAACTTGATGCGATGCAACGATGGTGGGCCCGTGATGTAGTGCTAACCGATGCGTGGATGGCGCGTCGTGGATTTGACTGCACGACCCCATGACATGCAAGAATCGAGGCGTCATGAAGTTATTTCCCCCCTTTTTCATAGTAACGGAGTCTATGGGGATTCGATGGTTCATTTTTACCGCATCCACGTGGCACCATGGATGTGCAGCACATGAAATAACGCTAGGATTCAACATCTCTCCTATATTGCCACTGCTTTATAAATGATAGTGGGTGAAGTTACTGCTCACTTCCCCTTCCACCGCCCGCTTTCATCTTCCTCCTTGTGCTTCTTCTTCTCCATTGATGTCAAACATGCACTCCATTTTCCCTTGCAACTGCTCTAATGGAACCAAGCTACTCACCATGGGGAAGAGCAAAGCTGCTAGCTTCGCCACCTATGCTACAATGGCCAAGACGAAGATTAGGGGTGGGCTAGATGCAAGTGCACCACCCGCGAGCTCTGCGTTACCCGTCAGGCCAGTGTACTTCCATAGCGTACAAGCTTCCTAGAGACGAGGCCACACCTGCACCCGAGGAGGGATGAAGGGTAATGTTCTTGTCCTTTCTTTATCGCGTCATCTCTCTCCCTGCCGACGAGTTTCTTCGTTGACTTCTCTTTGTCTACGGCGTGCAGCTGCATCAGCTCATGCCCAACTCGATTCTACACATTACCTGCTTCATCACTCTGTGTGAGTGCTTCCTTGGGATTCACTCGCACTAGGGCACATGGATGCGCTTGTACTTCATCCGGAGTAACGCGACGAAGGACTTTCTCTATGATGTTGGTAGTGCCATCATCTCCATCCGCCTATACATCGATTACTTTGACTTCAAAATTGTTGACTCTGTCTCGGGTTGGCAAAGGAAGTGGTTCTACATCAAGGACAAGAAGCTATGGGATCGCTCATGTTGATATGACAAAGAGCATGGAGAAGGCTAAGTCCTAGGAGCCACATGACCCCAGTAGAGATTGCAGAGACGAACCCGCTGCTGGAGAGGATCCACACCCTACAATATCAGAAGGGCAAGGAGGTTTCAGGTCTCTACATCATGTCCCACTTCCTTTGGATCTAGATCTGGCCTCTCTAGCTAGGCTCGACTTTCAGCTATGTGGATGTATGCCATGAATAAAGACTCAATGAGGATTCCCCCGAGAACCTCTCCACATCCGAACTTGAGAAAAAGGTTTGGTCCTTCAGTACGCTCACCCGAGATGACAAAGTTCCCATAGCTTGTCGAGTAGATCCCTTCAGCAAGAAAAAAATTTCCCCAGCCGTAAATTTTTATTCCTTCATGTTGTCTTTCTGAGTTGTTCTCATATGTTCTCTTGTTTCCTTACATCAAAATATTTTTCCTATAGGAGCATGTTCCTTTGTGCTCCCTCCTCTGCCTGAAGGTTGCGAAGTACCTCAAGCTGCCGCGGACATAGAAGGGGACGTGGATACATGGGTTATCGTAAAACTCATACATGAGAAGGACTCAACCGCCAAGTCCTTACACTCTGTGAAGACACTCCCCTCTGCTAATTCTCGCGACTATGCTCCTGATGCTGCAAATGGAAATAGGAAAAGGACCAAGGAGGACGTCGAAACTATCATAGATTCTGATGACTCTAGTGCCTCCAAGCCGAAGATGATCCTGCCAATAAGGTCGTGTCCTCCTTCCAAGATGGGGTGTCCTGGTATTTCCGATGAGTACGCCATGGAGGGTTCCTCACAGAGTGTGTTTAGAGACATGGGGGAAGGCGGTGAGTTGGCGGGTACGAGGTAACACAGCTTACCTAGGTTCGAGTCCCACAACAGTGGTAGAACTCTACTCCTGCTATAAATCACTATAATGGCAATACACCAAGTTATAGGATTGGTTCGCTATGCGATGTGTTGTACGTTGGTTGTGCCAATCGTATGTGTCATACCCTAAAGGCTCCCACAAGTCTGGCTTATAAAGGCACCAAAACCTAGCGTTACAGGGAAAGGACCTTGTCGGACAAGGTAAAGAGTCCTACACTAATACTAACTAGTCTTCATGTCTTGTACTCCAAGGCTTCGACTATGTCGGTGACTCCCACGTAGCCTTCCTCTATCCGGCATGGGCCTCCCTTCTATATCTGTCTAACTGGGTTGCCCAGCAGGCCATAGGCCATGCTACCAACTGTGGGCCACCCGGGTTACCTAGATTAGAGACATGCAATGGTGATACCCATTTAGCATATCCCCAATAGTAGCCACCGGAGGACTTTGAGATCTTGCATCGTCTTGTCTATTGGTCTAGAATGCTCCATCTAGGTGATGTTGGCAATCCATCAAGCAACATCTCGAAGGTCTCCCAAAGAACTCTGCAGTCTTCTCTGTATTCATAATGTAGCCAGAGATTCTGTTAGTCCTTCCTCCCAAAGTCGGATGATTTCTGTCTTCCGTGGAATCTTTGGATGTGATTGCTCCACTGCAACGGTCAAAAGAATGACATAGGCTACAACCTATGCTACCTCAAAACTAACAGAAGGCAGAGAATTAATCATTAGCTATTTTTACGCACACGAAATCCGAAACGGTAAAGCGGCAATGGTGAAGGATGTGGCAAAATTACCGCGCACGTTCTTCTCCACGTCGATAGTACTTCGTCCGTTAAATCCTTCTGCACAAATCTTGACGCTGGGGTCTATATATTTTAACTACAGTTGGAATATTTTCTTTACCTGCAATCTTCCCTACGTCTTCTTCTTCCTCCAGCCGCATGACTGATGACTGCAAGTGCACATATTGTTTCTATCTAGTTTCGAAATAAAGATATCGATCCCACAGGGAGTAGTAGGCGAAAGACTAAGATGCTTTTAACTAAAACTAAACGAAGTACTTAAGGAATAACTTTAAGATGCAAGAAAAGAAGAGTTGTTTTTAGGTTTTTGGTTGAAGAGGCAATTTAAAGTAAAGTAAAACTTAATGCAGAAAATAAGAATCGCGTGTGTAAAAGAACTTGGAACTACAATAGGGAAAAAGGTGTTCTCAGGGAGTAGTGGATACACCGCTAGCAATTTAGACTAAGCAATCTAGATTATTATAACAAATATTCTCATGATATGTATGTATGTGGGAGGAGCTCCATATATGGACAAATAGGCAGCAACCACTGCTCACATCATCCTTCATAACCACAGCTGATGGATAAACAACATCAAACATATTATCCTGCTACTAAGGGATTTCTCCCATGGCATGGACATGTCTTTATGAGTTCTCCTTCCCCGATTTAGTACATAAAGAATGACAACAACTTTATAGTCACAGTAAGTGCTATCATCCCTCCATGTACTAACAAGTAATCCCCTTCATCATGTCCCCATAAGAGGCAAATGTTAAGGAGGTGCGCAACTCCCAACATCAAGATGAAGAAAATTAACACATACACATAATGATGTATAACATAATAATGTCTATCCCATCTCAATCATATGCTAGGGTTTCTCCATCTCCCCAAGAACTAGAGATCTACTCAGACATGGAGGCAATCAACATCATGGCAATGGTAAATGAAACAATTGTAAATGAATAGTTCTTGTATAAATCCACAACGAGTACCGAAATTACAACAAGATCTAGATGGGGTGAAGATGGGATGGATGGAGATGGTGGTGGTGCAGCGGTTGATGAATATGGAGATCGATGCCTTGGCCTCCCAGATCTACGTAGGGCGAAGATGGATCCCTTGGGCGAGTTCCCCCTCCAGATGCCTTCTGGAGGTGAGGTTTCAGCGATTTTTGGGTGTTCTATATGTCGTCTCTCTGATCTAGTTGCATGAGGTGAAACTATTTGAGGAGGCGGTGGGGCGCCAACTATACGGCCAGAAAAAGTATTCCAGTCGTATAGTTGGTCCTTGAACCGTCTGTATTGAAATGGATTGTATGGGCACCTAGAGGGGGGGGGGGTGAATAGGTGCTACACCAATTTTTTAATTATTTTTCAATTTTAGGCTTAGCACAAAGGTAAATTCTATAGATAAACTAATGTGTGGAATTTCCCTATATGCAAACCTATCTACTAGCGAGTAAAGAGCGAGTGGAATAGGAACGAGTTAACTGAAGTGAAGCACGTGGAGACACATGATTTGTTTGACCGCAGTTCCTTCCTTGTTAAGGGAAGTACGTCTGCGTTGGAGGGGTGGGCGGTACTAAGACCACCACGCCACAAAAGGCCTCACCCTGTTCTCCGATGGATCTCGCCACAAGAGGCCTGATCCACCTTCCACTATAGGTACCCTTCGAGGCGGGCACCGACGCCTTTACACAACTAGCGGGGAAACAACTCCACAACAACTTGGAGGCTCCTGAAATGACAACAAGCTGCCACAAGAACAAAGTTGTCAAATACAATAACAAGATCTAGGTATTAACAAGAATACTAGATCAGGGATTTCTCCAAGTGAATGGAGAGGAGTTGAAGCGCTTGATTCTTGATGTTGATGATGAACTTCTCCTCCTTCAATTCCACCAAAGATCAAGACCTTCGGGTGGTTGAAATGGGAGATCGAGATTTAGAGCTCTTGCACAAGGTCTGGTCAAATTCGAGTGAATCAAGAAGACTGGACGTTGGGGAAGAAGGGGTACTTATACCCCCTTCCAAAAACCAGCCGTTGCACACTTTGGGGGCCGGATTATCCGGCCCAAGTGAGGGCCGGATTATCCGGTCTGGGAAAACACCACCCAGACTCGGAATATCTGGCAGATAATCCACCCCCTCACAATGAGACGCACCGAGCTTGTCCTTGATCAACTTCTGGGGGCCGGATTATCCGGTCCTATGCGAAGGCCGGATTATCCGGCTTGGGGAAGAAAAACCGCCCAGTTCGGATTTTCTGGGAGAAAATCCGACTGGATACGGAGCGGCGCACCTTGTCTCCTTTTACTCGAAAACTAGGGGCTGGATTATCCGGCCCATGCGAAACCCGGATGATCCGGCCTGGGGAGGAAAAACCGCCCCAGTTCGGATTTTCCGGGAGAAAATCCGACTGGACACAGAGCGACGCACCTTGGCTTCCTTGAGATATGAGGTAGGCCGGATTATCCGGCCCTTGGAGGGGCGGATTATCCGCCCCCCTGAAAATTTCCTGCACACTTAGCACACATGAAAAGTCTCCATAGTATTGTTATCTAACACGCAAAACAAAGGAAAACATGAAATGTTCTTTCAATCTCCCCCTTTTTGGTGTTAGATGACAATACCAGGATTTGCAGGAGAAAGACATAAGACAAACAGAGATAACTATGAAAGGGACTCCCCCTCAATGTGTGCATAATAGAGTTTTGCATTGGAATAAAAATGCACACAAATAGGTGAATCTATTCCATAGACATAAGGGCAAAAGCACATACCACTGAAGTAGAGAATAGGCATCCTTGACAAAAATCACAATTATTATTGGATAACCATTATGAGCGTGCGCCTTCCGTGATAAACCTCCAGCAATAGGATATGAATAGATATAGCCATGAGCATAATCCATGATATGAAGTCCATAGGTATCATCCAGACAACCACATAAAGTCTCAACCACAAAACACAAACCACGAATTTAAAAGTTCACGCTAAATGGGCATAATCAAGAAATAACGAATAAAAAGTGCAAGTGCTTATGCCCGACCCATGCAAATCCACGGACAACCTAATAGAACTACTTCTCCCCCTTTGGCATCAAGACACCAAAAAGGGAGAAGAGCGATGCTAGCACCCCGTGGGATCACTCATCATAGTCCTCGTCCTCGTCCTCTTCTGCATGCTCGATATGAGCCCTGCCCCCTCGAGTCCTGCCCTTTAAGATCGAATCCGCCAGGGCTGGATTATCCGGCCAACACTTGGGCCAGATTATCCGGCCTAAATTTTGGGATTCTGTTATACACAGAACCAGGCCTGCGCGTCCCCAAACAACACCCCCACAAGGTGTACAAGGGACTTGTGTGCAAGAATAGATGGCTTAGGGGTAGGGAAGGCTTAGGATTAAGAAAGCCAAACCGAGATGGTACTAGACACTCAAAATTGCAAAATCCAAATCAAATAAAAGCCAGGATTGAGTGTGATTCCCATAAGAACATGAGAGAGCAAAGAACATCCAAAAAGATCCAATTCTCCACAAGGGACAGGGCGGTGGCCGAAGACACCTTGTTGGAGTGTATGGTGTGACACCGCGAAGATATATCTTGGGTTCACGACCAATACTCATCAATAAGCTCACATATCACAACATGATATTAAGAGAAATGATATAACTTGCTATTGGCATTATGGGGGGAGGGTTAGCCCAATAAGTTAGGACCATACTCCCCCTATATCCATGCCCACACCTAGACCAAACAAGGATTGAGATGTACGAGCGAGTGCATGGGTAATCAAGACAAACTCCCAGAATCAATGATATTTAGCTCATTCCTCAAATAGCAGAATCTTGCTTCATCAAGTGGCTTTGTAAAAATATCCGCCAGTTGGTTCTTCGTGCTCACAAAAGATATATCAGTATCTCCTCGAGCAACATGGTCACGAATAAAATGATTCTGAATCTCAATATGCTTCGTCCTTGTGTGCTGAACTGGATTGTACGCAATTTTGATAGCACTTTCATTATCACATAAAAGAGGCACTTTGTCACAATTGACACCGTATTCCTTTAAAGTTTGCCTCATCCACAATAATTGAGTACAAGCGCTGGCAGCAGCAACATATTCAACTTCGGCGATGGAGAGAGATATACAATTCTGCTTCTTGGAGGACCAACATACAAGAGATCTTCCCAAGAATTGACAAGCTCCAGAAGTGGATTTCCGATCATCCTTATCACCAGCCCAATCTGAGTCAGTATAACCACATAAAGAGAAATTTGAGCCCCTGGGATACCAGAGACCAAAGTTGGGGGAATGAACCAAATATCGAAAGATCCTCTTGACCGCCACTAAGTGGCTTTCTTTAGGAGCTGATTGATACCTTGCACACACTCCCACACTCAACACAATATCAGGTCTAGATGCGGAGAGGTAAAGAAGAGAGCCGATCATGGACCGGTATACCTTTTGGTCCACATATTTACCATGAGGGTTGAGTTCGAGATGACACTTTGTTTGCATCGGAGTAGCGACACCATTTAGATCCATCATCTTGAATCTCTTGAGCATGTCTTGGATGTACTTTGCTTGATTAATAAAGGTTCCTTCTCTAAGTTGCTTGATCTCGAATTCAAGAAGGAACCGTAATTCCCCCATCATAGACATCTCAAACCTGTCAGTCATAAGCTTTGAAAATTCATCGTTAAAAGCTTTGTTAGTAGAACCAAAGATGATATCGTCTACATATAGTTGGCATACGAAGAGCTCCTCCTTAACCTTCTTAGTAAAAAGAGTGGGGTCGATTTGCCCAACTTCGAAGCCACGATCTAACAAAAGCTCTTTAAGGTGCTCATACCACGCATGTGGGGCTTGTTTAAGGCCATAGAGTGCCTTATCGAGTTTGTAGACATGGTTCGGGAAGTTAGGATCTTCAAACCCCGGGGGTTGCTTTACGTATACCAACTCATGTAGAGGACCATTAAGGAAGGCACTCTTGATGTCCATTTGCTGTAACTTAAAATTGTTATGAGCAACATAAGCAAGTAGGATACGGATGGACTCAAGGCGAGCCACAGGAGCATAGGTTTCGCCGAAGTCGATGCCCTCAACTTGGGGGTAACCTTGTGCCACAAGTCTTGCCTTGTTCCTCACAACAATGCCATTCTCATCTTGCTTGTTCTTGAAAATCCACTTGGTGCCGATAACATTGTGGCACTCTTTGGGTTTCTCCACTAGTTTCCAGACTTTGTTGCGGTCGAAATTATTCAATTCTTCATGCAGAGCAACAACCCAGTCTGGGTCTTCAAGAGCTTCAAAGACCTTCTTAGGTTCCACCATGGAGATATGAGCTTGATGCTCACCAAAACTGGCCAATTCTCTTCTTGTAGACACCCTTCGTCGAAGATCACCAACAACCTTGTCGAGAGTGTGACCCCTCAACACAAGGTTACGATCAGCCCGAGCCTTGCGACGAAGTTCAATAAGTTTGTTGTCTCTTGGTGGAGGAGATTCATCACTTGAGTCTTCATTGGAAGCATTTTCTCCGCCTTGATCAGTAGTTGGAACATCAGTAGCAGGTGGTGGAGACGCATGCCCTTGAAGTGAATCCGTAGCCATAACAGGAGGCTGCAGAATTGGAGAGTCAGGGCCGGATAATCCGGCCGATGGAGAGGCCGGATAATCCGGCCTGGGGGTACTTGCAGCAGCTTCATCAGGGAGCCTGGGACTTGCTTGAACTGGCGAGGAGCCGGATAATCCGAGGTCAGCCGGAAAATCTGACCTGGAGCTTGTATTGATATCTTCACCACCAGGAGCTGCATGGTCAGCTGGAGCAGGGTGGCCGGATAATCCGGTATCCACCGGAGAATCCGGCCTGGAGCTTTCTGAAGCAACTTGATCTTCAACAGTTGATGGAGATGGTGTAGAAGTTGCCCCCGTGGTTGGAGCATGTTGCGTATGTGTAGATGACGGATCTATATGAGTAGAGCATTGTCCTTCCCGGTCTGCCACAAGGGGTTCCTCAATGGGGCGTAAGAATCCCACGCCCATTCTTCTTATGGCATCTTGGGGTATTTCAACATCTGCATCACAAACACCAACTTGCTCCGCACGGGAACCGTCATTTTCCTCGAACACCACACTACAAGATTCTACAACAGTTTCGGAGAGCTTATTGTAGACTCTATAAGTGTGGGATTTGGCACCATAACCAACAAAAATACCTTCTAGAGCCTTAGATTCAAACTTAGATAAACGAACTCCTTTAATAAGAAAGAAACACTTACACCCAAATACCCGAAAGTATGAGATGTTTGGCTTTTTACCGGTAAGTATTTCATACGGAGTCTTGTCCAAAATCTTGTGGAGGTATAAACGATTGGATGAATGACAAGCAGTAGAGATTGCTTCAGCCCAAAAATTATATGGAGATTTGAATTCGGCCAACATTGATCTTGCCATGTCCATTAGAGTTCGATTCTTCCTCTCGGCTACACCATTTTGTTGAGGGGTGTACGCAGCGGAATATTGATGTCTTATCCCCTCTTCACTTAGGAACTCATTTAAGGTGTAGTTCTTGAACTCCGAGCCGTTATCACTCCTTATAGCCAGAATGGGGATGTTGTGTTGACGTTGAACCTCGTAGGCGAAGTCGATGACAGTTTGTTGAGTTTCACTCTTCAACTTGAAGAAATAAACCCAAGTGTTTCTTGAGTAATCATTAACAATCACTAGACAATACTTCTTCCCACCGAGGCTTGCATGAGATGGAGGTACGAAAAGGTCCACATGAAGGAGCTGCAAAATCCTTTTTGAAGAGATAATAGTTTTCCTTCGATGAGGAGAATCATGCATTTTCCCTTCAACACACGCCCGGCAAACACGATCTTTGGCAAAAGAGACATTTTCTTTTAGTCCAAGAATGTGGCCACCCTTGTGGAGACTTTGCAAAGTTCTCATGTTGACGTGGGCTAGTCGGCGATGGCATAGCCAACCTGCGTCAGCCTTTCCGAAAAGACACATCGGTCCTGTAGTGGTTTTCCCCGAAAAGTCCACCACGTATAGGTCGTTTTCGACATAACCCACGGAAGCGACTTTTAGAGACTTGCTCCACAAGAGTACCACTGAATCAGCATCAATGTAAACTGCAAAGCCCATCTTACCAAGGGCACGAACTGAAAGTAAGTTATACCCGAGGGTCTCAACAAGCATGACATCCACGCGAGAGATATCGTGAGCCACCACAACTTTGCTGAGGCCCAATACCTCAGATTTTGACTTGTCACCATAGGAGACGGTAATGTGATCAAGGTTTGGCCACATCTCCGTGATGATCTCCTTGCTTCCGATCATATGACTCGTACACCCGCTATCGAGTACCCATTTAGAACCACCGGAAGCATAGCCCTGCAGGAAAATTACTTCCTGGTTTTAGGTACCCATTTTACAATGGGTCCTCTCATGTTAGTAACAAGGGTCTTGGGAACCCAAATAGACCAAGGAATGTAACAATCATAAGGCCCTACATAACTAGCATAAACATCACCATAAGAATCACTATATAGTTCGAATTTAGGATTGTTGATCCCTGCAAAACCATCAGAATTAGTCTTGTCATTGGTAATGTTGCTAGTCTTCGATTGAGCAGTCTTGTTCTTCTTCTTATTCTTCTTCTTCTTCTTCTTCTTCTTCTTCTTGTTTTTATTGCTCTTTATCTTGGGTATGTAACCAAGACCTTCTTTACTGTTGTTTGTCCTTTGCCTGCTCAGTATCTCATCAATAACCCCTTTACCTTTGTGTTGAGAACTCCTTGCAAGATCTTCTTTTCCATAGGATGAAGAGGAGGTACTTGGCACATCATACCGTTTCAATTGAGTTTGGAGCTGGTCATGAGACTCATTTAGAGTAGAATGATCACTCTTCAATGCCTTGTGAGCACTTTCAAGATCATCAAACTTCTCCAAAAGTCTAGCATGAACATCCCCAAAATCAATCTTTTCTTTCTTTAGTTTCTTTACCTTGGCAAGAGCATGGTCACGTTCTTTAATGAGCTGAGATACAGCTTCTGCTTGTGACTCCTCTAGGGATTCAAGTCTTTCTTCCAAAGAAACTCGAGTTTCCTCTTCCTCTTCCAAGGCATTCTTCAAAGAGGCTATCTCCAAGGCATCTTCTCTTTCAATTCTGCCCTTTTCTTCAAGGAGATCTTTGGCTTGAGCAAGTTGACTCATAAGAGCATCAAAATGGAGTTTGTGCTCACCTTGTAGGTTAGTGAAAAAAGTATCCAAGGCAATAACTTCTTCTTTCATTTCAAGACTGTCATGATCATCCATATCCAAAATTATGTTAGTCTTAGGAAATGAGGAGGTAGAAGTTGATACCTCGGATCCTCTTGCCATTAGACAAGTGGCATTGTTGTTGATGGCGTTCTCGTTTGGCGAGTCGAAGAGAGAGGAGGGAGTCGATGTGGTGGCTATAGCAGCCACTTCGCGGGAACTATCATCATCCTCTTCATCTTCACTTGCGGAGGAGTATTCCTATTGAGCTACAAGGACCATCTTGGGTTGCTTCTTGAAAGGGCCATTCTTCTTAGCAAACGGCTTCTTCTTCGGAGCTTTGGATTTCTCTTTGAGAATGAGCCTGCCACCATTGTCTTCTCTATTTTGATAAGGACACTCGGCTACAAAGTGCAGTCTATCTCCACAGTTGAAGCAAGTTCTCAATCTTGGGCCACTTTCTCTTCTTCCATTTGACCCATTCTTGCGCTCAAGTTCAGACTTGGCTTTGGCAGGGTCCTTCCAAAAGTTCCTTGCATAGAATGCCATGCACTCACCATGAGCACGTTTGACCTTATCGGGGCAGTCCATGGATACGCTCTCAAAAACTCCTTCATCGTCCTCTTGCTCAACAACATTGGCTTTGAGAGCCACATTGACACCCTTTTGCATTCCAATGGCCCGAGCACGGGCATCTTCAGCATTCTTTGCCGCCACTTTGAATGACGCCATTTCTTGCATGACTTCATTGGATGTAATTGGATGATAGTTGTGTCTACCTTGCAAGCTCTTCAAATCCGTCGGTTCGAAAGGCATTAAGGCACTCACATACTTTCTTTTTATCCATGCATCATCAATGTGAGTGTCCCCATGCTTCCGAAATGTTGTTGCGATGCCCTTGAGTCTTCTATACATGTCCTCATGGTTTTCACCATCCAACATGTAGAATCCCTCAGCTTCGTTACTAAGGGCATCATACCGGTTTCTTCTCATGCTTTCATTTCCAACAAAAAGGTCCGTAAGAGCATCCCACGCCTCTTTAGCTGTGTTGAGATGTTCAATGTGTGGCATGTCCTTGGGACCCACACCCAGCTGTATCATGTGGAGAGCAGTGGCATTCAACTAGCTATCCACAACTTCCCTTCTTGTTAGATTGGTTTGATCTCCAATATGAAGACCTTCTTCAATAATCCTCCATAATTCAATAGAGGAGCTGCAAACATGAGATTTCATTAGAAATTGCCATTGGTTAAAAGAAGATGCAGTGAGCTTGGGTGGATCACCCCTATTGTTTATATGAGGATGAGGGATAGGTGGGTCGGGGGAATATACGTGGCGAACCTCACTATATTCCTCCTTACCATTTCCCTTTTTGGAGGTGGAGCCATTTAGTTTTTCACCTTTCATATCATCATCCTTGGATCCGGTGTTACGCTTTTCCTTAGATGATGGTGTGGGAGACTCAGAGGAGGATGGAGATGGGGTTATGGATGATGTAAGGCGAGCAATCATTTGATTCATCTCCTCCATCTTGGCCTCAAAGGATTTCAACAAGGTTGTTTTCAACGACTTGAGATGATCCATTGTGACCTTATCCACAGCCTCATTTCCATCATCCCTGGTACCCATACTACTCTTAGGCGGTTAAGCCCGAATTAAGAGCCGGGGCTCGGATACCAACTGAGATGGATCGTATGGGCACCTAGAGGGGGGGGGGGGGTGAATAGGTGCTACACCAATTTTTTAATTCTTTTTCAATTTTAGGCTTAGCACAAAGGTAAATTCTCTAGATAAAATAATGTGTGGAATTTCCCTATATGCAAACCTATCTACTAGCGAGTAAAGAGCGAGTGGAAGAGGAACGATTGAACCGAAGTGAAGCACACGGAGACACAGGATTTGTTTGACCGCAGTTCCTTCCTTGTTAAGGGAAGTATGTCTGCGTTGGAGGGGTGGGCGGTACTAAGACCACCACGCCACAAAAGGCCTCACCCTGTTCTCCGATGGATCTCGCCACAACAGGCCTGATCCACCTTCCACTATAGGTACCCTTCGAGGCGGGCACCGGCGCCTTTACACAACTAGCAGGGCAACAACTCCACAACAACTTGGAGGCTCCCGAAATGACAACAAGCTGCCACAAGAACAAAGTTGTAAAATACAATAACAAGATCTAGGTATTAACAAGAATACTAGATCAGGGATTTCTCCAAGTGAATGGAGAGGAGTTGAAGCGCTTGATTCTTGATGTTGATGATGAACTTCTCCTCCTTCAATTCCACCAAAGATCAAGACCTTCGGGTGGTTGAAGTGGGAGATCGAGATTTAGAGCTCTTGCACAAGGTCTGCTCAAATTCGAGTGAATCAAGAAGACTGGACGTTGGGGAAGAAGGGGTACTTATACCCCCTTCCAAAAACCAGCCGTTGCACACTTTGGGGGCCGGATTATCCGACCCAAGTGAGGGCCGGATTATCCGGTCTGGGAAAACACCGCCCCAGACTCGGAATATCCGGCAGATAATCCACCCCCTCGCAGTGAGATGCGCCGAGCTTGTCCTTGATCAACTTCTGGGGGCCGGATTATCTGGTCCTATGCGAAGGCTGAATTATCTGGCCTGGGGAAGAAAAACCGCCCCAGTTCGGATTTTCTGGGAGAAAATCCGACCGGATACCGAGCGACGCGCCTTGTCTCCTTTTGCTCGAAAACTGGGGGTCTGATTATCCGGCTCATGCGAAACCCGGATTATCCGGCCTGGGGTGGAAAAACCTCCCGAGTTCGGATTTTCTGGGAGAAAATCCGACTGGACATAGAGCGATGCGCCTTGGCTTCCTTGAGAGATGAGGTAGGCCGGATTATCTGGCCCTTGGAGGGGTGGATTATCCGACCCCCCCTGAAAATTTCCTGCACACTTAGCACACATGAAAAGTCTCCATAGTATTGTTATCTAACACACAAAACAAAGGAAAACATGAAATGTTCTTTCATGTATGCCTTGATTGCTTCAGGTTTTCTTCTGGTGTTATTGATATTTTCCAGATAAGTGTTTTATGTTGTTTTTGACTCCTTTTCTCCCCAATATAACTGCTCCAAGAATTGTGTCCATTGGATCCATCATCTGTCCTAATCCTGGTGAAAATAGACATAAAACGTGCACGTGAACGCCATAAAATACCAAGATCCTACATCTACAATGCAAAATAATAATGTAAAACTTGATGCAAATATGGACTCATCAACTTCTCCAAGATTAGACTCTTGCTCGTCCCGAGCAAGTTTAGCTTAATGGATGTGATCCTCATATTCATGAAGCTAAGTCGATAAAATAAATGAGGCAGTTGCAACATGTGTTTATCATATATGATACATAGGAATAAGTTCATGAATAGTACCTTACTCGAACCATCCGAATAATATTAGAAGGCTTCCACACCATAGTGATCAATAGTTCACAAAATATGAATTTCAACCTGATGTAAAAGTATCCGATTTAACCGAATAAGTTAGCGAGGTAGTCCCAAGTGTTTTTGGATTAACATATTCACTTCGGATTTAAAATCTCAAACGCTTCTTTGTCATACTACAATATAGTGGTGTATGCCTATTTGCTCTTTGCACATTCGCTCTTTTTCTTCTTTCTTTTCTTCTCTTTTGTATACATGCTCACACTTTTGTTTAAGTGTTCTGCAAAGGAGCGAGCCATGCATTCCACTTCATGTAGGAATTCAAAGTTTAACGATCGCAATTACCAAATTCCAATTGTATATGAAGCATCTTTATGACTTGAAGATTCTACCTCGACTTCTTCTCACTCTATTTTGATATCACTCTTTCATTTTCCTTTGTTCAAGGTTTCATTTTCAACTTAATTGCATAGATAATTTTCTTTGTAAATCAAACCATAGACTTACAACATATTGACCAAATTATCTTTATATGTTCCATTCATACCAATGGTGTGGAAGACTCCTATTGCTATCATCAAGTGCAAGTAAAATTATACTCAAGACATTCATATATCCAATAAGACAAGCACAAACTCAATAATGCTCCATATATGATAATAAACTCGGAATTTCACAAATGGGATTGACTATTCCTTAAGGAAATTTAAATGATGCAAACTTTATTTCTAAATTAGGAATACAGCAAAACTAAAATAATGATATTAAACTTATAAGATAGATTACAAGGTCTTAAAGATCTCCCCCTAGCTTGGAATCAACCCAGGCAGGATGAAATAACTCCTTGTGGGTACCTATTCCCTGTTCTGGGTAGGAAAAGTATTTCCTTCTTCCTCTGTGTTGCAAACCTTAGCCATGCTTGCGAGGCGAATGGTGAGCTCGGCCATGTCGTATTGAAGCTTCCAAATTTTCTACTGGAGGAATTTCTTCTCATGTGTCAACTCAAAAACAGTTTTAATCAAGAAACCAACCCTACCATCTATGTCATCGACCTTTTTATCAAGGTCTTTGCTCATCATCCAGTAGGAGTCAATCCCTTCTCCAATTGTTTCGACACATGCCTTTGACGCTTTTTCCAACTCATACATCTTATCATGAATCTCATCTTGCTGCACCTTCTTAGGTTTAAGAGGCGATGGACCAAGAGGAGGTTTATAATAGGATCCTATGCTGTGACGATAGGGATTAGGGAGATACTCATCCTTGCTCTTTCATTGCTCCGCTTGCCTCATCATCTCCATCCTTTGTGGGAACATGTCCTCCCAATTTTGATCTCCGGGCTGGATGATGACGATGATCCTTTAGGTTCTACTTCTTCAATCCTCTTCACGGGCTTCTCTTATTTCTTCCTCCAGATCTAGTTGACATGGAAGGGCTGCATGGCTTCGCTGCACAGATGTTGTTAGAGGGGCTTGTATAGGGATGGCGAGGATTTTCAAGGCTAGAGGCTGTAGCTCTGTGAAAACTTAATGAAAAAGGTTAGATGTGACCAGCTTTAAAAGGGGAGGTCAAAAACCCTATCCACCGTTCATAACGAGCAACTATACAGGCACGACACGTATATATCCCGCCGTATAGTTATGAACCAACTGTCAATTACATCTATGGTTGAACCGAGCGGGAATTTTTATTCCCGCCGTATAGTTGGTTGTTAAAGCTTATGTACGCCGAATATTTTTTTTGGAGATGGGTCGATATCTATACGACCACAACTATACGGGCGAACTTTTATTCCCGCCGTATAGTTGGTCGTTAAACTATCAGTACCCAGAAAAGAGTTTTGTCAAATCGATATCTATACGACAGAAACTATACGGGAGGAATTTTAATTCCTGCCGTATAGTTGGTCGTTAAACTATCAGTACCTTTCATGGACGGAAGGGGTGATGTTGAAACAACTATACGACCACAGCTATACGGCTGGAACTTTTATTCCCAACCTATAGTTGGCCATTAAACCCTCTGGATCCACCAAAATTTTCCTCCTTATTCGAGTATTCTTTATTAATCTGAAACTTAACAAAATATTGAGTTTTGACAGAAAAATGACAACTTAAATTTTCGACCAATGTTGGCATTATCAATCTTCCTTTTTATTCGCTAGATCATCAAATATTCTTTATTTAACACAATGCTCAATTAAAACTTTAATTAAAAATTTATAAATTCACTCAAATCTTTACTTCGCATTGGTTGCCTCCCATGAACCGCTCTTTTATGGTTAATAGCTTAACCATAGTGTTTCTCATTCTGTCTCAAGTCCATTCTTCTTATAGTTGCCATTCCTTGTATATCTTTGCTTAATCACTTCTTCTAGGGTGATCACTTGTATGGTGACTCCACTTATATCTTCTTTTACTTGATAATGCTTCAAGCTTTTCCATTTACCACCCATGAAAGAGAGGGTGTTTTCCCTGGAGCCTCACTGCTCCCGATGAATAAGCTTCTTCAACTATATATGGGCCTTCCCACTTTGATCTGAGCTTCCCTAGAAAAAAATCAAGACAAGAATTATACAGCAACACTTTATCTCCATTTTTAAAGGTCTTATTCTCTATTTTTCTATCATGCCATCTTTTCACTTTTTTTAAAACAATCTAGCATTCTCATAGGCCTCACTTCTAAACTCATCCAAAGCATGAATATCTAATAAAAGTTTTTCTCCTCCTGCTTTAAGATCATAATTTAGGTTCTTGATTGCCCGAAAAGCTTTGTGTTCCAATTCTAAAGGTAAATGGCATTCCTTACCGTACACCATCTTATAAGGTGTCATACCCATTGGATTTTTAAACGCAGTACAGTATGCCCATAGAGTGTCATTTAACTTGTATGACCAATCTTTTCTTGATTTGTCCACCGTCTTCTCGAGTATGGTCTTTAATTCTCTATTAGAGAGTTCCACTTGACCACTCATTTGAGGATGATATGGTGAAGCAACGCGGTGAGTCACTCCATATTTGCTGAGGATCTACCGTTAGTGATTAAAAATCTAGGAACTCCCAACCTGGGGAATATGACATCCTTGATCATCTTCACTAAGGCGGCTGCATCTGCATGACTTGTTGGAATAGCTTCAACTATTTAGTAACATAATCAACATCAACAATAATATGAGTATAACCATTTGATTCTATAAAAGGTCCCATGGAATCCATTCCCCATACATCAAAGGGTTCAATTATAAGACTATAATTCATTGCCATTTCTTGTCTCTAACCTATATTACCTCTTCTTTGGCAAGCATCATAGTATTCCACATACGTGTGTGCGTCCTTCAGCAAGGTGGGACAATAAAATCTAGATTGAAGTACCTTCACTGTAGTTCGCTTACCTGCATGATGTCCTCCATACGGACTGTCATGACAAGCTTGCAATATTGCATTCATTTCATGTTTAGGAACACACTTCCGAATCATTCCGTCAGGTCCATGACGATATAGATACGGATCATCCCAAAAATAATATTTAAGATCATTAAAGAATTTCATCCTTTGATTTCTTGTCATACCAGGACGTATAAATTTTACTGCGAGATAGTTAGCATAATCTGCATACCACGGATCAACAATTTCAACATTTGCTAAATATTCTCCCGGAAATGACTCATTTATAGGTACGGGGTTAGTAATTATTCCCTCCATCCTAGATAGATGATCTGCTACCAGATTATCCTTACCCCTCCTATCTACTATTTGCAAATCATATTCTTGTAGTAATAAAACCCACCTAATCAACCTGGGCTTCGCATCCTTTTTCACAAGGAGGTGACGCAAATCTTGGTGATCCATATGAACTATTACTTTAGAATTAATGATGTAAGATCTAAATTTGTCGCAAGCAAAAATTATAGCTAGGAACTCTTTTTCTGTAGTAGCGTAATTTTTCTGAATCTTATTAAAAGGTCTACTAGAGTAATAAATAACATTTAAATTCTTTATGTCTCGCTGTCCTAACATAGCCCCTAAAGCATAGTCACTAGAATCACACATGATTTCGAAAGGTTCATCACATTTTGGAGATAGCATGATAGGTGTCGAAACTAATTTGTTTTTAAGGTTCTCAAAAGCTGCAATGCAGTCATGATCTAAGTAGAATGGAGTTTCTTTCTCAAGAAGGTTGGTGAGAGGCATAGCTATTTTAGCAAAATCTTGTATAAAATGCTTATAAAAACCTGCATGTCCCAGAAACATTTTTAAGTTTTTAATATCCTGAGGTGATGGAAGATTTTCTATAGCATTTATATTAGTTTTATCTATTTCTATTCCCTTCTCCGAAATCTTATGCCCAAAAAATTTACCTTCTCTTTCCATGAAACGATATTGTTCCCAATTCAAAACCAAATTTGATTGCCTGCATCTCTGCAAGACTTTGGTTAGATTGTAGAGGCAATTATCAAAGGTTGTTCCACAAACAACAAAATCATTTGTTAGAACTTCCATAGTCTTCTCAACAAAATCATCAAAGATTTTCAAAACACATTCTTGAAAAGTTGCTGTTGCATTACATAAGGCAAACATAATTAATCTATAAGCATATGTGCCATAATGGAAAGTGAAAGTTGTTTTCTCTTGATCTTCTGGTTGTATGGCAATTTGAGAATATCTAGAATAACCATCAAGAAAACAGAAATAGGAATTATTACTAAGTCTTTCCAAAATTTTATCCATGAATGGTATAGGTTTATGATTTTTCCGTGTCTCGCGGTTTAGCTTCCTAAAATCATTGCACATACGATATCCAACAATAGGCCTTACAGGAACTAGCTCACCATCCTCATTCATTACAGCATCAAGACCACCTTGTCTTGGTATGCAATGAGCTGGGCTAACCCACTTACTGTCAGAAATAGGATATATTATGCCAGCATCTAATAAGCGTATAACCTCTTTTCTTACTACTTCCTTCATTTTCGGATTAAGCCTTCTTTGTGTATCCACTACAAGTTTAACATCATCAAGCATGGTAATCTTATGTGTTAGAATAGATGGATCTATTCCTTTAATATCATTTAGTGTATATATAAAGGCTTCACGATGCTTAACCAAGACCAAAATGAGTTTATTTGTTTCCATTTCTGATATTTTTTGCTAATAATAACAGGAAATTTATTTTCATTATCTAAAAACTCATACCTCATATCGTCTGGAAGTTGTTTCAATTCAATTGGTGGAGGCTCTTCATCTCCTTTTATTACCAGTTCTTCATAGTCATGTGAATTTTGTGCTTCCAGAACTGAATCAAGGTAATCATCCAGGTCTTCTCTTTCCTCATCATCCGGTGCTTCCTCCCAATTAATTAGGCTCCTCTCTAATTCATCTTGTGGAGTACTAAAATGAATTGCGGCCAGCTCGGCAATCGTTTTCTCTTCCTTGATATCTTCCACTTCATATGGCCTCTTCTTTAGTTTGGCGAAGTGGAATGTCATTTCCTCTTCTCCAAACATCAGTGAAATAGTCTCCTTCTCATTATCAACTCGAGCTTTGGTTATGGAAACAAAAGGCCTGCCTAAAAGAATAGGACAAAAAGAATCTCGAGGCATATCAACAATATGAAAATCAAGGGGGTACATGAGTGATGATGCAATAAAGACATAGATGTTTCTGATAACACCTTCCAGTTTTATATTGATTCTATTAGACAATTTAATAGTAGTGTCTACCGGTTCCACATCCGGATTATTTAAATTGTAGCCGAGTTCCTCATAAAGTGATGAAGGCATAATATTTATAGCGGAAATCGGCTCACAAATTCCGTATAAGAAAGTTTCTCCACAATATATAGGAGTCATAGGTTTAGAACTTCGGTTACCTCGTACCTTACCTTCGATGAACTCTGAAGTTTCAAGGTCTATCATAACCACTTCATTGTCCACTATTCGTGCTTCCATAAGATCCTTTAATATAACATTATTTATATTGGTAGCTTCGGGGTTCTTTTCTGGTTTCTTTAATATCTTCTTTATTTGTTCTTCCTATTTTGCCTTTTCTTTATATTCTCTTGAATATGTGCTGAGGAGAACTCTTCCATTAGCGCTCTTGCATGCTTCTTTTCTTCGAGGGGTTTATGGGGTTCCCATTCTGTAGGTACCTATAAATGCCCTGCATAATTCTCAATAATTTTCTTTACTGAGTAAGAATCAATACCGAGGGTTTTAATCATTGCACAAGTCCTTTCATCTACAAGGAAATCGTTAACACAATCATATTCAGAAAAACTATTTCTAATGTTCTCCTTGTTTTAAGATTTTCCGTTGCCTCCCTCATTTTATTATTAGTTTCCAAGATTTATCGTATAAGATAGAAAACTGCCATTAGAAGTAGTGTCTAGATTCATTCTATTTTCAATATTAATCCCTCCATAAAAGGTGTGAGTGATTAACCAATCAGGAAAATGATGATGGGGCAATTATCTAGGTAGCTTTTGTACCTTAGATATCCTTCATACAAACCATAACCAGGATTATTTTTGAAACTGATAATAATACCTCTCATCCTGTGAGCTTTGCTTTCTGAGTAATATTTTGATAGGAATTTGGTTGTCAATTCCGTCCAATTCCTTGGTGCTTCTGCACAAAAAGATCTATACCAGTCGCAAAAATTATTAGAGAGAGTTTGTCTAAACAACTGGGTTTTAACCATATCAAGATTATAGTTATCGAATATAAAGGAACTGAGAACATCTTCAAAGAATTGTAAGTGTCCATATGGACTCTCTTCATTGGTTCCTGCAAATTTCTTAGAGTACAGTAGTTCAAATAATAAAGGGTGGATCTCAATTCCATGTGGCTTTATGCTTTTATTGACAGTTATAAAAGTTTCCATGGGCGAATCCATTTTCCTTACTGCCTCAAGCTAGATTAAATGTTGAGTGTTGTCCATTGTTGCGGTCCTGCAACATAAAATAAAAATTAGTACAACGAAAGTAAATAACTAAAAGTAAAGTGACTTATAGTGCTAAGCTCCCCGGCAACAGCGCCATAAAATAGCTCGATGACTGCAAGTGCACATATGGTTTGTAGCTAGTTTCGAAATAAATATATCGATCCCACAGGGAGAAGTAGGTGAAATACAAAAATGCTTTTAACTAAAACTAAACGAAGTACTTAAGGAATACTTTAAGATGCAAGAAAAGTAGAGTTGTATTTGGGTTTTTGTTGAACGAGGCAATTTAAAGTAAAGTAAAACTTAATGTAGAAAGTAAGAATCGCGTGTGTAAAAGAACTTGGAACTGCAATAGGGAAAAAGGCGTTCTCAGGGAGTAGTGGATACACCGCTAGCAATTTAGACTAAGAAATCAAGATTATTATAACAAATATTCTCATGATATGTATGTATGTGGGAGGAGCTCCATATATGGAAAAATATGCAGCAACCACTGCTCACATCATCCTTCATAACCACAACTGACGGATAAACGACATCAATCGTATTATCCCGCTATGAAGGGATTTATCCCGTGGCATGGACATGGCTTTGTGAGTTCTCCTTGATTCCCCGAGTTAGTACATAAAGAATGACAACAACTTTATAGTCACAGTAAGTGCTATCATCCCTCCATCTACTAACAAGTAATCCCCTTCATCATGTCCCCATAAGAGTCAAATATTAAGGAGGTGTACAACTCCCAAGATCAAGATGAAGATAATTAACACATACACATAATGATGCATAACATAATAATCTCTATCTCATCTCAATAATATGCTAGGGTTTCTCCATCTCCCCAAGAACTAGAGATCTACTTAGACATGGAGGCAATCAACATCATGGCAATGGTAAATGAAACAATTGTAAATGAATAGTTCTTGTATAAAATCACAACGAGTACGGAAATTACAACAAGATCTAGATGGGGTGAATTTGGGATGGATGGAGATGGTGGTGGTGTAGCGGTTGATGGAGATGGAGATCGATGCCTTGGCCTCCCAGGTCTACATAGGGTGAAGATGGATCCCTTGGGCGAGTTCCCCCTCTAGATGCCTTCCGGAGGTGAGGTTTCGGTGATTTATGGGTGTTCTGTATGTCGTCTCTCCGATCCAGTTGCACAGGGTGAAACTATTTGAGGAGGCGGTGGTGGCGCCAACTATATGACCGGAACTATATGGCTAGCAAAAGTATTCCGGTCGTATAGTTGGTCGTTGAACCGTCTGTATGCTTTGATTGCTTCGGGTTTTCTGTCGTCAGATTGATGACAAGTACGCCATGAGGGGGTCCTCGAGGCATGTGGAAGAGAGGGGTGTGAGACATACAGTATTCTGGAACGGTGAGCACACAAGTTTACCCAGGTTCGAATCTGCCAACTTTGGATGGATCCTACTCCTGCTAGCAATCCAGTAATACGGCAAAGCCAGAATATGGGTTACAAGGGTTTCTCCTGTGCGAGTTGAGATTGTAGACTATTGTGGGGGTGCCCTAAAGGCTCTTCCTAGGACGGCTTATATAGACATCCGGCCTAGGGTTTACCGGAGAGACCTATCCAGCTACGACTAAGAGTCGGTTATAGAGTACATCTTGAACTACAAGTAACACTACGGGCCTATGTCAGTAAGTCATCTGGGCCTTCCCGTAGCCAGACTGGACTCCTTCTCTTCACCCTGACTAGGCCGCCCGTGAAGCAAAGCTCTAACCCGAAGTGGGCCACCCTGTTTAGTGAGGTACAGTGAGGATACCCAGAAAGTATATCCCCAACAGTAGCCCCCGGAAGCCTCCAAGATCCAGAGTCGGATTTCATCATCATCTAGCTTGATCTTCGGCTTGCAGAATCTTGAAGTGTTCCTAAAACTTCAAAAGAAATGATAGGATATGAGTCTCAAAATGAGTTGGACCTGTGAGTACATTATTCAGGTTTCTAGCTCCAAATTCAAACTTAAGCCGGAACTTGGTCTCTAAAGTAACCTGACATTAGTCAAGGTCAAGTCATGTCACTGCTGGACATTCCTGACAACACGACCGTTGGTGGGTCCGATTCGCGTGGAACTGAGGTGTCATTTTAATGCGTACGCGGAGATCGAGGCGGCATAATCCTCGCAAGGAAGTTACCCAACTCCTTCCACGACGCGTGGCACGGTTACTATTTTGTTCACACGAATCTTGGCGCAGCTGAAGGATATAGGGGTTGAGATTCCTCCCTTTTTTCTTCACCAGCACTTGCGCCTCCTCCTTCCCCTCGACACTTCCCACGAACAGAGCTCCTCTGCCTCCCAAACTCCCACCGCACCGCCCATCTCAGGTCACCGGAGCCCAAAAGATGGCTGAAGCCTCATCTTCAGCCGTGGTGGCGACAGTAGCAACGGCGGCGGCGGAGAAGGAAAGTTTTCACGGGGTCTGGATTCCCTGTGTACTTGACGACGCCAAGCTTCGTATCATGGAGAATGAGGGGCTCCTCCGTGCCGGCGACTGGCAGAGCGGCTATGGAGGAACCATCCCCACCCCCAATGTCGGCGAGCGAGTGCATTTCGGCACTCACCTTGATAGAGGTTTGAGTTTTCCTCCCTTAGATTTCTTATTTGAGGTGATAGATCATTACGGAGTTCAACTCCACCATCTCCCCCAAACTCTCTATTAGACATGAGCGCTTACCCCTCTTTGTGCGAGGGGTATCTTGGCATTAGGCCGAAGCTTCTTCTCTTCCGGTTTTATTTCCATACCTAGAGAAATTCCATCACCGCCGGTAATCCCTACATTACCGGTACACTCAACTTTTCGGTTAGGAGAGAACATTTCTATCCTAGGATTAAGGCTAGCGAGTCGGTGAAAAAGTGGCTTTCCATGTTCTTTTACCATAAGGACAGACCGGCTCCCGGTAATGCCACTGCTTTGCCGACTTTTGTTGACAGTTCCGCCATGCCGCAAGAATCCTGGGACGCGGATGCTCTAGCTCTCACGGACGATCTGCTTCT
Source organism: Avena eriantha (assembly GCA_910589775.1). Taxonomy (NCBI): domain Eukaryota; kingdom Viridiplantae; phylum Streptophyta; class Magnoliopsida; order Poales; family Poaceae; genus Avena; species Avena eriantha. The sequence continues at coordinate 537,803,003 of OU342743.1, read as the reverse complement.
TGCAAAGAGGCGGATCGAATACCTAATGAAGCACAAGGGCCTGAAAGGATCTGACTTAGTCCACTACTAGCTGGCTCGCTGGATTCAACCTCTTCAACACCATGGAGACCGGCTTATGCACTCCATTACCAAGAGCAAGACAGACTCTCTCCAGATCTGCTCCAAGGCTTATTCGGATAAGGACTACGAGTGCCAAATCAAATGCCTGATCAAGGAGCGAGTCAATAGGAAGATTCTGGATTTGTCCTTGGACATGCATACAGCTGACAATCCTGTGATGCCAGTAAGTTTTTCAGTAGTAACTCAAATATGTGTTCATCTTATACATTGTTGAGTCTTTTTGCAATACTGAGATATATCTTCTTTTTAGCTTGCTAACCTCCCCGAGTTAGAGCTTTCTCCTATCGAGGGATATCCTCCTGAGCTATCTCAGGATGATGGAGAATTGGTTCCACTGCTGGATGCACTTACCCGAAAGCGTAAGGCTCTGACAGTGTCTATCGGCACAAAATAAGTGCCCGTTGTGAAGAGGTAACTTTCCTCACAAGTTCTTTGTATTTTATCTATTATTCTTTCTGAAGTGTAATGATTTTCATTCTATTACCTCTTCATAGCTAGACAACTCACCAAGGGAAAGGGGAAAGGAGGTTCGTCAAAGCCCCTGCGTGAGTCAAAGCTGAATTTGACTTCTCCTGCCACAGCACCTTCGACTCCTGCCCACAGCCTTTTGTAGCACTGGAGATTACTCCATCTCCACCCGTTGCGGAAGATCCGACTCAAGAAACAGAGCCAGCGATCCTTGGGTCACAAACTGACATCACCATGGGTGGCTTGGAACTTGATAAGGGTGAACCCTCTAAGTGTAATGATCCCTCGGCAGAGGTCTTCGCTGAAAATCTCCTCAGCAATCTAGGTCTTGCCAGACTTGGCATTACTCGGAAATCTGTGGAGGAGATCCCACGGCTAGCCCAACAATGCTTGGAAAACCAGAATATCACCATGAGGAAGAGGTGCAAGAAGCTGAGGACGTCAAGTACTCTGAGCTTCTTGACCAAGTTCGTCTTTGGGACAAGAAGCTGAAAGCTGGCGTGCTTCCACCACCGCCAGTAATCCCGCTAACCCTTGCCGAGAAGGTTACTACTGAGGTGAACATGAGCTTGAGCAAGCTCACTCATGAACAACATGTAAGTCAGAATTCCAACTCACTTTTTCCTTATTTTATATCATATCCTCTATCCCCCAAGCATGAAGTTGGATAGACAATCTAGATTTATTCTTTCATAGGATGCCAAAGAATGAACTAGTGTAGCCCCCAAGGCTCGTGCTGATATTAGTTAAAATATTAGCCCAAGTCTTTAGTAGACTTCTGACTCTAGGTATTCTGACTTACAGAAAGTTAATTCGTATAACCAGGAATTATTGAAGAATATCTGCAACAAGCGGAGAAAGATCAGAGCTCTCCGGCTTGAAAATGCTCAATTAAAGGTGTCCAAGGATGAGGCTGAAGGTAACCATTTCTGTCCTTAACCCTACTCTTTTTTGCTTTCATAAATTTCATATTCAACTGTTGTCCTTTGCTTACAACACTAGTCAAACAATCATGTGCCATGATTGAAGAGACCTAGAATCTTAAGACCCTGGAGGTGGAGAATGCCGACTTGCGTCGAGAGCTGAATAAGCTCAAGGTGGATCATGAGCAGAGCATTGCTCAAGTTCTCGAATCTTCCTCCATGGCCACTGAAGAACGCAATCGTAAGATCGCGGTCCATGATAAGAGAATCTCGGATCTCAATGATGAGCTATTTAGAGAAAAGGACATCACCGAGGCACTCCGAGCTGAACTCGAGAGCCTTAGGGCGGAGAAGACCAAAGTTGATGATGTCATCTTTGGTATATTTCCTTCTATCTGACTTTTTGTTTCCGACTCTATGAGTTGGATATTTTTACTGACCTTTGCTTTATATGTGTAGGTCCTCTGAACTTACTAGATTCTTCATCCACCAAGTCCCGCACCAGCCGGCTTACACAAGTCGGCGATTTGCTTCATGATTTCCACCAATCCTTGGAGGATACTGGCGAAGTACTCACAGTTCCGGACATGGATAAAATGTCTGGCTTTGAGGTGCGAGACAAGGCTAAGGAGATTCCCCAACTCGTCCAAGACTGGAACATGTCCTATGCACGGACCGTAGCACAGAACGCCCTCACCATGGTTATGAGCCACCATGGAAGCATGGAAATCTGGCAGGTAACCAGAGGATATTCAACTGTGGACGAAGACGGACAGGAGCAAGATATCAAGGCCATCATGGACTCCTGTGCTGGACATGGGTGTCATGTAGCTGATCTAACCTGTTACAACACTCCTTTCTTCACTCGTGTAGAGATGCCTCCTCCACCCGCCGAAGAAACTGGTGAAGCTTCTAACGACGAACAAACTGTATCGGATTTGAATGTCTCGGAAAGATATCAAGGCAAGGGTGATGTCTCTAGTGAGCCGGCAGCTCCTACCTCTCCTCCTGCATCGTAAGGTGCCAAAAAAACAATGTGTTATTCTGAAACAATCGGATTGTAAATAAGTAGTGTAATACTTTTGCTAGTGCTAAGATTTGATATTCCTATTTAGCACTTTTGGCTTTATTTTATCGTGCCTGAAATTTTTGCATAAGCACTTTTTGTTTTGTCTGCACTTATCATTTATCTAGCTTTCTGCCTCGTCCCTTTCGTTGGCTAGCTAACCTTCCACACAGAATCTCTGCCGAGCAATGGAGCTCAATTGCTAAACCAGTTTAAACTCGGAAACAGAGCCGGCTTTCAGTACCAACAATTCACTACTCGGAAAATGCCCGCATCCGGCAATCAGATGAAGAACCCAAGTACAAACTAGAAAATTTAGATTATACCCGAAGGTAGCATTTTTATAATTAGAAATCTAACTAAAACAAACATGAGCATAAAGTACTTTCAAGTATTCTAGGATTTTCGATTGTGACATGATCATTCGGAAATAAGATGGCAATATAAAAACTTCTCAGAAAATATTGAGGCAACCAATACTTTATTTCTCATTGAACATGTACACATATATGATTACAAAGAAAGAAATTTTAAGAATAAAAGGGACATAGCTGAGCAATGTTCCCCGGTCTGTCTAATTCTTCCGGGTATGTACTGCCTCTAGATCTCTTTCTTTTCTTAGTAGTAGGTCTTTCTTTGAATGGCCGCATGTCAGTTAGATAGTAAGAACCATTGTGCAATACTCGGCTAACTAAAAAAGGCCCTTCCCATACTGGGGAAAGTTTGTGCTATCTTTTCTGAATAAGCCGGAGAACCAAATCGCCCTTACTAAAAGACCAGTTTCTGACTCTCTAGCTATGATACTTGCGTAACTTCTGTTGATAGGCTGTTGATCTCATCTTAGCAATGACGAGAACTTCTTCGATTAAATTGAGATCATTTTGTTGAGAAATTTCGGCATCCTCTTCAATATATGCAGCAACGCAGGGAGAAGTATGAATCAAATCGCTAGGAAGAACTGCTTCTGTGCCCTAGACCAAGAAGAAAGGTGTGTATCCGGTTGACCTGTTCGGAGTTGTTCTCAGGCTCCATATCACATACGGTAACTCATCTGCCCAAGCCCACGCAACACGACGAAGTGGTGCTTCGAGTCTTGGTTTGAGTCCTTGTAGGATTAAACCATTTGCTCTTTCAACTTGTCCATTAGCTTGTGGATGTGCAACTGATGCAATGTCAAGCTAGATATTTTGTTCATTGCAGAATTCGGCAAGTTCCCCCATAGAAAAATTACTCCCGTTGTCCGTAATAATGCTGTGCGGATAACCTTATCGGATTATAACATCCTCGACAAATCTTCCGGCTATTGCTCCATCACAACTTGTGACTGGTTTAGCCTCAATCCATTTCCTGAATTTATCCACCATCACTAAGAGGTGAGTAAATCCACTTGGAGCCCGTTTAAACGGTCCTACCATGTCAAGCTCCCAGACCGCAAAGGGCCATGTTATAGGTATTGTCCACAGCTAATCAGCCAGAACATGAGCTTGTTTGCTGTACTTTTGGTAGCCTTTGCACGTCTTGACCAGACGTTCGGCATCGGCCTTAGCTGTAAGCCAAAAAAATCCGTGTCTGAAAGCTTTTGCCACTAGAGATTTAGTTGCAGCGTGATGACCGCATTCGCCTTCGTGGATTTTTCTTAGGATTTCCACTCCTTCCGGAGATACACAACACTGAAAGACCCCATACACACTCCGCTTATAGTTCTCACCATTTATAATAGTATAGGCTTTTGCTCATTGGACTATCTGCTGGCTCAGAACCTGGTCTTCGGGTAATTTTCTGTCTACCAAGCAATCAAGGTAGGGTTGAGTCTAGTTGGGAATCACAGCCATAACTGCTACTAAGGGTGAGTTAGATTTGGTCGGATATTCTTCGTCAACTCCTTTTATTGAAGGAACTTTGAGGTGCTCTAAAAAAGCATCCGAGACCTTTTTCCGCGCAGAGCCTATACAAGATAATGCGTCTTCTTCCTCATTTTTTGTTCAAGGGATGTGTTGCACTTCAAACCCTTCGAACGATTTAGATAGTTCATCCACGATAGCTCTGTATGCTTCCATGTGTTTGTTTGCATTATAGATATCCGACACTTGTTAAGCAATAAGATCCGAAACTCCATATCACATTAATTGTCGGATGCCGATATCCTTAGCAATCCGGATTCCATGCAGCAGTGCTTCATACTCGGCAATGTTATTTGTTGCCATGAAGTGGATCTACAAAACATAGAAAAGTTTATCTCCTTGGGGTGATTTGAGAACCATGCTAGCCCTGTCCCCAGAGCACCTTAGACCCGTCAAAATGCAAGGTCCAGTATTCCGACTCTAGGAGGGTCATATTTTTTGTTGTCTCTGTCCAATCAGCAACAAAGTCAGCCATAATTTGGGAGTTGATTGTCGTACGAGGTTTATACTCAATGTCGAAACCTGGAAGCTCTATGCCCCCTTTTGCGACACGTCCTGTAGCATCGCTGTTGTTGATTATGTCTGTCATGGGAACTATGCTAACCATGGTAATTGGATGTTCCTGAAAATAGTGCCGTAGCTTCCAGGATGCAAAAAACACACCGTAGGCTAACTTTTGATAGTGCGGATGCCACTGCTTTGATTCAGTTAGGACCTCGCTAAGGTAGTAAGTCGGACGCTGCACTAGGTGTTCCTGTTTTTCCTCTGGTCTCTCCACCACCATGACGACAGTAATGACCCTGTTTGTCACAGCGAGATAGAGCAACATCGGTTGCTGAGGTTCCAGTGCTGCAAGGATAGGAGCGGACGAGAGTACTGCTTTTAGGTCTTGTAGTGCAGCTTCATCTTCATTAGTCCAAACGAATTTTTTGGTCTTTTTCAGGAGCTTGTATAGTGGTGCGGCTCGTTCACCGAGCCGGCTTACAAACCGACTGACTGCAGCAATGCAACCAGTTAGTCTTTGAACGTCTTTCAGGCGAGTTGGCCTAGAAATATTGAGAATAGCCTTGATTTTGTCACGGTTCACCTCTATGCCTCTTTGAGAGACGATGAAACCCAACAATTTGCCGACTGGTATTCCAAAGAAGCACTTCTTCGGATTGAGCATTATGTTATATTTGCGTAAATTGGTGAATGTTTCCTCCAAGTCAGAAATTAGGGTTTCCTTCTTTTTGGACATCACCGCAATGTCGTCCACGTATGCATGTACATTGCATCCGATTTGGTCGTGGAGGCAACGCTGTATAGTGCACTGATAGGTAGCTCCTGCATTCTTGGGACCAAAGGGCATCATAACAAAACAGTAGGTTCCAAAGGGGGTTATGAATGAACTTTTGACTTTGTCTGATTCCTTCATCTGAATTTGGTGATAACCGGAATATGTGTCGAGAAAACATAGGAGTTTCGAGCCTGCCGTATAATCGATAACTTGATCAATTCTAGGTAGAGCGAACGGATCTTTGGGACAAGCCTTGTTCAAGGCGGTATAATCAACACACATCCTTAATTCAGTGGTGTCCTTTTTAGGGACCATTACAGGATTGGCCGACCACTTAGTGCGGATGACCTCTTCTATGATTCCGGCTAACTCAAGCCGTGCTAGTTCCTTAGCTATTACTTTTGGCTTTTCATCGCCGAAACGTCGTAAGGACTGTTTGACAGGTTTAGGATTTGGGTGTACATTTAGAGAGTGCTCGGCAAATTCCCTAGGTACTCCGGTCATGTCAGATGGTTGCCATGCGAAGATATCTTGATTTGCTTTGAGGAACTTGACTTTCCTATGCGCTATCTAAACCTACACCTATCTGGGTCACCTTGGAGGGGTCATCATCCTTCAACGGCATTATCTTTGTCTCTTCCAATGCATTGAACTTCGGAGTCGACTTTGTAACCTCCTTCTTCGTCACGGGCATCTCGGATGGGTCGATTGTCTTTTTGATCTCCTGGTAATCTTGGGCATGCAGCACGGCTTCAGCAAAGGCGACATTTCCGTCCTCGCACTCTTGTTCCTTCTTCGGGTCTCCCCTGATGGTGACCACACCTTTGGGACCTGGAATTTTCATCATATTGTAAATGTAACAAAGACGAGCCATAAAAGCCCAGTAAGCCGGTTGTCCGAATATAGCGTGGTAGACGCTCTTGAACGGGACCACCTCGAAGGAAAGTGCTTCCGTTTGGTAGTTCTTTGGAGTTCCAAAAGTGACATACAAAGTGATCTCTCCCAGAGAATTTGCTTGTCTTCCTAGGAAAACTCCATGAAAGATCACAGAGCTGTGTCTCCGAGATCCGCATCCAACGTAGCGTTTCGACATATAAAATGTTGATGCTGCTGCCGCTGTCCATGAGAGTCTTGGAGAAACCATAGCCGTCAATAAGTGGATTGACGAGTAAGGCGTATTTTCCTCGCCTGTGCAACTTAGGCAGATGGTCAGCACTGTTGTGGTATTGCCGACGAGTACGCCATGGAGGGGTCCTCACAGTGCGTGTTTAGATATGTGGGGTAAGGCAGAGAGTTGGAGGGTACGAGGTAACACAACTTACCCAGGTTCAAGTCCCACAACGATGGTGGGAGTCTACTCCTGCTAGAAATCACTATAATGGCAATACACCAAGTTACAAAGATAGGTTCGCTGTGCGAGGTGTTGCGCATTGTATGCAGCAATCTAAGAGGTTGTTTGATGTTGTGCCCTACAGGCTCCTATAGGATGGCCTATAAAGGCACCAAGACCTAGGGTTTACAGGGAAAGGTCCTTGCCGGACAAGGTAAAGAGTCCTACACCTACACGAACTAGTCTTCCGTGTCTTGTACTCCAAGGCTCCGAGTATGTCGGTGACTCCTGCGTAGCCTTCCGTTATCTGGCATGTGCCTCCCTTCTAGATCCTTCTCACCGGGCTGCCCAGCAGGCCATAGGCCTTGCTACCAACTATGGGCCACCCGGGTTAGGCGGATTGGTGACATGCTATGAGGATACCAATATAGCATATCCCCAACAGTAGCCCCGGAGGACTTTAAAATCTTGCGCTGTTTTGCTCGTTAATCTCTAAATGTCCCGTATAAGTGATGCCGACAATCCGTCAAGCAATATCTCAAAGGTCTCCCAAAGAACCCTGCAATCCTCTCTGGCTTGGCAATGTAGCTGGAGATTCCTTGAGTCTTTGTTTCCAGAGTCGGGTAATCTCTGTCTTTGATGGAATCTTAGGATGTGACCCTTCACTGCAACTATCAGGAGGATGACATAGGGTACATCCTATGCTACCTCGAAACTCAGAGAAACAGAGAATTAATCAACTATTTTCATGCGCGTGAAATCCAAAACGACGAAGCGGCAAAGACGGAGGACGTGGCAAAATCACCGTGCATGTTCACTTCCACGTCGGCATCATTTCGTCCATTAGATCTCTTTGCACAAATCTTGACGTGAGGTCTATATAGTTTCATCACAGTCAATTTATTTATTTTTACCCGCATTCGCTTTCTAGTCTTCGTCTTCCTCCAACCGTGCGACCGTTTTAGCTCTCTGTGAAAAACCCTAATCAGAGGCCTTCTTTTCTCTACCTTCCTTGTCATAATGGCTTCTAGCATCTCTGCTCCTTCCACGGCGATGGTTCCCGATGCTACTGTAGAGCCTTCCCAAGGAGCGACCATCCCTCTGGAGGGGGTGGTTATTCCTGTCTCCGTCCTGGTGGAATCCACCAGTGATGACCAAGAACGAGCGGCGCTCGAAGCCGCTGAAGTAGAAAGCGACTCCCACAAGGGGGTGTGGAGAGGCTCTGATCTTTCCGCCGATGATCTTCAGGAACTGGTCACCGAGGGTTACCTCCCCACGACGAAGGAATTTGTCTGGCAGGCGGCACCGGCTGGCGAGGTGGTCCCTTCTCCCCAAGCCGGAGAGAAGGTTTACCTCAAGTCTCAGCTGGTACGCGGCGTAAGCATGCCAGTCTCCGACTTCTTCCTAGATGTCCTCCGACACTTCCGGGTAGTCCCCCACAACCTCTCTCCCAACAGTATTCTAGTCCTTAGCAACTTTGTAGCTCTATGCGAAGGATACCTAGGTATTAAGCCTATATTAGATCTGTTTGCATAATTTTTTTATCGTCAAGAGAGAGTCCGTAGAGTCCAAGGACGAATTGCGGATCCGTGGAACCATTAGCTTTAAGATCCATCCTAGCCAGCGCTTCCCTGACATCGTAGGGCACGAGTCATGGAAGAACTGGCAGTGCACGTATTTCTACGGCCCCAATGTTCCTCTGCATGACCGCCTTGAGACCTACCCTGACTTTGTCGATGGAGCTGCCACCGAAGTGCCTGCATGGCGGACTCCAGCCTCCCTTCCCTCCGACGATGAAGCCAACCGCGCTATAAGGCGGATTGAATGGCTCATAGACGGAGGTTTGATAGGCCTGGACCTTGCCATGTGCTAGTTCATTAGGCAGATCTAGCCTCTATAGCACCATGCCGAGTTGATGCATAAATACACTCAAGACAGGAGGGGTCCCATGCGAATTTCGTGGGATAACTTCTCTACTGACTCCATCAAACTCCGGCTCAAGGACATTGTTAAGGTGAAGGACAAGAAGCATGGCTTCAAGATCACCTTCAACATGTTCGGGTGTGGCAAGTGCCCAGAGGTAGCTTCTGTTTCCTTTGTTGCTCGTTATATGCTCTAAGGTTTCATCGACTTGAAGTTATCAATCTAACACTCCTCTGTATCCCAGCTGGCAACCTTGGTGGCGGATCACCAAGGCTCCTGTCGTGGAGTACGTATTTTCATTCTCCGACTTGTGCTTTTCAGCCCATACCTTTTTTCAACTCTTGTACTTATACTTTGTATGTTTTAGGAGGAAAGCCGGTGTTAGTTTGAAGAGATTCTCCAAAGATTTTGGAGGGTCAAAAAACATTCGTGATATGCTGACCAAGGATCTATCCGCCAAGTCCTCTCCTGCTACCACTCCCCCTACTCCTGCCATCAAACCCTCTACTGGCCCCGTTGGGCCTTCATCCCACGCCATTCCTGAGATCTCCGCCATGGAGACAGATGTCAATCCAACACTTGACATCTCAGGCTCTGTCGAGGCAGATGTTGCTCCCAACAGCCAGATGATGCAGGAGAGAACCTCCTCTAAAGTGGCTGAAGCTCCGGCTAAGGATTCCACCGAGAAAGGGAAGGAAATGGTGGAAGAGGTGGACATGGAAGCAACGATCGAGGCGGGAGCCTTTGAGCCATCATCTGCTTTGAAGGTGCAGGAGGCAGCTAGGGCTTCATCCATGCCTCTGGCTTCAACCTCTCCATTGGATGCAACTCCTCTGACGTTGAGCCTGGATGATCTCATCATGCAGGCCAATGCAATTTATAATAATGCCAAGACCTTCCATGACTCCTATGCTCATCTGGCCAACAATCTTAGGGTCATTGCCATTGTAAGTCTTTTGAACTTTACTTCTTTTAACTTGTAACATATCCCACTGTAGCCCCCGAGCTCTTAGGCGGATAAATCAATAGTTCTTGGCCTGAGTGCTCCAAAGAACTAAGTGTAGAACTTTTCCATGTAGCCCCGAGCGTTTAGTTGAAAGTGAATAGTTCCAACTAGATGCTCTAGAGAAACTAGTTTAATTTAAAATCATGTACTGTAGCCCCTGAGCGTTTAGTTGAAACTTGAATAGTTCCGACTAGATGCTCTAGAGAAACTAAGCATGTTAACATCTTGTGCATAATGAGAATAAACGGAGGATTCCCGCCAATGAGAGGTTTGCTGCTATTCGGAAGGAACTGGACCTTGAATAGGGTAAAATCAAATTCTTGAAAGAACAGATCAAAAATAGCTAGAGTTTGTTTCTGACAATAGCTCCTTGTTTTTCTCATTGAATTATCTCTTCCGTCTTCGGATATCACTTTGTGATTTCCATGTTACAGAAGCCATTGCCAAGGCCAAGAGCATCGTCGAGCAATCCAAGCATATTTAGGAGCTCGATGATGAGAACAAAATTCTGAAGAAGGACCTGGCTGATGCCATTGATACGTTGCAAACATATCTATAATTTTTGATGTTCCATGATTGTTTTATATCTACTTTCTTATGTTTTGTCCACACTTTGGAGTATTTTTACACATTTTCTGGAACTAACCTATTAACAAGATGCCATAGTGCCAGTTGCCTCTTTTCTGCTGTTTTTGGTTCCAGAAAAGCCAAAAAATGAATATTCTCGGAATTGGACGGGACAAAACCCAAAGATAATATTTCACCGAGGGGAACACAGAGCCAGAAGACGAGAAGGAGATGGGCCTTGAGGGGCCACACCACTTGGCCGCGTGGTCAGGCCTGGCTACTAGGGAGAAAACATCAATCCTTTGTTCATAGAACAATCATATTGTTTACTTTACACACAATGCTTAATGCAATTATCTGTTGCTTCCAACTTAATACTGGAGGGGGTTTAGATGATAACCTGAAGGTGGATTATTAGTCATAGATGCAGTTGGATTACGGTCTATGTATAATGTTGTAATGCCCAATCAAATCTTTATAGGAGTCAAGATGATTAGTTATGCATGTATGCTTTCTGGATGTTTGTCAATTGCCCCGCTATAATTTGTTCACCCAACATGTCATCTATCTTAAGGAGAATCACCACTAGTGAACTATGGACCCCGGTCCATTCTTTTACCATCAATCTACAACTATTTACTGTTTTCTGTTTACTTTCTGCAAGCTATTACTATCTTCCACACAATACGTTTAATTCTTTGTTTTCAGCAAAACTGGTGAGACTGACAACCTCAGTGAAAGTTGGTGGCAAATTTCTGTGATTGTGTTGTGTAGGATTCGAAGTTGGAAATAACACCTTGGAGCTATTTCCTTGCTCCTATTGGTTCGATAACCTTGGTTTCATAACTGAGGGAAAACTTGCTGATGTGCTCATCATACCTTCCTCTTGGGGTTCCCCAACGAGCTCGAATATATTTTGAGCCATCAGCCATCAAGGGCCATGATGCAGTGCTGAAGGCTATGCAAGAGTCTGCTGACGCCGAGATGCAGCGTCTGAAAGACGAACTTGCACAGCTCAAGGAACATAACCAAGCTGCCAAAGAGCAGAATGCTAGAAACCTTGAGGCGTTCAAGATAGTCCAGAAGGAGCGCGATGTCTTGGTGGAGACATGCCAGCAAGCGGAAACGAGCATCTTCGGTAACCTTTATCCGTCTTGGTCATTTCTTTAAGTTGGATTACCATTTTACTTGTTTGTACTCATGGTCCTTCTGTTTTGTGCAAACCACAGATCCGATTGGCTTAGCCAACTTGGGTGAGGGTGCTCAGGATCCCAAGGAACGCATGATTCTTGCCGGCAACTTTGTCAGCACCGCCATCACCCAATCCAAGGAGATAGCTCAATCTCTAGGCATAAATATCAAGGAGGTAGACTCAGCGGCCAAGTTTGCGGAAATCCTGCACCGAGCCCCCGAGTAAGTCAAGGACTGGAAAGCCTCTTGCATGCGGGCTGGTGCAAGGATGACCCTGTCCTTGGTCAATTCACACTTTGACAATGCCGACATTGACTTGGTGACCTCTGGCATGCCCAAGGTAGACGAGGAAGGTCGAGAGATCGATAGCGATGCTATTTAGAACTCCCTCGCCGGCTTTGACACCAGTGTTGCTAAGATGGTTAAGGCGGATGTCTTCATACCTGCTGAGATCCTTGATGAAGACATGGCTTCGTCCAAGTCTAGCCCCTCTCCTTTAGAGTTTGATGATCTCTCCCGGCCTGGCTCTCCTGATGATGCCACCATGAAGTCCCCTGTAGCAGAGCCATGAAAAACAATATTTGTATTAAATGCGTCTCTGCAAAATGTATGCAAAAAAACTTATGTTTGGCTAAGGCGGAAAAACTTGTACTCAAGCTTCCTACAACTTATCTATTTCCAGCATGTGTATATATATTTTTAAGCAAGTGCTGGCTTATCCATTATTCTGGTTCGTATGCTTGACCTTTCGTGAGACGGAAGACTCGCAACACATAACTATGCTCTCAGGTGATGATGCTTAATAGCACCGTGCAGAACCTAAGAACGAAATTGCCGACTTTGAGTGCCGAAAAGTCACTACTCCAGAATCCACATAAAAACTTCAGAAAACGTGTAGACCAGAAAACTTAAGCTAACGCCCGTAGGCGGAATTTTCACAAGGGAATTACGCATAAAGGGTTTATATGATCCAAAAATGAACAACTAAAGGAGGTAAAAGACTCATATATGAGTGAACCAAATGCTTTATTTCATTGATCATATAAAAGACTTATTACATAATATAAATGTGCTAATGTAAAAGGGACGTAGCTGTGCTATGTTCCATGGTCGATCTGTCTCCGGATAGTCATCATCAGAGTCACGTTGCTTGTGCTTGCAATTTTTTGGCCTATCTTTAAAGTCGCGAATATCAACACGGTAATAGGAACCATTGAGCAATGCTTTGCTTATGACGAATGGTCCTTCCCAAGGCGGGGACAGTTTGTGTGATGTCTCCTGCTTGAGCCTAAGCACCAGATCCCCCTCTTTAAACAAGCGATGCTTTACACGGCAACTATGGTAGCCACATAGCTTCTGCTAGTAGATGGCGGATCTCTGGCATGCCAGCATGTGATCTTCTTCAAGTAGGTCCACAGATAATCGTCTAGATTCTTTAGCGTCAGCCTCATTGTAGGCGGAAACTCTTGGTGCATCGTGGAGGATGTCGGATGGAAGGACTGCTTCTGCTCCATAAACCATGAAGAAAGGAGTCAAGCCGGTGGATCTGTTGGGTGTTGTTCTTAAACTCCACAATACAAATGGTAGTTCTTCCGCCCAGGCTCCAACTGCTCTACGTAGTGGTGACTCTAAGCGTGGCTTGATTCCGTGCAGGATTAGTCCATTAGCCCTTTCAACTTTCCCATTTGACTGTGGATGTACCATAGATTCTAGGTCAAGGCGGATGCCCTTTTAATGACAGTACTCCTCAACTTCTCCGAGAGACAAATTTCTGCCGTTGTCGGTGATGATGCTATGAGGGGGACCAAATCTCATCACTAGATCCCGGACAAATTTTAGGGTTGTTGCCCCATCAAGCTTTCTAATGGGTTTAGCTTCAATCCATTTTATGAATTTATCCACTACTACTAGCAAGTGTGTGAATCCATAGGGTGTTGTTTGCAAAGGCCCCACCATGTCCAGCCCCAGACTGCAAACGGCCAAGTTATTGGTATTGTTTGCAATTCTTCAGCTATAACACTTGGTTGCCTTGCATAAAACTGACACCCAAGGCATGTTTGTAACAATTTTTCGGCATCCGACTTGGCAGTTATCTAGTAGAATCCTTGTCGGAAGGCTTTAGACACCAACGATCGGGGAGCGGCGCGATACCAGCAATCTCCGAGATGTATTTCTCTAGGGATGTCAATACCTTGCTGCTCGGAGACGCATCGTAGGAAAACTCCTGTGGTACTTCTTTTGTATAACTGGCCGTCAATGATGACGTAGCCTTTTGCTCTGCGTACTATTTGCCGGCTTTCGACTTTGTCGGCGGGCAAAGTTTCGTCTTATAGATAGTCCATGAACGGTTTTGTCCAAGTCGGAGAGGTCACTGTTACTGCGTTAACAAATGAATCCAATCTATCTGGTTTGTCGGGGTCCGCTCCTTTCACATATGGGGTCCGTAAATGTTCCAGGAAAACGCCTAGCGGAATTGGTCGACGAGCTGATCCAAGCTTTGACAGCAGATCCGCTGCCTCATTATCCTCCATTTTGACATACTTGACTTCGTAGCCGTCGAAGCATTGAGCTATTTCGTCTACTTCGTCTCGATATGCCGCCATCTTAGGGTTCCGCGCGTTCCAGGTGCCAGCTACTTGCTGGGTAACCAAGTTGGAATCTCCACAGCCAACTATGCGTTTGATGCCAATATCCTTGGCTACGCGAAGTCCGTGAATGAGGGCCTCATACTCTGCCATGTTGTTGGTAGCGTTGAAGTGGATCTGCAGGACGTACACTACAAGCAATGTGTTGACTAGTGACCTTTTTTAACGATCTTGAGTTTTTTGGTCATAGATCTATGACCATTTTGAACCAACTGGTCGTAGTCCATTTGGAAGGGTATAAACCATGAAAAACTATGACCTTTTATGTCAGAAAGTTTGCTTACACCAATTGGTCATAACGTAGATATTGTTGGTCCATGACCTTAATTATGGATAACTACGACCAATTTAAATGGTCGTGGGTGTTATTTATGATAACTTAAAAAAGACCGATGGCCACCTCAGCAGGTTGATCTAGGTGGCACATCCATGTGTCAAGTTTCGTTGACATGTCATGTGTCAATTATGCTTATATGTCACCTCCATATGGCATTGACCTATTGACTACCAATTAGAGCCTGTCGGTCACGCGGTCTGAATATTACACAAAAAGGCCAGATATGGGATTCCAACTCGTGAGCTCCCGAGGAGCTCCCGCGTTCGCGCCAACTCGGTCTACCACCTGGCCACCGCGGCCTTGTTGCATAAAGGAGAGTACCACATAGTTTTAACCAATTATCAACCTTGTTAACCCACGCAGGCCTCCACCTTGCGGCTTATTGGGCTTCTTCCTGGGCTCACGGTGGGCTGACAGTAGCAAGCGAACATGCAAGGCTTGCTCGGCTGGCTAGTTTTCCTAGCGGGTTCGCTGGGCCGGCCACCTCCAGTTTTTTTTATTTTTTCTTAATTCTTTTATATCTTTTTAATCATAATTCCAAATTGAGTCAAACAAAATTCAGAGAAATTATAAAATTTCAGAGAATGTTTTTAGTACATTATGGAACACTTTGACTTTCTAGGAAAACTACAAGAAGATATTTTTCATATAAAACCTTAATAGGTGTAAATAGAGATTTTGAATCATGATTTTGACAATAGGAGTTTGAAATTGAATTGTTTTGTCTACGGGTTGAGCCTCACTAAAATTTCATTGGATCTTTGAAGAAACATAATATTGTGAGTCTACAAATGAATTTTTCAAAAAATCATGAGCATTAGATCATGTATCTATAGTTCAAACCGGACCCACTTCCTACCGATTCGGCAGACATTTGTCTTTTTCGCTAAGGGTGGACGGAAAGGTTTGAGATATCCTACTTGGTACATTGTCTATGTAACGTGGTCTAGTATTTTTGAAAAATATGGTGGTAGAACTTTGAATTAACCATTTGGTGGTGGCTTCACAAAACGCCCTGTTTTTGGCACTTAGAAAATGGGAAACACTTTTTCTGTGTGACGAAAAGGAAACCTTCCTCCTGCAACATTGTTCGCCATACCAAGATGCACATGCATACACAATATGGGCACATTATCACAAACTAAGTCATGATTCTAGCCATAACATTGGTCGTTTGACCTAAAAAGCATGAAACCTCGAACAAGATAGGTCATTTTTGTGAAGGTTTTTTCGAGATGTTCGCAATATACCAAGTTTGGTATTTTTCCTTGAAAATATTTCACATAATATGACACCACGTGAAGGTTTTACATTGTTTGCACCGTTTTAAATTTTTCATACCCGTTTCGAACTATGGTCAAAACGACGGGCACGAAGGTTCATAGGTAGGGGATGAGCCTCGCTAAAATTTCATTGGATCTATGAAGAAACATCATATTGTGAACCTAAAAATGATTTTTTCAAAAAATCATGAGCATTAGATCTAGTAGCTGTAGTTTAAACCAGACCCACTTCCTGCTAATTCGGCAGACATTTGTCTTTTTCTCCAAGGGTGGACGGAAAGGTTTGAGATATCCTACTTGGGACATTGTCTATGTAAGGTGGTCTAGTATTTTTTGAAAAATATGCTGGTAGCATTTTGAATTAACCATTTGGTGGTTGCTTCACAAAACGCCCTGTTTTTGGCACTCAGAAAATGGAAAACGCTTTTTCTGTGCGACGAAAAGGAAAACTTCCTCCTACAACATTATTCGCCATCCCAAGATGCACATGTGTGAACAATATGGGCACATTATCACAAACTATGTCATGATTCTGGCCATAACATTAGTCGTTTGACCTAAAAGCCATTTAACCTCGAACAAGATCGGTCATTTTTGTGAAGGATTTTTCGAGATGTTCACAATATACAAAGTTTGGTATTTTTCCTTGAAAATATATCAAATAATATGACACCACGTGAAGGTTTTACATTGTTTGGACCGTTTTTGAATTTTTCATACCCATTTTGAACTATGGTCAAAACGGCGGGCACGAAGGTTCATAGATAGGGGATGATCCTCGCTAAAATTGCATCGGATCTCTGAAGAAACATCATATTGTGAACCTAAAAATGATTTTTGCAAAAAATCAGGAGTATTAGATCTAGTAGCTGTAGTTTAAACCGGACCCACTTCCTACTGATTCGATAGACATTTGTCTTTTTCGCGAGGGGTGGACGGAAAGATTTTTAGATACTCAAGTTGGGACATTGTCCAAGTAAGGTGGTCTATTATTTTTAAAAATGGGGTGGTGCTATTTTGAAACTTTCGTTTGGTGGTTTCTTCACAAAATGTCCCTGTTTGGCACTCAAAAATTGAAAAATGGCTTTCTCGTGCCATCAAATCAGAAGACAGGATTTTCCTTCCCATGGATCACCCAACAAGAAGTTCTCAGTTGTCTATGAGACCACATCCAATGCCTAAAATTTCTCCCACCTACCCCCTGGCCGTCCCCCGTGTTTGGATTTGGAATGACCAAAACATCCACTAATCCATTGCTGCACTTCAAAAATATCTAGGGGTATTTGGGGGAATATTTTGATGCCACCCAGATAATCCAACCCAAACTTCTCTCCTCCACACAATTCAACCCTAGCCGCTCCACCCCCGATACCCACCCACTCGCCTCAACCCTCCACCGCCGCCACCACCATCTCACCTGTGCCCGTCCCGCGTTGGTATTCCCACTATCGCACCGCGGCCTCTACTGCCCGGTGACCCCCCTCTCTCTTACGAAACCCTAACCCCTCCCATTGCCCTCCTCTCCGACCTAGAAGAGTCGCGACCCTAGCCCCAACAACTACGGCGACGCGTTTGGCTTCCTCCCACGGTGTCGCAGGTAGGACAAGGATCCCACTGCGTTGCGACATGCTTGCCTCACCGGCGTTGCGCTAATGCAGTGAGGCCTGGAGGCGACTACTACGCGATGGACTGCCATCCGCCGCCGCGACGAAATGCGCGGCCACAGTTCCTGCCTATAGGCCCCCGCCAAGCCAACAGGCCCCCGCTAGTGAGCCACATCTCTCCTCTCCTCTACTCTCTTCTCGATAAGCAAGTAGGATGTATCCTAGCTATTTGATGAAATTCTTCTACATGGGACTAGGGTTCTTATTATTTGGAATAGGGTGATGAAGCTTCTGCATAGGATATATCCTAGTTGTTTGATGAAATGCTTCTGAGAAGTAACAAGCTTCGGCATTGATCTGTGTCATATTTTTTGCAGAAGTTGAGTGTACTCAGGACATATGCTTCTGAGCATTAATAGGCTTCAACATTTTCCATGACATTAGTTGGTCATTCCATTGGTTTAGACAATTTAGGCTTAGTGGTTTAGACAGTTTCGGCTTAGTGGCATTTTCCATGGCGTGAGGCTCGGTAGTTCATTTAATACAATGCAAAGTCACTCAATGGATAGAGATGTCCTAGGGACTAGATTATCTATCTATCTTATGTGTATGTATTTAAATGTTAGCTTCAATTGGAATACCGGGCTACTTTTATTATGAAGTTTCATTGATTTCATACAATGAGGCATAAATCTGGAAATGTTAGTGCTATGATCTGAGTTTCTGTTACATCCCAAGAGGCATTTCCGTTACCAGGACAACATTTCTGAGTTTCTTACAAGCTTGGTAACATATTGTGTCAGGTTGCTTGGTATACATTGTAGTGTTTCCTGATGCTGCCATACTTGATTTTTATTTCACGCTGCAAAATGTAACCTGCTACAACTTGGATGCGTTCTTGTGTTTCCGGGGATCATCTGTTCATGTAACATATGATCTTGTGTCCCCTATCTAATTATTCTGACTATTTAATCAAATTCATGGACTAAAAACCTAGGTAAAGGGAAACTGTTTGGGTATTCTAGCTGTTGTTGCAGTAGGCAATTTTTTTTGTCTTCGCGTGCTGCGGTTTTTAGGTCTTGGTCAAGGAGAAGTGTCCTTTTCATCTGAATGTGTTGCTTCTTATAGGTATGAAGCGGTGGCACTTCCAGAAAACTTGATGGCATGGAGGTGGGGTAGTCCATGCATTTGATGCATAATGGTATTTCCAAGTTCCACAGAATGGTAATCGTTGCCATCTTTGTATTCTATAGCTGAAACTCGAAACAAATGCATAATAAGTGGTGCTAAATCATAGTTATTTTTGGAATACTTAGTATTTTAGGATCTGATTGTAGTCCAATTTTCAATACTTACTAGTATTTTGGAATGTGCTCTACATGGTACCAAGTAAACAATGCCATGATCTGATTTTATCAGCACTAGGTGGCTCAAGAATTTGTGTGTGGTTCAACTATATGATTCTGTATGCAATAGTCACATATTCTTATTTAGTTTGCTTTAGTTTGGTTTTCTATCATTTAGCTATATGATCAGAGATGCTAATTTTGGTCATCCAACATGTTGCTTATACCATCTGTATGTAAATCTGTATATATGTATGCAACGGTCAACGGATATGTTCCATCCTAGGTCACTGCTTGTCTTCTGATAATAGAAAGGCATGTGACATTTAACTAGCTATTTTATGTGTGTATAATATATTAGTGGAAGTGTACTCATGAATAAGTAATTAACTCTAGATATACGACTCTCGATTTCTGTAATTAGTAGTACTCAGTACATAGCTGCTATCTATTTCTTTCTTACTGGTTCAGGCTATAACGCTGGCTTTATTTGTACAATTGTGAGTGGCTCGCCATTGCACATGGATGGCGCCACGAAGGAATGGGCTTGTGGTTGCTTACCCTGGCTGCTGTTGCCGGTAGTCCAGCCAGAGTTGCTGCCTAGGACACCACGTGTCTGAGCTGCTGCTGCTCGCCACTTCCCCGAGCTTCTTGTGCTGCTTCCCGTCACCAATCCAACCGAGCTAATGAGCCACTCTAACATCAGCAGGACTTTTTTGTAAATTTTAATTGTATAGGACATGAGACATACTTTCTGGGATGGATCGAGTATTTTGATTCCCGAGTACCTGATGACATGGTTGTAATCTATCTTGTATTGCTGCTATATGAAATGTTATGATTTTATTGGCTCCGTTTGAATCAAATTGCTGGTTATTGCACAAATGAAAATTGATGAGTGTGACCTGTGTGGAATTTATACATAATCTGTGGGACCAGAAGGAAATTAGTACTGACACGTCGGACCCATCTGAATTGTGGGACCTGCTATGAAATAAAATTTAAAGAATGAAATTGTTGGGCCAAGGAAAACGCTAGAAGTTAAAAAAATATATGGGCATAAGTTTTGGGCCTGGCCCATGAAATAAAAGGGCTGTATAAGCTAGGCTTAGAAACAAAGAGGCTAGAATTGTTGGGCTTGGCCCATGTAAATCACTAAACTGGACTGGGCTGAAACTGCTGCCACGTCATATTCCACGTCAGATTGGCTTACGTGGATATGCTAGAATGCCATGACCAAATTTTTTGTCATGGACTACTATGACCAAAATGACCATCTATTTTGGTCATAGTAGTCCATGACTAATTCAAAAAAGGTCATTAGCTGTCTATAGTGACCCTCGCTATGTGACCTACTGTTTTTGGTCATAGAAAGGTCATAGATCAATTACTATGACCTTTCTATGACCAATATTTGAGGTCACCAGTTAGCACATTCCTTGTAGTGGTATTGCAGCTTTTCTCCCATTGGTGATTGTAATAATACACCAGCCCCCGAGACATTGAGTAGCTTTGATCCGTCAAAGTCCATAACCCAATATTTTGGCTCCGACACAGGAGTGTCTTCTGGCAGTTCTGTCCAATCTGCAAGAAAATCCGCCAATGCTTGTGATTTGATAACATCACATCTCTTGTAGGTGATTTCAAAGGCGACAAGCTCAATGCCCCACTTTTCCACTCTCCCTGTAGCGTCGCTGTTGTTGATTATGTCGGACAGTGGAGTTTGCTCACTACTGTGATGGGTGCTCTTGGAAATAGTGCCTTAGCTTACGCGAAGCAAGGAAAACTCCATAAGCTATCTTCTGGTAGTGCGGGTAACGCTGCTTGGATTCTGTCAAGACCTCGCTTACGTAGTAAATGGGCCGCTAAACTCCATATTCGTGCATTAGCTCCTTGCGCTCCACCACGATGACGATGCTGATTACTCGGTTGGTTGCGCCATGTGACTAACATAGGCTCCCTTGGCACAGGTGTTGCAAGTATTGGTGGGGAGGAGAGTGTTCTCTTCAACTCCTGAAGTGCTGCGTCAACCTTGTCTGTCCATGTGAACTTGTCCGCCTTCTTGAGCAACTTGTAGAGCGGCATAGCCTTCTCACCAAGTTGGCTGATGAACCGGCTTACTGCTGCAATGCAGCCTGTGAGCCTTTGTATGTCCTTCAAGCATGTCAGGCGTTTAATGTCGAGGATGGCCTTGATTTTCCCCGGGTTCACCTTGATTCCGCCATGCGAAACGATGAAACCCAACAGCTTGCCGGAGGGTACCCCGAAGACGCACTTCTTTGGGGTTCAACATCTTGTTGTATTTCTGGAGATTATCAAATGTTTCCTGCAAGTCAGCCATAGGATCATTTGATTTCTTTGACATAACCGCGATGTCGTCCACATAAGCGTGTATGTTGCGACCTATTTGGTCGTGTAGGCAATGTTGCATCGTCCGCTGGTAGGTAGAACCAGAGTTTTTCAACCTAAAGGGCATCGTGATGTAGCAATAAGTGTTGTAGGGTGTGGTGAACGAAGTGGCCAATTGGTCCGACTTTCGCATCCGGATCTGGTGGTATCCTGAGTAGGCATCGAGAAAACACAAAAGTTCCAAGCTATCCGTCGAGTCAATGACTTGGTCAATGCGAGGCAAAGCAAACGGATCCTTCGGACATGCTTTGTTCAAGCTGGTGTAATCAATACACATTCTTAATTCATTGGTTCCCTTTTTGGGGACAAGTACAGGATTTGCCACCCATCGGGTGTGAATAACTTCTCGGATAAAGACAGCCTTAAGTAACCTAGCTATTTCTTTACCTATAACTCTTCGTCTTTCATCACCACAGTGTCGTAGAGGTTGCTTCACTGGTTTGGCATTTGGATCAATGTTCAAGCTGTGCTCGACAAGTTCCCTAGGTACACCTTTCATGTCGGCAGGTTGCCAGGCAAAGATGTCCCTATTCTCACGGAAGAACCCGACGAGCGCGCTTTCCTATTTGGGATCCAGGTCCATGCCAATGGCGGTGGTCTTGGAGGAATCTCCTTCCACAAGTTCCACCTGCTTAGTCTTGATGGCGGCCTTGAAGGCGGGTTCAGCAGCAGAGATCTGCTTCTTTGAAGCCGGCACCCCCGAGGCATCGACCTGGTTCTGGATCTCCTTGAACTCCTCACTGTAGAGGACTGCTTCGGCGAAGGCGGCTTCACTGAGTTCACATTCCCATGCCTTGGAGAAGCTTCCATCAACGGTGATGATGCCATTTGGTCCAGGTATCTTGAGCTTGTTGTAGACAAAGCATGGCCTTGCGATGAAGGAGTGGAAGATGTGGTGTCCAAAGATGTACGCTCTCTTCAAAGTCACCACTTCAAAGGTCATGCGTTCTTGGCGGTAATGTTTGACATCGCCAAACACGACCGGAAGGGTGATGCAACCCAAGGAATTTTCTTGGAGGCCGGGGACAACCACATGGAACACGGTATTGCTCTTCCTTAGATGGGTCTCTGTCAAGTTCATCTTGTCTAGTGTATCCAGGTACATGATGTTGATGTTGCTTCCACTATCCACGAGGCACTTGGTGAACTCTGTGCCATCAATCAAAGGGTTGATGACCATGGCATACTGGTTCTCTTTTGGGATAAGGTCTGGATGATCCTTCCTATCCCAAGTAATTGGAACTTCTGACCACCGGACTTACTAGGGAGCTAGAGGGAGGGTAGCCATCAGTATCTTGATAGAGGTTTTCTGGGCCCGGATGGTGGGAGTACCAAGGAAAGTGTGGTAACACGGAGCCTTATTTTCGAAGGGATTTTTCCCTTTATCCTCTCCCTTGTCTGAAGATTTGGGTTCCATGTCTTCATCCATATCACTTGAATCCTTGGGCTGTTCCTCCTCCTTCTTCCCTTTGCCTTTTTCGCGGGGTTTGTTTTTCCGACTTCGCTTGTAGCCGGACTCAGGGTCCTCCTTGAGATCATTGACAAACTTGCATTAACGGTTGGTGTGGGTGGACTTGCCGTTGGCGTCGAGGTGAACGAAACATGGCATGTCACGGTATTCCTCGTATGTTTGGGGAACGCCAGGAGCTAAGGGTGTACCATCACTCCTCTGCTAGCCACTGCTAGCCCCCAGTCCACGTCCATGCTGTCCGCCACCGCTGATGGCCCAAAATATATCGAGCTCGTTGGGGAACCCCAATAGGAAGGTATGATGAGCACAGCAGCAAGTTTTCCCTCAGTTATGAAACCAAGGTTATCGAACCAGTAGGAGCAAGGAAACACCTCCAAGGTGTTGTTTCCAACTTGGAATCCTGCACAACACAACCACAAAACTTTGTCCCCAACTTACAGTGAGGTTGTCAATCTCACCGGTTTTGCTGAAAACAAAGGATTAAACGTATTGTGTGGAAGATAGTAATAGCTTGTAGAAAGTAAATAGAAAACAGTAAATAGTTGTAGATTGATGGTAAAAGAAAGGACCGGGGTCCATAGTTCACTAGTGGTGATTCTCCTTAAGATAGATGACATGTTGGGTGAACAAATTACAGCGGGGCAATTGACAAACATCGAGAAAGAATCCATGCATATACTAATCATCTTGGCTTCTATGAAATTTGATTGGGCATTACAACATTATACATTGACCGTAATCCAACTGCATCTATGACTAATAATCCACCTTCAGGTTATCATCCGAACCCCCTTCAGTATTAAGTTGCAAGCAACAGATAATTGCATTAAGCAAAGTGTGTAAAGTAAACAATACGATTGTTCTATGAGCAAAGGATTGCTGTTTTCTCCCTAGAAGCAACAACACATCTAGTACCTTAGAGATTTCTGTCACTTCCCCAGATTACTACAGGCATGAACCCACTATCGAGCATAAATACTCCCTCTTGGAGTTGCTAGCATCTACTCGGCCAAGATAGCTACTAACAGCGGAGAGCATGCAAGATCACAAATAACAAAGACATGATAGAATCAATAATCAATCTGAAATAGCATCTCAATGTCCATCGGATCCCCGCAAACACAACATGTATGATTACAAATAGATGATCTTGATCATGAACGGAGCTCACAAGATCTAAACATGGTAGCACAAAGGAGAAGAACCAACCATATAGCTACTACATGGACCCGTAGTCCAGGGATGAACTACTCACGCATCACACCGGAGGCAGGGATGGTGATGAAGAAGGCCTCCAGGGTGATCTCTCCCCTCCGACAGGGTGCTAGGAAGAGCTTCAGATCCCTCCCGATCTAGGGATGGAGATGACGGCGTCTACAGAATCTTTCGTGGAATTTTGATCGGGTACTTAGGGTTTCTATATCGGAGGATTCTTATAGGCGAAAGGGGAGGCCAAGGGGGTGCCCGAGGTGGCTACACCACCCCCAGGCGCGGGTCAGGCCTGGCCACGCGTCCAAGTGGTGTGGCCGTCCCCTGGTCCCTCTCTGTCTTGTCTTCTGGCTTTGTGTCCCCCACTGTGAAATATTGACTTTGGCTTTTGTCCCATCCAATTCCAAGAATATTCATTTTCTGGCTTTTTTCGAACCAAAAAACAGCAGAAAATAGGCAACTAGCACTATGGCATCTTGTTAATAGGTTAGTTCCAGAAAATGTGTAAAAATACTCCAAAGTGTGGACAAAACATAAGAAAGTAGATATAAAACAAGCATGGAACATCAAAAATTATAGATACGGTTGCAATGTATCAACATCCCCAAGCTTAACTCCTGCTCGTCCTCGAGTAGGTAAGTGATAAAAAGAAAGAATAATTTTTGAGGTGACATGCACCATTATAATCTTGATCAAAGTATTTGTAGAACATTGATAGCTGGGATCATAGTACTTTAACACAGCATGAAAGATATAATTCTAACAATAAGACATAGCAACTATGTTGTAGCATGAAAATGTACAAACAAAAGATTCAGGAATAACCATGCTTTGCAAGATGTTTGTTTGTTTCACATAAAGAAAGCATAATGATAATGGTATTTAGCTTGTCCCTCATAGTGTAGCAAAACATAAATGCATGGGATACCTTCAAAGTTCATAAGGGTGACTAGATACAAATAGTTTAAGAACAAGCAATATCAAAGTTATGCATCAATCAACAAGTCTTGGGACAATGCACATTAAACTAAGAATGGCCACTATGCTCTCTTAATAGGTGCATAAAGATAGAAGATGGAGACTCAACATAAAAGTAAAAGAAAGGCCTTCATAGAAGGAAGTAGGGATTCGAGTCTCATAAAGAGCTTCCAAAAATTATGGTACTTATTAGATTTCAGCTCTCATTGCCGCTATCATAGGCATATTTAGGTGATTAAGGTTAAAGTGACACAACTAAGAGGATATGCTTGACAAGTTATAAGTTGAAATCTCATGCCCCTTGCTTACGAGTACCGAACCTCAAGCTACTCAACTTCAGTCACAAGTAAGATCTTGTCATTGTAAGTACATATGTATCATAGAGAACCGCCAACGGGGTACCCCTTGCCCCATGACACATGAGCTATCCCATATCAAAATGACAAGGCAAGCAGACAATGAGCATCTCATCGATCTTTTTATTTGCTATGTGCATAGGTTTTTATTGAGGATGCTTCATAGAGTGCTCACTATGGTTATGCTGCAAGTTTCCACCATGATTAGGCATGACTTAGGCTAGTGGCCCTGGTGTTTCTCTAACACACATACAAACTCCATGATCTTACAAGTTCCCCTTTTATTTCACACCGCCGGGATCCATAAGCAAAAGAATCATGATATCAACGAAATATAAGTGCAATGTTGAAAGCGTTCCCCATGATACATGGTTCTGCTAACTTCAACTTATAAAGCGCAATCATATACGCAACAAAGATGGACACAGTGGTTCAAGATTATTAAGTCCAAGAAAGTAAAGTGTGCCATCAAGTTCGTGAGAGGTTTAATCACTAATTTTCACATAACAAGTTTAATTCGAAAGGTAGATAAAAACATGAATATACTTGGAATAGCAAATGCTAATAGGTAGGTATGGTGGACTCTTTGGAATAACTTGGTTTTATTTGGAGTTGGATGCATGAGTGGAACTCATACTTGGTTATGGAGGCTAGCAAAAGTCTGGGAGCGACCAACTAAGAGAGAAATAATGGCCATAATCATGCAAAGCGACAAAACATCATTAATTAAAGCATAAAGTGATATTACAAGTCGAAAACTAAAGGATCCAAAAGGCTATGGTGACTTGGGATAGTCATAACATGGTGTGAGCATGCGCCAAGTCAACCCAAATAAAGCATCAAAGGAGAATACCACAATATTATGCTTTAATATGCTAAAACAACGCATGATTCTTTCAAGGAACATTAAGCAATCTCAATTGTTTATAACATGTCATGCTACAGAAAAAATCACTAAGCATAAAGCCAAAACAATATCAAGCATGAGATGACAAAGCATAGGCCACATTCCAAAAACAAGCTCTTCTTTACCACTTAAGCATGAACTTTTCCTACTCTTTTCCAATCCAAACCAATCTATTTGAAAACTAATGTATGAATGAGGGGGTCCAAACAATTTATTCAAGCAAACTAAGAAAATCAAGCAAACGAAAAACTAAAAACAAAAATAAAGACGCTCCAAGAACAATACAACTATGCATGAAAGAATAAAAATGAAGTGTCTGGAAGAAACCTGAGATTTTTATTGATGAAGAAGGGGATTCCTTGGGCATCCCCAAGCTTTGATGCTTCTACTTTTTGGATATTTCTTGGGGTGACATGGTGTGGCATCACCAAGCTTGAGCTTAGTCCATTCTTCATCTCATTACATCATTCTTTCCCTACACCTGAAATTTTTCCTTCATACAAAACTTCACACAATTTTCATTAGCAACATTAGTGTACTCAAGATAACAAGTCTTTTGGTTCAGTTCCAACACAAGTAAAACTTCCATCAAAACACAATCTACTGTATCACTTCCCTTAAAAAGCTCAATTTCTCCAAAAAGAACCCAAAAAGGAATCAACAAGAAGCAAATGCAAATAATAGCAGAAATTTATCAAAACAAACCAGCAGGTAGAAACCGATTTTTTCGAAGACCTTCTGTTGCTCAAATCAAAAAGTGTTGAACTAACGAAACTTGGATAACAACCTGGGGAAGAAGCACAAAAAATTACAGCTCAGACCGATATACAAAGATTTTTCATGAATTTTTACAGCGAAGCAAAAAAATCTGTTTCGGGATAGCAAGTTTCCCAAATCTTATTTCTCTCTCATTAGAGGTTATTCTTGGCACAAAAACCACACAAAAATGATAAAGAGAGGTTATTACTGAAGCAATAACTTCCAAGACTCAACAAAAGAAAAACTTATTGACTAAAAAATTGGGTTATCTCCCAATAAGTGCTTTTCTTTAACGCCTTTGAGCTAGGCATGATAATTTCGATGATGCTCACATAAGAAATATGAATTGAAGTAAAAGAGAGCATCAAGAAGAAAATTCAAAACACATTTAGGTCTAACCCACTTCCTATGCATAGGAATCTTATACACAAATAAATTCACAAATAACAAAGCGACGGGCATAGGAAGATGAAACGAGAGTAACTTCAAACCTTTCAGCAAATAGAGAGGTGTTTCAGTGCCATGAAAACATTTACAACCATATTTTCCTCTCTCATAATAATTTTCAGTAGCCTCATGAATAAACTCAACAATATAACTATCACATAAAGCATGCTTTTCATGATCTACAAACACATAATTTTTATCAAGCTCAAAAATAGTGGGATTAAAACCTCAAACCCACATTTAACAGTTTTATAACAAGATGATTGATCAATCTCATTTTCAATAGTATTTTGATTAATATTGTCAACCAATATAGGACCATAATCTAGAGCTTTATTATAAACATTTTCAAAAGAATCCACAGGAACATAACATTCATCCTCCTTTGGTAAGCATGGGGGACAATCAAAATATTGTAAGGGGTAAAGAGTTACTCTCATTAGAAGGTAGGAATGGGTAGATCCATTCTTCCTCCTCTTGATCATCACTCTCCTCCTCTTTTTCATCCAATAAGCTTCCAGTTTCAGCAATTTCTTCTTCCATAGGCTCTTGCAAGGCATTAGTCTCTTCTGCTAGTGGAGAGCATCTATTAAGATATTCAAGAATATAGCCATTTTCTTCCTTGTAATTATCAAAGCAAAATTTAAGTATATCATAAAACTCATATTTATAAGGTGCATCGTCAGTATTTTCAAGAAAATAAGCTAGTTCGAATGCACCCTTCCAAGCAATAAATTCTTCAATTTTTTCCACATCATAAAAGTCATAATTTCCTTTAACATAAGAAGATATGGTAACATCATCATTATACTCACATTGAAAAGGGAGGTGTTTATACCTCTTACAGCAACAAGATTTATCAAAGAAATAAGTAACATTATAAGTAGATCACACGTTTCTAGCAATGGTATACAATTTATCAATTTGTTCCCATAAGCGTTTCCCTTTTTGTGACAAGCGGTATTCCTTACAATAATATATTTGTTCTTCCATGAACCCACCTTGACAATTAGATTTAGTTTCAAAGAAACCAACCATTGATAGAAAGCATGATAAAGCAAGACAATAACAGACCAATGAAATAACAACTATAGTAGGAACTAATTTTTTATATTTTTGATAAAAAGAACAAGCAAACAAAGCAGAAATAAACTAAGCAAAACAAATAAAACAAAGTAAAGAGATTGGTTATGAGGAACTCCCCTTGCGAAGATGTCCTTGACTCCCTGGCAACAGCGCCAGAAGAATAGCTTGATGGCCCAAAATATATCGAGCTCATTGGGGAACCCCAAGAGGAAGGTATGATGAGAACAACAGCAAGTTTTCCCTCAGTTATGAAACCAAGGTTATCGGACCAGTAGGATCAAGGAAACACCTCCAAGGTGTTGTTTCCAACTTGGAATCCTGCACAACACAACCACAGAACTTTGCCCCAACTTACAATGAGGTTGTCAATCTCACCGGTTTTGCTGAAAACAAAGGATTAAACGTATTGTGTGGAAGATAGTAATAGCTTGCAGAAAGTAAACGAAAACAGTAAATAGTTGTAGATTGATGGTAAAAGAAAGTACCGGGGTCCATAGTTCACTAGTGGTGATTCTCCTTAAGATAGATGACATGTTAGGTGAACAAATTACGGCGGGACAATTGACAAACATCGAGAAAGCATACATGCATATACTAATCATCTTGACTCCTATGAGACTTGATTGGGCATTACAACATTATACATAGACCGTAATCCAACTGCATTGACTAATAATCCACCTTCAGGTTATCATCTGAACCCCCTCCAGTATTAAGTTGCAAGCAACAGATAATTGCATTAGGCAATGTGTGTAAAGTAAACAATACAATTGTTCTATGAACAAAGGATTGCTATTTTCTCCCTAGTAGCAACAACACATCTAGTACCTTAGAGATTTCTGTCACTCCCCAGATTACTGGAGGCATGAACCCACTATCAGCATAAATACTCCCTCTTGGAGTTGCTAGCATCTACTCGACCAAGATAGCTACTAACAATGGAGAGCATGCAAGATCACAAATAACAAAGACATGATAGAATCAATAATCAATCTGAAATAGCATCTCAATATCCATCGGATACCCGCAAACACAACATGTATGATTACAAATAGATGATCTTGATTATGAACAGAGCTCACAAAGGAGAAGAACCAACCATCTAGCTACTACATGGACTCGTAGTCCAGTGATGAACTACTCACGCATCACACCGGAGGCAGGCATGGTGATGAAGAAGGCCTCCAGGGTGATCTCTCCCCTCCGGCAGGGTGCCGGGAAGAGCTTCAGATCCCTCCCGATCTAGGGATGGAGATGACGGTGGCTACAGACTCTTTCGTGGAATTTTGATTGGGTACTTAGGGTTTCTGTATTGGAGGCTTCTTATAGGCAAAAGGGGAGGCCGAGGGGGTGCCCGAGGCGGCTGCACCACCCCCAGGCACGGGCCAGGCCTGGCCAGGTGGTGTGGTCGGCCCCTGGCCCCTCTGCGTCTCGTGCCCTCAAAATTCTTGGTGAATGCTTCATGCATGTCCAACCAATTGCATATTTACTTCTCCGATAGGTCATCGATCCATTGTCGGGCGGTGCCGGTCAGCATGAGTGGGAGGTACTTGACGGCAATGTTGGGGTTTCCCCCTACGATGTGAATCACTTCGCTGTAATCCTACAACCACGTTGCCGGCCTAGCGGGTCCATTGTAGGGCTTGATGGTATTGTCTATTCGGAGGCCCTTGGGGTAAGTTGTGGCTCGTATTACTGGTCCAAAACAACATGGCCCAAGGTATGGGATCTCTCGAGATTCTTGGATCTTGTCCAACTACAAACACGCGTCATATGGCTCTCGCTGCTTCCCTTTTCTATCATGGGGAGGTGAATTGTGGTGCGTTTTGTGAGATCCGCCATGGCCTCCGCCATGATGGCTGCTAGGTGGCGACAGGGGCGGTGGGTTAGCCTTCTTGCTATGTCCCTCCTATGACTCCTCACGCCTGCCGCGGTTGCTTGTCAGACGTGGCAGCTCCTTATGGGACCTGCTCTTGTGTCCTTCGTTGCCTCTACGCTCTCCAGCATACCGAGGCTGCTCGCCCTGGTCACGTATAATGACACTGAGATGGGGCTGCCTTGGAGGTGGCATGCTCGTATGATGGCGCGACTCTGGTTCCTCGTGATGCCGAGATGGCGGTGGAGGTGGTGACCGGCAAGGATGAACCTTTTCTCCATGGTCGGAGGATATGGGGATGGCGTCAGTCCTATTGCGTGCCTCCCTCCATCTTCGCTCTATAGTGCCTGTGCAAGATCCCTCGTCACGAGGAGATTTTGGCCTTCTGAGGTTGTTCATGGTTGATTGGCAAAGCTCCGGGTTGGACTCAAGCCTCTGCGAGGTAGCCTTTTCCTATTGCTTGCATGCCTTAGTGACGAGGTCGTACACTTGAGAAACTGCTTCGGGCGACCTGTCCAGCTCTAGGAGGGTCTTGGCGACGGCGATGTTGAGGGCGGGAGTTGGCATGACTTGCCTCCCTTCCGAATCAATGTATGGGGTGGCTTTTGTCGGTTTGGAGTCCTCATACCCCAACCTTCTCCGAACACTGGGATCTTCGATGATGTGAGCTAGTGCCTTTTTCGCCTTTTGCTTCAACAACAATTGCTTGTATTCAGCCTCCATAGCTCTTGCCGCCTTGATGGATTGCTGCGCCCTAGCCATGTCTTTGTCCAGCTTAGCACCCTGCTTCATGATGCACTTTGCCTCCGCCAAGATTGCCGCGCACTTCTCGTCAAGCTACGTAACGCTTCGAATATGGGCAACGGTGATAGGTTCAACGAGGAGTGCACCGTAGATTGCTTTGTCGGTGGGGGTAGCCAATGGGTTGCTAGTGGTGGATATTGATGGTGGCACTGGCGGCTGGTTTGATTGTCGGGCGGTACTTGGGGCTGTGGTGAGTTCCTGCGCTGTTGCGGGCGGATAACCGGAGGGGGCATAGCCTTGGCCGGAGCCGGAGGCTCGACAACCTTTTTAGCTGCTGCTACTCTAGTTACCGCTGGAGTGGGCAGAGCTCTCTCACTATCCTGTTCTTATCCGTCTTCTTCCATCATGCTCCCAATTGTGACTAGCACCTGATGGGAAGCGTTGGTCTTGTCGGCACGCTCCTCCTTCTCAATCACCTGCTCGATCTCCCTCATAACAGCATCGTATTCCTCCGATTTAGCGTCCGAGCCACCGCCATCCATGTTGATGTCGATGTATAGCGCGTCGAGGACGGAGTCGGAGTCGGCCTTGGTGTTGGCGATGGTGGATGTGGAGGGTGATGGAGGTGAACCTTTGTTGTTTTTTCCTCCCTCGGCCATGACATCGTTTGCCATTTCAGCCTCTTCGTTGGCTTCCACGTATTCGTTAACAATGGTAACCATCTCACCGAGGGTGAGAGGACCCGTGGCTTGCCGCCTTCGTAGGGTATGTCGGGGGAGTGATCCAGGTGTCAGCCCTTCCACAAAGTGGTATACGAGCTCGTCAGAGCGGTCACCCTCTAAGGTTTCTCTCACCCTCATCCATCTGGCGAGGTATTCATGGGGAGGTTCTCCATCCCTCTGAATGCATCTAGCCAGATCAAAGATGGTGACTACGTCGACAAAGTGAGACATACGCATCTCTAAAGCTTGGGTAAGCCAAGCGGATTTGCAGGGTCCTTCCACCTTTATATCCTACACATGGGCGGTTTGGGTGGGCCTTGAAATTTCCTGATCCGAGCCACCATACTCCAAGGAGAGGTATGGCCCAGATCCTTCCGCGAATGTGTCCTGCTCATAGGCGGTCTGTGTGGGGCTTGACGATTTTCTGACTTCCTAGGAGCTAGGACCCGAGTCAGTTTCGCCAATAAAGATGTGGATGTTTCCGACGGGGACGACGGAACAACGTGTAGGGTTCGTCTTTGCCGGCACCCAGAATTCGTCCGGAGGAACAATCGGGACATTGCCGGAGAAGAGAATGCGCCCGATGGCTACGGTGTCGCCGATTCCCGTGAAGAGATTGGACCTCGCCTGGTGTAGAGATCGAAGCGCCTCTTGCCCCACAGTGGGCGGCAACTGTCATGGTATTGCCGATGAGTACACCATGGATGGGTCCACATAGTGCGTGTTTAGAGACGTGGGGTGATGACCCACATGTATAGGGGGTGTATCGCAGTATTTTCGAGGGAAGTGAAACCCAATTTATTGATTCGACACAAGGGGAGCCAAAGAATATTTATAAGCCTTAACAACTGAGTTGTCAATTCAGCTGCACCTGGAAACAATCTTGCTCACAGCAGTTTATCAGTAGCAACAGTTTTGTAGTAGGAATAGTAAAGTAACAACAGTAGTAAAGCAAAGACAGTAGTAACAAAAGCAGTAAATAGTGGGATTCGAGTGCGGTAGGTATAGGGATGGATGGACGGGCGTTGCATGGACAAGACAATTCACATAGCAATCAGAACATAGGGCAATTGCAGATAAATAAGATAAAGCATCCAAGTACTAGACAATCCTAGGCATGTGTTCCATATATAGTCATACGTGCTCACAATGAGAACTTGCACAACATCTTTTGTCCTGCCAGCTCGTTTGCAGCGGGGCCTCTAGGGAACTACTGGCAATTAAGGTGCTCCTTTTAATAGAGCACCGAAGCAAAGCATTAACACTCCGTGAACACATGTGATCCTCACATCAATGCCATTCCCTTCCGGTTATCCCGATTTCTATCACTTCGGGGCCATAGGTTCCGGACAACAACGTGTGTATACAACTTGCAGATAAGACCAAGAACAATACTATCATAATGAATCAATAACATGTTCAAATCTGAAATCATGGCACTCGGGCCCTAGTGACAAGCATTAAGCACAACAAGTTGCAACAAAGTCATAAAGCACTAATAAAAGATACTAGGCACCATGCCCTAACAATCTGATGCCATTACATGAACGATCTCATCCAATCCCTACCATCCCCATAGCCTATAGCGGGGGATTACTCACTCATAGATGGGGGAAACATGGATGGTCGATGGAGAAGCGATGGTGATGATGATGGTGATGATCTCCTCCAATTCCCCGTCCCGGCAGGGTGCCAGAACGGAGTTTCTGGTGCTGTTTCGTGGAATCTGGTGGTGGTGGCAGAGCGAAACTCCTTCTAGAAAAACGTCGAACCCCCCGAAGTTTTTAGGTCAGAAGGCTCCTTATAGGAGAAGAGAGATGCCGAGGGGGTGCCTGGGGGCCCACACCACCCCCTGGCGCGGCCTGGTGTGGCCATCCCTGGCTCTTCTCCGTCTCGTATTCTGGCTCCTGGAGTCTTCGGGTGAAATAGGATTTTTGGCATATTTTCCAGGATTTTTCCTGATAGTTGGTTTTCTGCACAAAAAGTAGACACCAAGGCAATTCTGCTGAAAACAACGTCAGTCCGCATTAGTTGCACCCAAATCACACAAGTTTAGAGGAGAAACAATAGCAAAAGTGTTCAGGAAAGAAGATACGTTTTGGACGGTTTGAAGCAAATGTTTTGGACATAACACATTTGCTTCATATGATGTAAATATTCTCAGCAATGTGATCAACTACTTGGACAATTCATAATAAAGAGTATGCAACCAAGTCTACTTAATAGTGTTTGCAAGCTATGAAGAGATTCCAACTCAAGAATAATCAGTAGCATGAAGCACGAACATAAGCAACATTACAATGCTCATAAAAAGGTATGATAGAGTGGTATCTCGCTTTCCTTTGATTATGAATGCCAAGGCACCTCTGAAGTTCAAATGATGACTAGAAGTAAAGATATCAATAATACAAGCATCAAAGTCATAACACAAATAATCAAGTAATGGAACAAAGATAAAGAATGATAACTATGCTCTCAAGAAGGTGCTCAAAGAATATGTGGAGACTCAACAAGTAGAAGAAAAAGGTTTTGATTAATTTTGAAAAGCTGCCAAATGCTGAAAGTATGGTACTCATTAGCTTTGAGCTCTCATTGCCCCTATCATAAGCATCTTTAGTGTGGTTAAGGTGAAAGTGACACAACTAAGAGGATATGCTTGACAAGTTATAAATCGAAGCCTCATGCCCCTTACTTATGAAGACCGATCCTCATGCTACTCAACTTCAGTCACAAGTAAGCTCTTGTCATTGTAAGTATATACGTATCATAGAGAACCGCCAACGGGGTACCCCTTGCACATGACACGGGAGCTATACCACAATCAAAATACAAGGCAAGCAGACAATGAGCATCTCGGCGATCTTTTTATTTACTATGTGCATAGATTTTTATTGAGGATGCTTCATAGAATGCTCATTATGGTTATGTTGCAAGTTTCTACCATGATTAGGCATGGCTTAGGCTAGCGGCCCAGGCGTTTCTCTAACATACATACAAACTCCATGATCTTACAAGTTCCACTTTTATTTCACACCGCCGGGATCCATAAGCAAAAGAACATGATATCAACTAGGTACAAAATACCTATGAAGCGTTGAAAGCGGTCCCCATGATACATGGTTCTGCTAACTTCAACTCATAAAGCGCAAGCATATGCACAACAAAGAAGGACGCATTGGTTCAGGTGTATTAAGTGCAAGAAAATAAAGTGTGCCATCAAGTTCGCGAGAGCTTTACTAACTAACTTTCTCATAACAAGCAAACATTTATTCGTTAGAAAACAATGCATATTGAATATGCACGGAGGTAGCAAATGATGCTACTGGGTAGGTATGGTGGACACTTTGGAAATACTTGGTTTAGGGAGTTGAAAACATGAGTAAAACACTCAGTCGAAGTGAAGGCTAGCAATAGTAAGGGAGTGACAAACGAGAGCGCAATAGCTGTCATTATCATGCTTGCAACAAAACAGGACTACTCATGGCATGAAAGTGATTCAAGATCCTCAAGGCAAAATAATTCATCAAGGCTTAACTGATTATCACAGTCCTGTGCATGCGTGAGCATGTGCCAAGTCAATTCAAATGAAACATTCAGAGGAGGATACCACGGTGTCATACCAATTTATGAATAGAGCAATGCAAGCAAACATTCATAAGACATGCTACAAACTATTAGCGAGCTGGAGCTAATCATAAGAAAGCAAGAACTATTAAGCATCCAAAGAAAACATACACTCTACATGAACGGACTAAGCATGCCCACAGTGATGAGTATATGTACAAAAATGAAAACAAATAGAGTTTGTTACCAGCCTCTAACCACGCCTCAAGTTGTCATTGATCCTCATTATTGCTCTTCACTTGTGTGGCTTAATAATAATATGAAACCAATATCCACTGAGGACTGCCGAACCCTGAAGCAAACTCGCAAAAACCAAAGAAGAACGACAAATATTTTTGGTGTTTTCGATTTTTAAACAAGAACCAAAAGGGAAAAACAAACAAAGCAAAATCTTTTTGGTTTTTTCGAATAGTTCAAACAAAGCAAAAAGGGAAAAACAAACCAAGGCAAAAAGGAGAAGCAAACTAAAGAGAAACAACAAAAATATTTTTGGTCTTTTTGTGTTTTTAGAAAGCAAAAGAAAAGAAGAACGAAAACTAAAAAGAGAACGAAAACATGAATATACAAAGTACCGACGCAACATGATATGAAGATGATTGCGGTGTCGGCGTACCTCCCCCCAAGCTTGGGCTGTTGGCCTAAGTGGGTATCAATCCATGTACGAATAGGGGTTCCAAGCGAGTGGATCTTGGTAAGAATGGTCGTAGCTGGGCCCATGAGAAGAAGAGGAAGCTCTCCAATCATAAGCGGGCTGCTGATATGGAGACTCTCCCTCATTCGAGGGCTGGATCGAATCATCCATGACCTCCCTTCTAGTGTCCTGTTCCTGTTGGGAGAGCTCTCCCAAGTACGTGTCAGGCTCCTCCTCAGTGAGGGACCATCCTTTCCTGTTATCAAGGTTAAAAAAACAGGTGTAGGCAAAAGAACAACACGCTCGGACTTGCTCTTTCTCTAACCAACTTTGAGAAAGGTTATTTCATAAGATAACTCACTCAAACTAGCCCACGAGGAAATAAATTTATGCTGTATCATGGAATTAAAATCAAGCCTCTCTATGGGAAACTGTAGGTCTAGATGATGAGGCACTAAACCATGCAATGCTAGCAAACGAGAAGCAATGAGGCCTCCACAAATTCCACTTTCTCACGGTTAGAAGCAAGACGGAAAGCTATCAAAGCACCCAAGTTGTAAGACCTATCTCGTCTAAGAGCAGCAGAGGTAAATGCTAAATCAAAGGAAGATAACTTATTGGCAGGTTTCTTAGCAAGAACACACTTGGCAATAAAGTAGGCAAAGTAGCGAATGGAGGGAAGATGAATGTTACGGATTTTTCCACTCTCCTTCGAGAAGCTACTCCCTTGACAAATTTCTGCATATAAATCCATGAGTGGTTCCGGTCTCTCTTTAATCTTCCTACATGATCCCCATTGAGGTACCTTAATAGCTGCACAAAAATCATCAAGAGAAAGGTTGACAGTAATATTTTAAATTTTGTAATGGACCATGGGGTTAGGCAAAGAGTGACTAAATTGTAAATCCTGCACCACAGACATGGTTAGCTTCACAAATTGACAAGGTTCATCTTCCAAAAAGTGCTCTAACCCTGCATTAGAAACCAAAGTGTGGAAATCTTGTAGAATTCCTGTAGCTCTCATGAACTCAGGGCATGGATAAATGGAGGGAAATCCTCCTCCCGGTGGACCTTCATGACCTCAGGCACCCAAAGCTCATGTTGGTTTAGGTGGTGTTCACTCATCCTCTATTCTGAAATTTAAACACCTATTAAACAAGTGATTGCAAAGTAAATATAATTCAGGATTCTACTCATAGGGACTTGCAAGAGGCCTAAACATGCATCAAAACTATATCTCTAAGTATCAAACAAGCTTACAAGCTCTCATAACCAGTCACCTACAGCAGCAAAATACTCAACATATAATCCACTAAACACAAATCTACTTGGACAAGGGGAGGAGTCACATACTAGGGAACAAATGCTCCAAATTTCAGTAAGAAAGATGGGCTGAGCAAGGAGATCGAAAAAAATCGAGAGCAGGCATAGCAAGAACGCGATTTTGAGCTATGGACATGAGCGTACTCGGGAGAGAGAAGAAAGTGGCAGGTAAGAGAGTTAGTGGGGGGCCAGGGGTGGCCCACACCAGGACATGGCGCCACCCAAGGCTGGTCGCGCCACCATGTGGTTTGTCTTCCTGGTGGGCCCCTGGTACCTACCAGGT
Organism: Avena eriantha; assembly: GCA_910589775.1. Classification (NCBI taxonomy): domain Eukaryota; kingdom Viridiplantae; phylum Streptophyta; class Magnoliopsida; order Poales; family Poaceae; genus Avena; species Avena eriantha. The sequence goes on along the minus strand of OU342743.1, from coordinate 537,765,189 downwards.
ACTCCTCTGCCCCTTTTTTCACGTAAATATTTAATATGAATTTTCTGGAATTTTTCGAGACACTTTATTTTTGGGCATTTTTCAGAAATAGAAGAATGATTTTTCTGACAGACAGATTTTTTTTCTTTTGGAAACATGATGCAAGGAAAAAACAAGGCTAGAACTACAGAAGTTCTAGCATGCAAGCAACTAACAAGACAAAGAAAACTAAACGAAAGCAAAAACCAAAATACAAAGGATAGAAATAAACGGAGATAATCATAATGAAAACATTGTTTTGTTCAATGGAATCCTTGTGTTAGCAAGGTTGATCAAGTCTTGCTACCAAAACAATTGCATATGAGACAAAACTTTGTACTCCACTAATGATTATGTTACCTTAACCTTGATAGCAATGGTCCCAATCATAATAGTTTCAAATTTTTCTCTTGGTATGGGACAATATATTTCTCCAACTTGAATGCCTTCAACATGTTCAATTGAATTCAAAACATAAGTCCTTTCAATCTTCTTGGGGAAATAGACAGTATGTTCCTTGTCATTAACATTGAAGGTCACCTTTCCTTGATTACAATTAATAACAACTCCTGCAGTATTAAAAAAAGGTCTCCCAAGAATAATAGACATATTATCATCTTCAGGCATTTCAAGCACAACAAAATCATTTAATATCAAGCAATTGTGAGCCACCTGAATAGGTACATCCTCACATATACCCACAGGAATGGTGGTAGATTTATCAGCCATTTGCAAAGATATATCGGTTGGTATTAATTTTTCAAGTTGAAGCCTCTTATAGAGAGAGAAAGGCATAACACTAACTCCAGTTGCCAAATCACACAAAGCAGTTCTAACATAACTGTTCTTAATAGAGCAAGGGATAGTTGGAATCCCTAGGTCTCCAAGTTTCTTAGGAACCTTACCATTGAAGGAATAATTAGCAAGCAAAGTAGAGATTTCTTCATTAGGGATCTTCCTTTTATTCGAGACAATATCCTTCATATATTTTGAGTAAGGAGGCAATTTAATAGCTTCAGTTAAAGGAATTTGCAGGAATAAAGGTTTCATCCACTCACAAAACTTATTATAATGTTATATCTTCCTTTGACTTGTGTTTCTTATCAGGGAAAGGCATAGGTTTTTGGACCCAAGTCTCTCTTTCACTACCATGTTTCTTAGCAATAAAATCTTCTTTAGTGTATTTAGTAGTCTTAGTGTGGTTTTCAGGTTCTTCTTCAACTTTTTCTTCATTAGGAACTTCATTTTCTTCATTACCACTTTCAGTTTCAGTATCAGAGATAGATATACTATTAGGATCTATAGCACGTTCAGAGGGTTCTACAACAGTTTTATGTTTCTTTTTTCCTTTTCTTACGAGTAGAATCACAATTTTCAGCTTGTTGAGAATCCTACTCAATTCTTTTGGGATGCCCCTCAGGATATAGAGGATCCTGGGTAGCAGCTCCACTTCTAGTTCTAATTTCATAAGCATGTTTTTCTTTAGTAGCATTAACTAGCAAGTCGTTTTGCACTTTAACGAGTTGATCTATTTGAGTTTGAACCATTTGAAAGTGTTTAACAATCATTTTAACATCGTTTTAACATCATTTGACTCACAAGTATAGGTGGTGTATCATAGTATTTTCGAGGGAACTGAAACCCAATTTATTGATTCGACACAAGGGGAGCCAAAGAATATTTATAAGCCTTAACAACTGAGTTGTCAATTCAGCTGCACCTAGAAACAATCTTGCTCACAACAGTTTATCAGTAGCAACAGTTTTGTAGTAGGAATAGTAAAGTAACAGCAGTAGTAAAGCAAAGACAGTAGTAACAAAAGCAGTAAACAGTGGGATTCGAGTGCGGTAGGCATAGGGATGGATGGACGGGCGTTGCATGGACAAGACAATTCACATAGCAATCAGAACATAGGGCAATTGCAGATAAATAAGATAAAGCATCCAAGTACTAGACAATCCTAGACATGTGTTCCATATATAGTCATACGTGGTCGCAATGAGAACTTGCACAACATCTTTTCTCCTGCCAGCCCGTTTGCAGCGGGGCCTCTAGGGAACTACTGGCAATTAAGGTGCTCCTTTTAATAGAGCTCCGGAGCAAAGCATTAACACTCCATGAACACATGTGATCCTCACATCAAAGCCATTCCCTTTCGGTTATCCCGATTTCTGTCACTTCGGGGCCATAGGTTCCGGACAACAACGTGTGTATACAACTTGCAGATAAGACCAAGAACAATACTATCATAATGAATCAATAACATGTTCAGATCTAAAATCATGGCACTCGGGCCCTAGTGACAAGCATTAAGCACAACAAGTTGCAACAAAGTCATAAAGCACTAATAAAAGATACTAGGCACCATGCCCTAACAATCTGATGCCATTACATGAACGATCTCATCCAATCCCTACCATCCCCATAGCCTACAGTGGGGGATTACTCACTCATAGATGGGGGAAACATGGATGGTCGATGGAGAAGCGATGGTGATGATGATGGCGATGATCTCCTCCAATTCCCCGTCCCGGTAGGGTGCCAAAACGGAGTTTCTGGTGCTGTTTCGTGGAATCTGGTGGTGGCGGCAGAGCGGAACTCCTTCTGGAAAAACATCGAACCCCCCAAAGTTTTTAGGTTAGAAGGCTCCTTATAGGCGAAGAGAGATGCCGAGGGGGTGCCTGGGGGGCCCACACCACCCCCTGGCGCGGCCTGGCCTAGCCCGCGTCACCAGGTGGTGTGGCCACCCCTTGGCTCTTCTCCGTCTCGTATTCTGGCTCCTGGAGTCTTCGGGTGAAATAGGATTTTTGGCATATTTTCCGGGATTTTTCCTGATAGTTGGTTTTCTGCACAAAAAGTAGACACCAAGGCAATTCTACTGAAAACATCGTTAGTCTGCATTAGTTGTATTCAAATCACACAAGTTTAGAGGAGAAACAATAGCAAAAGTGTTCGAGAAAGGAGATACGTTTTGGATGTATCATGGGGTAAGGCGGAGAGTTGGCGGGTACGAGGTAACACAACTTACCCAGGTTCAAGTCCCACAATGGTGGTGGCACTCTACTCCTTCTATAAATCACTATAATAGCAATACGCCGAGTTACAGAGATAGGTTCACTGTGCGAGGTGTTGCGCATTGTACGCAGCAATCTAAGAGGTTGTCTGATGTTGTGCCCTAAAGGCTCCCGCAGGCCGGCTTATAAAGGCGCCAAGACCTAGGGTTTACAGGGAAAGGTGCTTGCCGTGTCTTGTACTCCAAGGCTCCGAGTATGTCGGTGACTCCTGCGTAGCCTTCCTTTATCCGGCATGGGCCTCCATTCTGGATCCGTCTAACTGGGCCGCCCAGAAGGCCATAGACCTTTCTACCAACTATGGGCCACCCGGGTTAGGCGGATTGGTGACATGCTATGAGGATACGCATATAGCATATCCCCAACAAGAACAGCCAAAGGTGATTGCCACTTCTGACCAGTCCAAGAATTGTGGAACAGCCGGAACAGTTGCGTTGACTCGTGCAGTACTACTTTCTTGACCTTAGTTGGTTGAGCCCAAGGAAAGTGATATAGGTGTCTTTCTTCATTGGGAAGTTCTTCTTTCCATCCGATAGGGACTTGAAGGCTCAACTTCGTCCATGTTGGAATCTTCCTTGGTCTCTTTCTCTTTTTCGGGATTCTTCTTCCCCTTCTTTCGCTTAGCCCTATAGCTAGTGGTATCATCTTTCTTGATGCCGTCATTGAAACGACACTCAGTGTTTGTGTGAGACGAGCCCCCGTTGGGATCTAAGTGATGCACACATGGGTTATTGGCAATGTCGGCCCAAGAGTAGGTTTTTCCAGGTTGCTGGTCTCCTCTACTTTGTACCCTTGACGTCCCACGACCGCATCCACGTCCACCGCTGTGCCCTCCTCGTCCTCCAGACCTGAAAGTTGCAGTAACAACCGCTATTTCCGTGTTGGGATTTTCTTCCAAGGAGTTCTTGTGCTTCTGAGCTTGTTACTTTGGTTGTTGTGCCAACTGTGGCACAACTAGGATGTTCAATAATCCTTCTGTGTCATCATCAGCATCTGCATACTTGCTCGTTGTTTCTATCATCTCTCCCAAATCAGTGACCTTGTCGCACTTCAAGCGGTGACATAGTAAACTAATTGGGAGTCCTGCAATGAAAGCTTGAATCGCAGTTTGGTCATTTACTCCTTCGTAGGAGTTCTTGGTGTCAACCGATGATCCGAGGTAATCTCGACAAGTTTCTCCGGCTTTCTGGGTGCAATGCTGTAGGTCTCCTACCATCCAGGGCCTCCGATATGTGCCTTCGAAATTCTAAAAGAACGCACTTTGCATGTCATACTAGTTGTGGATGGTATTCTCCGGAAGTTCATTGAGCTAGGATCGTGTCGTCTTCCGCAGCATAAGTGGGAGATATCCGATTGCGACCAAGCTATTTCTGTTTTTGGCAATGCAGCAAGCCTGGAAAAATTCCTAGAGCCAAGTATCTGGCCGAGCTACACCGTCGTAGGGCTGAATGTGCCTTGAGATAGCAAATCCTTCCGAGAATCTTGTTGCTCTAATGCGTTGTCTGAAGCATTTTCGACCCACATAGATTTCATCTTTCTTGTATCTCCGCGCCTCTATGTTAGAATTGATCCGGTATCTCGCATCACTTGGTGACAGAGAACGCCGTCCTGGTTGTTGGTTGTGGCTGCGATGCCTTGGAGCCGGACTTTTTCTTCTGCCACCACCTCCTCCGCCACGACGCCCCCTTGAGAGCCGTTGTGGTGGCTACTTGGTGGAGAGGGTGGATTTTTTCCGGCTGATCGCCGGCCTCTGTCCGGAGCGTCATTATTCCTATTCCGGGGAGGGTCTTCATTACGACGAGCCCCCTGCCGGATTGACTCGACACGGTGTTTGTCGTTCGTTCGTCCGTCATTCCCCCTAGGGTGGCGGGGTTCAGCCGGACGGCTTGTGTGTCTAGGAGGTGGCATCCTTTTGAAGAGAATATGCCCGAGAGGCAATAATAAAGTGGTTATTACCTTATTCCATGTTTATGATAAATGTTTATTTCGCATGCTATAATTGTGTTAATTGGAAACGTTAATACATGTGTGTTTAATAAACAAAATACAAAGTTCCTAGTAATGCCTCTCATATAAACTAGCTCGTTGATTAACAAGATGATCAAGGTTTCCTGATCATGGACATTGGATGTTGTTAATAACGAGGTCACAACATTGGTGGAATGATGTGATGAATATTCATCTAAAGTATAGCATTACAATCAAAGTCATTATGTTTATATTGCTATAACATCATACAAAGTAATCTTAGTCCTTAGACCATGAGATCATGTTAATCACTAACACCGGAAGAGTATCTTGATAACATCAAACGTCACACCATAACAGGGTGACTATAAAGGTGGGTTCAGTGCTACGAAGGTGTTATGTCGAGGATTATGTATCAAGAGTGGTATTTTTCCATCCCGATGACGGATAGATATACTCTAGGCCCTCTCGGTGATATCACATTGAAATAGCTTGCAAGCAAGTGATGTGATCACTAGAATGTTATATCACGGGAATAAGAAAAGAGTGCATGTCGGTAACAAGATCAAACTAGGTATTTGGATACCGATGATCGAATCTCAGACATGTAATATATCACGAGAGAAAGGGATTTATTTATGACGTTAAAGGTTCACACGATCACAAGAGTCATCGTTGAATATGTGGGAGTCGGTACGAATCTCCAGGTCCTGCTGCTGATTATTAATCGAAGAGGGGTCTCGATCATGTTTGCATTATTCACGTACCGTAGGGTGACACACTTAAGGGATACCGACACCATTTGGAGAAAATATGTTTCAGATAAAGATTTAAGAAAGCGCTAGAATTATTTCAATAGACACCAAAACTGTTTCGGGTGAAATTGCTGAAATTGGTTCTGCATGTGATATTGAAATGTTGTAGGGGGTTCTATGTGAATGTTTGTTAATTAATGTAATTAACAAAATTATGAATAAAATAAATAAAATAGTTTTATTTAATGAGAGCTTGCATTAAATTTGGTGGAAATTTAATGCATGTGTGAGTGAATTTTTGAGTGGATGCTTTTTATGGGAGTGGGAGCTCCACCCACATGAATGTGGAAAGGTGGGGGTACCACCATGGCTAACACGCCATGGCCCTTGGGTGTCCCCCTCTTCCCTATAAAAGGCACCCCTCTCCTCCTCACAACACACACCTCCCCGTGAAGGATCTCTCTCCCCCTCTAGTTATTCCCCATGGTCTCGGATTAGCGAGATACATGTTCCCGGTGGCTTTATCTGGAAAGGAGTTGCTACTTCCGCTGCTTTGCTAGAGCGAGGGATGGAGGTTGTCGGGGTACCGGACGTGTGTGTGATCACGGATGTACCGCTGCTTTGCGATGCTGGACTTGGTGGTGCTGGACTTGCTGGAGCTGGATCTGATGGACGTGCTAGAGCCGGACCTGCTGGACTTCATCACGATCTTGAGATCAGCAAGTGTACGACTACATCATCCATGAGTTCCAACTTGTTAACAAAGCTTTGTTGTCTTCGAGGGTAAGTTCTCTATGGATGTATATCCACCCGTTGCTTGTATCTAGTAGATAGATCTTGGCGTATAGTTCCCATCGTAGGAATTTTTTGTTTTCTATGCTGCGAACCCAATAGTGGTATCAGAGCCTGATCTATGCGTAGGTGCTTTGCACGGGTAGTACACATATGTTTATATGTGGGCGATGATGATCATGTTATTGCTTCTTTCATGTATTTTGGATATTGGTGGCATAGTGGGATGAAGCGGCCCAGACCAACCTTACATGTCATCGCACATGAGATCGGTTCCACGACTAACATGCAACTAGTTTTGCATAAGTGAATGGCGGGTGTCTGTCTCTCCTACTATACTCAATATCTAATTTACAGCGAGTTGCTAATAACTTGGTTATCCTCGTTGTGGTTCCATGTTCGTAGGTAAGACCGGTTCTATCTCTGAAAGCCCTAAGCCACGTAAAACTTGCAATGGATAAATTAGAGTTGTCTAGTTTAGATTGTTGCTGGGCTAGAGTCATGATATGGTAATGTTGTAAGTAGATGTATGATAGATACTCTTACAACACACCTAACATGTAAGTTCCATAGACCTTGGCCTTACACACAAAGGAATGATAGAGATCATACCACGATGCACGTGATGGTGATCAAATGCATGGACCATATCATTCCACTTTACACATATGATGTTTGCATCTTATATTATTAGTTTGGCATTTTAGTAGCATTATAAGATCATCCCTCATTTAAATATCAAGATAAAATGTGTTCTTCCTTAAGTATGCACCGTTCTATGGATTGTGTTTCGAGACATCACGTGATGATTGGGTGTACTCGACTCTACGCTTTCATACAACGGGTGTAAGACAGTTTTACACACGCGAGTACTAAGGTTCTTACTTGGAGAGCCTAGCATCTACAGACATGGCCTTGGAACATGGACTGAAAGGTTAAGCATGAGTCATATAGTTGATGTGATGCCCATATTGATGCTCGCCTTTGAAGCTACACCGACTCACGTGATGATGGGACTTGGTGTAGTGGATTTGGTTCATGTAATCACCAAAAGGCACAAGGGATGTCATTTTTGAGTGGGAGTTCATTTCTAATTTGGATTAGTCGAACTCAATTTGTCATAAACTAAATCAAAGTGAATTTGCATAATTTGTTGTAGTCATTGGCGTCTGTTCACTACCTTATGCTTAGTTTTAATTGAGATAATAGAACTATAGAATTCTATATATTTACTTTACGAACTGGTATCGTATTGTTTTGAATGTCAATTTAAAGTTTAGAAGTCCTATTGCAAACTTTCAGCAAATTCTATTTACTCCATGAAGTTTAATAAGTAGTATTAAATCAAGAGTAAGAATTCCAATGTTAGTATCTAAAGTATCATGTTTGCCTCCATGATTATTGATATTGAAAATTTGTTTTAATATCAAGATTATCTAGGAGCTGAAAAATTGTTTCAGAAACCATCATGTGTGGAAGATATTGTGATATCTGAAACAATGTTTTTGGTTGCATTATGATAGAGTATAATTTAGCAAAATAGATGTTCTCATATTGTATGAGAATTTGTGAAGGATGGAGATGCTAGGCATCTGGATCTCCCATAAAGGTTTTGGGAACTAACATTATACTCGCGATTCTTCCTTATAGGCTATAGTAGCTTGATCATGAAAGTTTTCATGATAAGTATGAATAGAAGATGTAAGTAAAATGTTTACTGCACTAATAGATTACTAAAGAATGGATTTTTGAAAGAACACCAAACATTTGATGATGGTGATCCACTTCAAAGTGCAAGTTCAAAGGTATTAGTATTTGACTATATACACTTTGTACTATGTGTCATGTGAATGACACCACTATTGACGTTGATGGATTCTTTTAAAAGAAAAGGAATTGTTGAAAGAGAATCTATAAAATATTTGGTAGAAAAGAAAAGGTTGGAGATGTCCAACTTAGGTATATAGAAGATATACATGGTATGGTTGTATTCCTTGCTTGTTAAACAATGTGGTTATGAGGTATTGGATACCGAATTGTTTGGTGTGAAGTGTCATACAGAACAACACAATTCATGAACTGCAATGGCCTAAGTAAATGGCAAGATAATAAGTGATGATGTTCATCGAAATCAAATAAAGTGTTATTGTGTTTTTGTTGTCGTCAAACCTAGCCTTCAATATTTGTTTTAATAATTGTTATTTTGTTCCGGTATTACGAGAACAATGGTTGTTCAAATAAATTACCGTATTCCATAAATGATGGATGAACTTTTACAAGTCTAGTTGGAGAAATCACATCCATAAACATTATTGCTAAAATGTCGTAAGACAAATGATTGGAAGATCACTTATGAAGTGACATCGATGTTTGAATTATATTGGAAAGTAAACATGAAGAAACTCCATGTTGATGGATTTTTGGAGTCTTTTGATTTTGATCAATTGACGCTTGTGAAACTTTCCTCAAGATAATTGAAACTCCGTCCATAGGCCAAAGAGGAACAGATGACTAACTTATTGGATATTATGCATGTTGATGTATATAGTCCATTATGTGTAGCCATATGCGATGGATCGTTTTTGCTTCATATGCTTTCTCTAGAAATTTGAGTGAATATATCTATATATTTACTTAATAAGGAAGAAGTATGAAACATTTGAAAATTGTTCAAAGACTTTCAAGATGAAGTGAAAAATCATTGTAACAAGAAAATAAAAGAGTTTATGATTTGATCATAAAGGAAGATATTTGAGTTACAGATTTAGCAAAACACCTAAGATTTCAGGAATTGTTCCATGAATTTGCATTTCCCGATAAACCACATGAGTATGGTATGTTCGAGAGATCAAATCAAACCTTGTTTGACATGGTAAGGTCAAAGGTGTCATTTATAAAACTGCCATTATGTTTTAAGGATTAAAGATTTAGAGACTGCCGCTTTTACACTGAAAAGAGCACTATCGTGTTCCGTTGAAATGACACCATATGAGTTATGGTTTGGGATAAAACCCGAATTGTCTTTTCTTAAATTTTGGTATGATATGCATAAGTAAAATGTTTACAACCAAAGTCGGATAAGCACGTCTTTGTAGGTTATCCCAAAGAATTTGTTGGGAAATCCTCCATAACACCGAGGACAAAAGAGTTTGTCGCTTAGAACGTCAAGTTTCTTGAGAAGGAATTTTTCGTGAAAAGTTAAGTGGGAGGACAATAGAACTTTGATAAGGTTGTTGATCCTTAGCTATATGTGCTAAGTAGCACAGCACCGGAAAGTGTCCCGGTGGCGGCCACAATGCTCATGGCTCCCATGATTACAAAGGGTGTGATCTTGGAGATTAGAGTTCCTATTGAACCATGTGGGTCGGTAAGAATCAAATAGTAAGATTTGAAACATAAGTCATTATTGTTTTGATAATGATGAACCGACTGCATGCAAAGCGGCAATGATGGGCCCTGACTCCATAAAATGACTAGAGGTCATAGTATCAGTGATAGTATCCATACACGAGAAATCAAGTTTCTGAACTTGGAAGACCCTCTGGAAAGGCGTGAAGCCTATCGGTCATGTTTGGATCTATAAACATATAGACATGGATGTTTAACATCTATGAAATAGTTGACATGTCGGAAGAAGTTTACGGCAATGTTCAAGGAGTTGACTATGACAAGATTTGATCTTTCATAGCGATATTTAGTCTTGACGGATTAATGTAGAAACCACTACATATAATTTGGTATATGGTAGTTGAATAAACAAAACAAGGTTCTTCTAATAGAATGGTTACCTAGGACGTGTACATGACACGGTCCGAAGGGTTTTGTTAATCCAAGGGAGCTAAAAGGGCATGCAAACTTCAATAGTTGAAGCGAGCATATCGGAGTTGGAATCTTCACCATGATGAAAATGTTAAAGGAGTTTAATTTCATCGGAGATGATGAAGATGCTTGCATTTGCAAGAAATTAAGTGGGAGCGCTGAGACAAATTTCCAATACATTATGTAGAGTACATATTGTTGATTGGAAATGATGTATCTTTTATTGACACAAGTTAAGAATTTCATTAAAATAGGATTTCGATGAAAGACTTGGGCAAAACCGGAATATTTGGCATCAATGTCTATATGGATAGATTGATGCGCTAATATGGTTATGCCAGACGTACATATATGAGATATTGAAAGGGTTCAATATGGAAACAACAAGAAAGGTTCTTGCTGCATCGAAAGGATTGTATCAAGATTCATGTGTTTCAACACTTGGTGAGTAAAATCACATGAATATTTTGGTCAATTATACCGTGATATGTATATATCTAGATTTGTCCTATGCTCTAAATGTTATGAGCACATACTAGAATGATTCATAATATGACCATTGGACGATAGTAAAGATATTCTTATGAGATTTGGAAGAACTAAGAATATATCATGTATAAGTGACAAATAGTTAAAGGTAGTTCATTGTAAAGTGTTACATTGATACTAGTTTTGTCACAAGATACAAATTAAATTTATCTCAATTTATACTATGGGTGGCACAATGTAATGGAAAGGATATTCCATGATGGATTTGGATGAGTTCCAAAGTTTAAACATTGTGACAGATACTACAATAAAAGGCTAAGTATATGACTGCTATACTAGCAGCAAAGGAGGGCATTTGTGTTAAGTAGTTTGTTATCAAACTAGATGTGGTTCAAAGTGGGATAATACTAGGAAGATATATTGTATGACAATAATATCAACATATTTTAACCCAAATGAACTAAAGGTCTCACCAAAGGACCAAATTTATACAATGCCGTCTCATTTGAGAATGAGTGATACATAGAGACGCAAAGATATGGAAATACACACGGACCTGAAACTGTCAGATCTGGAGATTATGTTAACCACTAGCAATCGCGTATATGCAACACCAGAAAGCCATAGGTGTTCAATACGCAGAGTTTTTCAAACTAGATTATTGACTCTAGTGCAAGTGGGAGACTGAAGGGAATATGCCCGAGAGGTAATAATAAAGTGGTTATTATCTTATTCCATGTTTACGATAAATGTTTATTTTGCATGCTATAATTGTATTAATTGGAAACGTTAATACATGTGTGTTTAATAAAAAAATACAAAGTTCCTAGTAATGCCTCTCATATAAACTAGCTCGTTGATTAACAAGATGATCAAGGTTTCCTGATCATGAACATTGGATGTTGTTAATAACGAGGTCACAACATTGGTGGAATAATGTGATGAACATTCATCCGAAGTATAACATTACGATCAAAGTCATTACGTTTATATTGCTATAACATCATACAAAGTAATCTTAGTCCTTAGACCATGAGATCATGTTAATCACTAACACCGGAAGAGTATCTTGATAACATCAAACATCACACCATAACAGGGTGACTATAAAGGTGGGTTCAGTCCTACAAAGGTGTTATGTTGAGGCTCATGGATCAAGAGTGGGATTGTCCATCCCGATGACAGATAGATATACTCTAGGCCCTCTCGGTGATATCACATTGAAATATCTTGCAATCAAGTGATGTGATCACTAGAATGTTATATCACGGGAAATGAGAAAAGAGTGCATGTCGGTACCGAGATCAAACTAGGTATTTGGATACCGATGATCGAATCTCGGACATGAAATATATCATGAGAGAAAGGGATTTAGTTATGACATTAAAGGTTCACACGATCACAAGAGTTATCGTTGAATATGTGGGAGTGCTGGCTCAGTGTTGATGTAGAGCTCGTTGGGGAACCCCAAGAGGAAGGTATGATGAGCACAACAACAAGTTTTCGTCAGTTATGAAACCAAGGTTTAATCGAACCAGTAGGAGCAAGGAAACACCCCAAAGGTGTTGCTAGCTTAGCCTTGGCATGGCACACTACCGGTGCTAGTAGCAATGTGGAGACCTGCACAACACAACCACAGAACTCTATCCCCAACTTGCGATGAGGTTGTCAATCTCACCGGTTTTGCTGAAAACAAAGGATTAAACGTATCAAATGGAAGGAAGTAATAGTTTGTAGAAAGTAAACACAAAGCAGTAAACAATTTCAGATTGAATGTAAAAGAAAGGACCGGGGTCCATAGTTCACTAGAGGTGGCTCTCCTTAAGATAGATAATATGTTGGCTGAACAAATTACAGCAGGGCAATTGACAAACATCGAGAAAGCATACAAGCATATACTAATCATCTTGACTCCTTCGGAACTTGATTGGGCATTACAACATTATACATAGACCACCATCCAACTGCATCTATGACTAATAATCCACCATCAGGTTATCATCTAAACCCCCTCCAGTATTAAGTTGCAAGCAACATATTATGTCTTTACGAATTGTGTGTAATGTAAACAATATGATTGTTCTATGAACAAAGGATTGTTGTTTTCTCCCTAGTAGCAACAACTCATCTAGTACCTTAGAGATTTCTGTCACTTCCCCAGATTACCAGAGGCATGAACCCACTATCGAGCATAAATACTAACTCTTGGAGTTGCTAGCATCTACTTGGCAAAGATAGCTACTAACAACGGAAAGCATGCAAGATCACAAATAACAAAGACATGATAGAATCAATAATAAATCCGAATAGCATCTCAATATCCATCGGATCCTCGCAAACACAACATGCAGAATTACAAATAGATGATCTTGATCATGAACGGAGCTCACAAGATCTAGACATGAAAGCACAAAGGAGGAGAACTAGCCATCTAGCTACTACATGGACCCATAGTCCAGAGATGAACTACTCACGCATCACACTAGAGGCTTGCATGATGATGAAGAAGGCCTCTAGGGTGAATTTCTCTCTCCGGCAGGGTGCCGGAAGAGCTTCAGATCCTTCCCGGTCTAGGGTTGGAGATGACACAGCTATAGACTCTTTCGTGGATTTTTGATTGGGTCCTTAGGGTTTTCGTCCCGAGGGCAATATATAGGCGGAAGGAGAGGCCGAGGGGGTGCTGGGGTCAGCAAGACCACCCCCTGGCACGGGCCAGGCCTAGCCACGCGGCCAGGTGGTGTGGCGGGCCCCCAGCCCTTCTCTGTCTCGTATTCTGGCATCTGATGTCTTCCGGAAAAATAGGCACTTTGGCTTTTGTCCCGTCCAATTCCGAGAATATTCATTTTCTGACTTTCCTGGAACCAAAAACAGCAGAAAACAGGCAGCTGGTACTGTGGCTCTTGTTAATAGGTTAGTCCAAGAAATCATATGAAAAGTACTCCAAAGTGTGGACAAAACACAAGAAAGTAGATAAAACCAAGCATGGAACATCAAAAATTATAGATACATTTGCAATGTATCAACATCCCCAAGCTTAACTCCTGCTCGTCCTCGAGTAGGTAAGTGATAAAAAGAAAGAATAATTTTTGAGGTGACATGCACCATCAAACACTTGATCAAAGTATTTTTAAAACATTCAAAGCTGGGATCATAGTACTTCAATCATAACATGAAAGACAAAGTTCTAGCAATAAGACAAAGAAACTATGATGCAACATGAAAAGGCACAAACAAAAGATTCATGAATAACAATGCTTTGCAAGACGTTTGTGTGTTTCACATAAAGAAAACATAGCATAATAGTCTTCAGCTTGTCCCTCATAGAGTAGCAAATATAAATGCATAGGACACCTTCAAAGTTCATAAGAGTGACTAGATACAATTAGTTTAAAACAAGGAATATCAAGTTATGCATCAATCAACTAGTCTTGGGGCAATACACATAGAACTAAGAATGGCCACTATGCTCTCAAAGTAGGTGCATAAAGGTAGAAGGTGGAGACTCAATATAATGGTAGAAGAAAGGCCTTCATAGAAGGAAGTAGGGATTCAAGTCTCATAAAGAGCTTCCAAAAATTATGGTACTTATAGCTTTCAGCAATCATTGCCCCTATCATAAGAACCTTGAAGGTGATTAAGGTTAAAGTGACACAGCTAAGAGGATATGCTTGACAAGTTATAAACTGAAATCTCATGCCCCTTATTTATGAAGACCGAACCTCATGCTACTCAACTTTAGTCACGAGTAAGCTCTTGTCATTGTAAGTACATATGTATCATAAAGAACCGCCAATGGGGTACCCCTTGCACATGATACAGGAGCTATCCCATAATCAAAATGACAAGGCAAGCAGACAATGAGCATCTCAGCGATCTTTTTATTTGCTATTTGCATAGGTTTTTATTGAGGATGCTTCATAGAGTGCTCATTCTGGTGATGCTGCAAGTTTCCACCATGATTAGGCATGCCTTAGGCTAGCGTCCCAGGCCTTTTTCTAACACACATACAAACTCCATGATCTTACAAGTTCCACATTTATTTCACACCGTCGGGATCCATAAGCAAAAGAACATGATATCAACGGGGTACAAAGTACAAGTGCAATGTTGAAAGCGTTCCCCATGATACATGGTTCTGCTAATTTCAACTTATAAAGCGCAAGCATATATGAAACAAAGAAGGACCCAATGGTTCAAGATTATTAGATGTAAAAAAGTAAAGTGTGCCTTCAAGTTCGTGAGAGCTTTAATCACTAGTTTTCTCATAACAAGTTTAATTTGGAAGATAAACAAAAGCATGAATATACTTGGAATAGCATATGCTAATACGTAGGTATGGTGGAATCTTTGGAATAACTTGGTTTAGGGAGTTGGATGCATGAGTGGAACTCATACTTAGTTGTGGAGGCTAGCAAAAGACTGGGAGCAACAAACTAAGAGAGCAATAATGGCCATAATCATGCAGAGCGACAAAACATCATTGATCAAAGCATAAAGTGATACTACAAGTTGAAAACTAAAGGATCATAAAGGCTTATGGTGACTTGAGATAGTCATAACATGGTGTGAGCATGCGCCAAGTCAACCCAAATAAAGCATCAAAGGAGAATACCACTATACTATGCTTTAATATGCTAAAACAACGCATGATTCATCCAAGGCACATTAAGAAATCTCCATTGTTTATAACAAGTCATGCTACAGCAAAGAATACTAAGCATAAAGCCAAAACAATATCAAGCATGGCATGACAAAGCATAGGCCGCAGTTAGAAACAAGCTCTCTTTAACACTTAAGCATGGGCTTTCCTACTCTTTTCCAAACCAAACCAAACTATTTGAAAACCAATGTATGAAAGAGGGGGTCCAACCAATTTATTCAGCAAACTAAGCAAACAAAGAAAACGAAAACCAAAATGAAAACGAAAAGACGCTCCAAGAACAACACAACTGTGCATGAAAGTAATAAAAATGAAGCGTTTGGAAGAAACCTGGGATTTTATTGATGAAGAGGGGGATGCCTTGGGCATCCCCAAGCTTTGACGCTTGTACTTCTTGGATATTTCTTGGGGTGACACGCGTGGCATCCCCAAGCTTGAGCTTTAGTCCATCCTTCATCCCATTACTTATTCCTTCCATACACCTAAAAATTTTCCTTCATACAAAACTTCATACAATCTTTATTAGTAACATTATGCACTCAAGATAATAGGTCTTAGGGTTCAGTTGCAACACCAATAAACTTCCATTAGAACACTAGCTACTGAAGCACTTCCCTCAAAAAGCTCAATTCCCCAAAAGAAACCAACAAGAAGCAAATGCAGAAAATGGCAGAAATCTGTCAAAACAGACCAGCATGTAAAGACGAATTTGTTTTAAGACCTTCTGTTGCTCAAAAAGTGTTGAAATAACGAAAGTTAGATAACAACCTGGGATAGAAGCACAAAAATTCACGCCTCAAAAGGATGTTCGGATATTTTACACAAATGTTTACGGTGAAGCACAAAAATCTGTTTCAGGACAGCAACTTTCCCAATCATTACTTCTCTCTCATTAAAGGTTACTCTTGGCACAAAAAGCAAATAAAAAGGACAAGGAGCAGTTATTACTGAAGTAATAACTTCCAAGACTCATCTAAAACTTTTGGGTTATCTCCCAATAAGTACTTTTCTTTAACGCGTTTAAGTTAGGCATAAGAAGCAAGAAAAAGAATCAAGTGTTCTCAAATGAAGAAGCATTAAAACCAAATTTCTTGGCCTTATATCTCTTACTTTTATTCTTAACCTTGGGGAAAATATGATTGTTTGGTGGAGAAGAAAGGTGCACGGTCCCCTTTCCCACATCTATTATTGCTCCAAGGAGTTCTAATAGGGACCTTCCAAGTGTAATTTGTCCTTTTCCTGCACATTCAATAACAAGATAATCAGTAGAAATCATTTTCCCAAGGATCTTTGTAAACACACCTTCATCTATTCCAATAGATAATATGGTAGCATTATTAGCAAGAGATATTTCTTTTGATGGTTCAGAATTTACTGGAACATAATCATGATGCTCCCTAATCATATTATAGCAATCTTTTAAGCTAATAGTGCGGGTCTCAAGAGTGTTTAATCTAGCAAATATGCTTGCAAAAGAAATATCAGTTTGGCTAGGAAAGTTGTAAGTAATGATCAATTTTTTTATAGCATTAATAGCATCATCCTCATTACATTGGAGGAAATCTCCTCCCACAACAGCATCTAAAGCATATCTATAGCAAAGAGAAATTCCAAGGTAAAAACTGTTAAGGAACAAGCTTTGAGTCATTTTAGGCTCAGTTTATTCATGTAGATCAGAGATTCTAGACCAAGCTTCCTTGAAGCTTTCCTCAATTCCTTGTTTAAAAGTGAAAATCATTTCCTCGGGTGACATAGTGACTGGAGCAAGGCTAGACATAATGGCAACTTAAGATAGGAACTAATTTTGTGTGTGTTTTCAATAAAGAAAGCAAACTTGTAAAACTAATTTTTGTGTGTTTTTGATAAAGAAACAAGCAAACAAAGCAAAAGTAAACTAAGAAAAACAAAAATAACAAAGTAAAGAGATTGGTTATGAGGGACTACCCTTGTGAAGATGTCCTTGACTCCTCGGCAACGGCGCTAGAAAAGTATCTTTGATGGCGTGGTGTTGACATGGGAGTTTCTTCTACTTCGATCCCCGACAACGGCGCCAGAAAAGTGCTTGATGGCTCAGTGTTGATGTAGAGCTCGTTGGGGAACCCCAAGAGGAAGGTATGATGAGCACAGCAGCAAGTTTCCCTCAGTTATGAAACCAATGTTTAATCGAACCAGCAGGAGCAAGCAAATACCCCAAAGGTGCTGCTAGCGGAGCATTTGCAGGGCACACTACCGGTGCTAGTAGCAATGTGGAGACCTACACAACACAACCACAGAACTCTGTCCCTAACTTTTGATGAGGTTTTCAATCTCACCGATTTTGCTCAAAACAAAGGATTAATCGTATCGAATGGAAGGAAGTAATAGTTTGCAGAAAGTAAACACAAAGTAGTAAACAGTTTGTAGATTGAATGTTAAAGAAAGGACCAGGGTCCATAGTTCACTATAGGTGGCTCTCCTTAAGATAGATAATATGTTGCCTAAAAAAATTACAGTGGGGCAATTGACAAACATCGAGAAATGATACAAGCATATAATAATCATCTTGACTCCTTTGGAACTTGATTGGGCATTACAACATTATACATAGACCACCATCCAACTGCATCTATGACTAATATCCAC
Organism: Avena eriantha; assembly: GCA_910589775.1. Taxonomy (NCBI): domain Eukaryota; kingdom Viridiplantae; phylum Streptophyta; class Magnoliopsida; order Poales; family Poaceae; genus Avena; species Avena eriantha. Next base: position 537,746,995 of record OU342743.1, on the reverse strand, counting down.
CTTCAAGTTATCATCCGAACCCCCTCCAGTATTAAGTTGCAAGCAACAGATTATTGCTTTACAAATTGCGTGTAATGTAAACAATACGATTGTTCTATGAACAAAGGATTGTTGTTTTCTCCCTAGTAGCAACATCTCATCTAGTACCTTAGAGATTTCTGTCACTTCCCCAGATTACCAGAGGCATGAACCCACTATCGAGCATAAATACTAACTCTTGGAGTTGCTAGCATCTACTTGGCCAAGATAGCTAATAACAACGGAAAGCATGCAAGATCACAAATAACAAAGACATGATAGAATCAATAATCAATCTAAAATAGCATCTCAATATCCATCGGATCCCCGCAAACACAACATGCAGAATTACAAATAGATGATCTTGATCATGAACGGAGCTCACAAGATCTAGACATGAAAGCACAAAGGAGGATAACCACCCATCTAGCTACTACATGGACCCGTAGTCCAGAGATGAACTACGCACGCACCACACCGGAGGCTTGGATGATGATGAAGAAGGCCTCCAGGGTGAATTCCCCTCTCCGGCAGGGTGCCAGAAGAGCTTCAGATCCCTCCCGATCTAGGGATGGAGATGACGGCGGCTACAGACTCTTTCGTGGATTTTTGATCGGGTCCTTAGGGTTTTTGTCCAGAGGGAAATATATAGGCCGAAGGAGAGACCGAAGCGGTGATGGGGTCGGCTAGACCACCACCTGTCCGCGCGGCTAGGATTTTTGATCGGGTCCTTAGGGTTTTTGTCCCGAGGGCAATATATAGGCTGAAGGAGAGGCCGAAGGGGTGCTGGGGTCGGCTAGACCACACCCTGGCGCGGGCCAGGCCTGGCTGCGCGGCCAGGTGGTGTGGCCGGACCCTAGCCCTTCTCCGCCTCGTATTCTGGCATGTGATGTCTTCTGGAAAAATAGGCAATTTGGCTTTTGTCCCGTCCAATTCCGAGAATATTCATTTTCTGACTTTCCTGGAACCAAAAATAGCAGAAAATAGGCAGCTGACACTGTGGCTCTTGTTAATAGGTTAGTCCAAGAAATCATATGAAAATTACTCCAAAGTGTGGACAAAACACACGAAAGTAGATAAAACCAAGCATGGAAAATCAAAAATTATAGATACATTTGCAATGTATCAGGAACTCAGTACGGATCTCTAGGTCCCGCTGCTGATTATTGATCAGAGAGGGGTCTCGATCATGTCTGCATTATTCACGAACCGTAGGGTGACACACTCAAGGGATACCGACACAATTTGGAGCAAATATGTTTCAGATAAAGATTTAAGAAAGCGCTAGAATTATTGCAATAAATACTGAAACTGTTTTAGGTGAAATTGCTAAAATTGGTTCTGCATGTGATATTGAAATGTTGCAGGGGGTTTTATGTGAATGTTTGTTAATTAATGTAATTAACAAAATTCTGAATAAAATAAATAAAATAGTTTTATTTAATGAGAGCTTGCATTAAATTTGGTGGAAATTTAATTAATGTGTGAGTGGATTTTTGAGTGGAGGCTTTTTATGGGATTGGGAGCTCCACCCACATGAATGTGGAAGAAGTGGGGGCACCACCATGGCTACCACACCATGGCCCTTGGGTGCCCCCCTCTTCCCTATAAAAGGCACCCCTCTCCTCCTCACAACACACACCTCCTCGTGAAGGATCTCTCTCCCCCTCTAGTTATTCCCCATGGTCTCGGATTAGCGAAATACATGTTCCCGGTGGCTTTATCTGGAAAGGAGTTGTTGCTTCCGCAGCTTTGCTGGAGCGAGGGATGGAGGTTGTCGGGGTACCGGACGTGTGTGCGATCACGGATGCACCGCTGCTTTGCGATGCTGGACTTGGTGGTGCTGGACTTGCTGGAGCTGGATCTGATGGACGTGCTGGAGCCGGACCTGCTGGACTTCATCACGATCTTGAGATCGGCAAGTGTACGACTACATCATCCACGAGTTCCAACTTGTTAACAAAGCTTTGTTGTCTTAGAGGGTAAGTTCTCTATAGATGTATATCCACCCGTTGCTTGTATCTAGTAGATAGATCTTAGCGTATAGTTCCCATCGTAAGAATTTTTTTGTTTTCTATGTTGCGAACCCAATACCTTTGGTGGTCCTCCTACCGACGTTTCTCCTTGTTGTCTTCCGTGTGATTGTTCGACTCTCGCTGGGGAGGGTGTCTCGCATACAGTGCTACAACTGCATCTCGCTCTACGGCTGGGGCAACATTGCTCCAGTCACGCGTGGTTCTTTGCCGTTGCCCTGAAGATCCGGTTCTTGAATAGTTATCTCCCCGACAGTCGGAACGGTGGTGCTGTTCTGGCACTCATTGGGGCCTAATATCATCCTAGGCCGGATTCGTGCGACATTGGTCAGACTGAGAGACCAGTTTTCCGCTTCCGGATTTCGCGACCTTTTGTTGCTCCAGACCCTTGGTGAGCAGCTTTATGCCCAGCCGGACCTCTTCTGGGCCTGGATTATTTGCGAGGATATCTCGAGCTGCGGCGGTGTTCTGTACTGGTGTTGGGTATACCAGATCTCCATTGTTGTCAATCCGAGGCATTCCTAGGTCCCCCTCAAAGAGGACTTTGCGGACTTCTAGAAATTTGTCGGCCCGCACATGTCCTTTCCGAGTCTTTTGATGCTGTAGAGAGATGAGCTTCTCCGCAGTAGCTATGCACTTCTTCTCTTCCTTGATGTTGTTGGCTTCATCCAGGAGCACTTGGCGACGCGCTTCTAGGGCTTCAGCCCTTTCTTCCAATTCTGCAGCAGTAAGTTCTGCAGCTATAGGGATAAGCATAGTTAACACAACATGGATGATTTTACAGGCACTAGTAGTAACCACATGTCCATCCACTGAAGCTTCTTTAGGCTTGTCCTGGATCAGGGCTCCATTCGAGTCTTCTTCGAGATCCTCGGCAACCACTTCCTCCACTGGAGGATCTTTCACCGGGGTCTTGTTCTTCTTGTTCTTCTTCTTTGCCTTCTTGGCAGCCAGTAGCAAAGACTGCTTTGGGTCCATTTCCCGGAGTTAAGCTCTGATCGGTAGTTTCGGACATTTGGACATCGGGATTAGCTCCGAGATCCATGTTATCTTGTGTTTTGGCAGAGTTTTCTCCGGATCCTTCGTCCATGGCTGATGGCTCAATGCACGGCGCCCAGAAAAGTGCTTGAAGGTGGTGTTGATGTAGAGCTCATTGGGAACCCCAAGAGGAAGGTATAATGAGCACAGCATCAATTTTCCCTCAGTTATGAAACCAAGGTTTAATCGAACCAGCAGGAGCAAGGAAACACCCAAAAGGTGTTACTAGCTTAGCTTTGGTAGGACGCACTACTGGTGCTAGTAGCAACGTGGAGACCTGCACAACACAACCACAGAACTTTGTCCCCAACTTGCGATGAGGTTGTCAATCTCACCGTGTTTTGCGGAAAACAAAGGATTAAACGTATCGAATGGAAAGAAGTAAAAGTTTGCAGAAAGTAAACACAACGCAGTAAACAATTGTAGATTGTATGTAACGAAAAGGACCGGGATCCATAGTTCACTAGAGGTGGCTCTCCTTAAATAGATAACATGCTGGGTGAACAAATTACAGCGGGGCAATTGAGAAACACCGAGAAAGCAATACATGCATATACTAATCATCTTGACTGCTTTGAGACTTGATTGGGCATTACAACATAATACATAGACCGCCATCCAACTGCATCTATGACTAATAATCCACCTTCAGGTTATCATCCGAACCCCCTCCAGTATTAAGTTGCAAGCAACAGATTATTGCTTTACGAACTGCGTGAAAAGTAAACAATATGATTGTTCTATGAACAAAGGATTGTTTTTTATCCCTAGTAGCAACAACACATCTAGTACCTTAGAGCTTTCTGTCACTTCCCCAGATTACCAGAGGCATGAACCCACTATCGAGCATAAATACTAACTCTTGGAGTTGCTAGCATCTACTTGGCCAAGATAGCTACTAACAACGGAAAGCATGCAAGATCTCAAATAACAAAGACATGAGAGAATCAATAATCAATCTGAAATAGCATCTCAATATCCATCAGATCCCCGCAAACACAACATGCAGAATTACAAATAGATGATCTTGATCATGAATGGAGCTCACAAGATCTAGACATGAAAGCACAAAGGAGGAGAACCAGCCATCTAGCTACTACATGGATCCGTAGTCCAAGGATGAACTACTCACGCATCACACCAGAGGCTTGCATGGTGATGAAGAAGGCCTCCAGGGTGAATTCCCCTCTCCGGCAGGGTGCCGGGAAGAGCTTCAGATCCCTCCCAATCTAGGGATGGAGATGACGACGGCTACAGACTCTTTCGTGGATTTTTGATCGGGTCCTTAGGGTTTTCGTCCCGAGGGTAATATATAGGCGGAAGGAGAGGCCGAGGGGGTGCCGGGAGCGGCCACACCACCCCCTGGCGCGGGCCAAGCTGGGCCGCGCGGCCAGGTGGTGTGGTGGCCCCCTGGCCCTTCTCCATCTCGTATTCTGGCACTTGATGACTTCCGGAAAAATAGGCACTTTGGCTTTTGTCCCGTCCAATTTCGAGAATATTCACTTTCTGACTTTCCTGGAACCAAAAACAGCAGAAAACAGGCAGCTGGCACTGTGGCTCTTGTTAATAGGTTAGTCCAAGAAATCATATGAAAACTACTCCAAAGTTGGAACAAAACACAAGAAAGTGGATAAAACCAAGCATGGAACATCAAAAATTATAGATACATTTGCAATGTATCAATGGCTTCTCATTTTTCTGCAGCTATGGAATTAAATTCCTCTTCATATTCTGTGGAGAACTTTCGGAAATCCGCTGACGTCATGGAGTCATCCGAAGATGCCGGTAAGTCGGTGTTTGTTCCGATCGCCTCCAGCACCAAGTCTTTGTTGTCTCCAGCATCGGCAGAGCCGGATCCAGATCCAACATATCCGACAAAGTGTGATGTGTGAGTCCTTAGGTGGTTGCGGCTTTCTTTGTGGGCTTCCTTGAAAATTCTGATGGTTTCAAGAACCTCATCCACGCTTGCGTCTTTCATCATCATGCGCCTCAACGTGTGCCTCAGGAAAGGTTGGTCTGTTCCGGCATTGGAAGAGCCGGAAGCAGCGTTGTTGTCTCCCTCCTTCTAGATTTCGACCTCTGTCGGCAGATCAATCTGGGATTTGACCTCACTAGGGAGATCCACTCCAGACTTGGTTTGCACCGCAAGATCTACTTCAGGTTCAGCTTTCTCCACTATCTCTGTGACATTTCCGGGCTAGGTGGGATTAGGGTTTTCCGTGATTAGGGACTCTACCGCCTCCATGGACAAAGTGGACCTAGAAGCTTCTTTTGCCTCTATCATCACCGCTAGGGTGGGTGGGGCAGATTCAGCGAAACCGATGTAGACATCGATCTCACCAAAATTCATGATGGTGTAGGCAGTCACGACCTCCCTAGCCGGAATCCAGGTCTCGTCGAGAATGATGAGAGGGATGTCGCTAGCATAGAGGACGTGACCGACAACGATAGTCTCGCTGATTCCGATTCTTGCAGATTCTGCCCAGAACACAGATCCGAATCTTACTTGCCCCATGGTGGGCGCCAACTATCATCAGATTGATGACAAGTATGCCATGAGGGGGTTCGAGGCGTGCGGAAGAGAGGGGTGTGAGACGTACGGTATTCCGGGATGGTGAGCACACATGTTTACCCCGGTTCGAATCTGCCGGCTTTAGAGGGATCCTACTCCTGCTAGTAATCCAGTAATATGGCAGAGCCCGAATATGGGTTAAAAGGGTTTCGCCTATGCGAGTTGAGATTGTAGACTATTGTGGGGTGCCCTAAAGGCTCTCCCTAGGACGACTTATATAGATATCCAGCCTAGGGTTTTCGAGAGACCTATTCGGCTACGACTAAGAGTCGGTTACAGAGTACATCTTGAACTACAAGTAACACTACGGGCCTATGTTGGTAAGTCATTTGGGCCTTCCCATAGCCGGACTGGACTCTGGCTCTTCTCCCTGACTAGGCCACCCATGAAGCAAAGCTCTAGCCTGAAATGGGCCACCCTCGTCAGTGAGGCACAGTGAGGATACCCGAAAAGTATATCCCCAACATTTTCTTCTTGTGTTATTGATATTTTCCAAATATGCATTTTACGTTGTTTTTGAATCCTTTTCTCCCCAATACATCTGCTCCAAGAATTTTGTCCATTGGATCCATCATCTGTCCCGATCTTAGTGAAAATAGACATAAAACATGCGTGTGAACGCCGTAAAATACCAATATCCTACATCTACAATGAAAAATAATAATGTAAAACATGATGCAAATATGCACTCATCAATGACCGTTTGAGCTCTTCGATGGAAAACCCTAACTAGAGCCTCCCTTGTCCCCACCATCCTCCACCCACGTAATGGCTTCTAGCAGCAGCGCTCCCTCAATGGCGGCGACCCCCGAGGCTTCAACGGAGCCATCCGAGGGAGTAACCGTCCCACCAGAGGGAGTTATCGTCCCTGTCTTCGCAGTGGTGGAAACCACCAGCGGTGACCAAAAGCGAGCGGCGCCAGATGCCACAGAAGAGGATAGCGACTCCCACAAGGGAGTGTGGAGAGGTTCTGATCTCTCCACCGAAGATCTGCAAGAACTCATCATCGAGGGATATCTCCCCATGATGGAGGGCTTGGTCTGGCGGCTGGCGCTGACCGGCAAGTGACTCTTTCCCCCCAAACCGGAGAGAAGATGTACCTCAAAGCTCAGCTGGTATGTGACGTAAGCCTACCAGTCTCCGACTTCTTCCTAGATGTTCTTCGTTACTTCTACGTACTTCCCCACAATCTCTCTCCCAATAGCATCCTCGTACTTAGAAACTTCGTAGCTTTGTGCGAAGGATACCTAGGAATTAAACCTAGGTTAGATCTGTTTGTCTATTTCTTTACCATCAAGAGAGAGTCCATAGAATCCAAGGATGAACTGCGGATCTACAGAACCATTAGCTTTAAGATCTGTCCTAGCCACCGCTTCCCCAACATTGTGGGCCACGAGTCTTGCAAGAACTGATAGCACTCATATTTTTTTGGCCTAGACATTCCTCTGCCTAACCGCCAAGACACGTATCCTGACTTCATCGATGGAGCTGCCGCCGAAGCTTCCACCTGGAAGTCTCAAGCCTCCCGCCCGTCTGATGAAGAAGCCAACCGCGCCATAAGGCGGATCGAATGGCTTGTAGATGGAGGTCTGACCGGTTTGGACCTAGCGGTGTGCTGGTTCATTAGGCGGATCCAACCTCTGCAACACTGCACCGAGCTGATGTGCATGTACACCAAGAGCCGGAAGGATCCTATGCATATTTGGAAGGATAACTTCTCCAACGACTCCATCAAGCTCTCGCTAATGGACATTGTCAAGGTGAAAGACGGGAAGCATGGCTTCAAAATCACCTTTGACATGGTCGAATGCGGCAAGTGCGCAAAGGTAGCTTCATTTTTCCTTTGTTGCTTGTTATATATACTCTAAGGTTTTTCCATCTCGAAGTTATCAATCTAACACACCTTTGTCCTACAGCTGGTGACCTTGGTAGTGGATTAGATGGCCTCTTAGGTCTATGATCCCAACCTGAAGGATATCTAGGTGGTGTCTGATGGCCCAAAATATATCAAGCTCATTGGGGAACCCCAAGAGGAAGGTATGATGAGCACAGTAGCAAGTTTTCCCATAGTTATGAAACCAAGGTTTATCGAACTAGTAGGAGAAAGGAAACACCTCCAAGGTATTGCTAGCTGGACTTTGGCAGGGACTACCGGCGCTAGCAGCAATGTGGAAACCTGCACAACACAACCACATAACTTTGCCCCCAACTTATAGTGAGGTTGTCAATCTCACCGGTTTTGCTGAAAACAAAGGATTAAAAGTATTGTGTGGAAGAAAGTAATTGCTTGCAGAAAGTAAACAGAAAGCAGTAAACAGTTGTAGATTGATGGTAAAAGAAAGGACCAGGGTCCATAGTTCACTAGTGGTGGCTCTCCTTAAGATAGATGACATGTTGGGTGAACATATTACAACGGGGCAATTGACAAACATCGAGAAAGCATACAAGCATATACTACTCATCTTGACTCCTTTGAGATTTGAGTGGGCATTACAACATTATACATAGACCGTAATCCAACTGCATCTATGACTAATAATCCACCTTCAGCTTATCATCCGAACCCCCTCTAGTATTAAGTTGCAAGAAACAGATAATTGCATTATGCATTGTGTGTACAGTAAACAATACGATTGTTCTATGAACAAAGGATTGTTGTTTTCTCCCTAGTAGCAATGACACATCTTGTACCTTAGAAATTTCTGTCACTTCTCCAGATTACTAGAGGCATGAACCCACTATCGAGCATAAATACTAACTCTTGGAGTTGCTAGCATCTACTTGGCCAAGATAGCTACTAACAATGGAAAGCATGCAAGATCACAAATAACAAAGACATGATAGAATCAATAATCAATCTGAAATAGCATCTCAATATCCATCGGATCCCCGCAAACACAACATTTAGAATTACAAACAGATTATCTTGATCATGAACGGAGCTAACAAGATCTAAACAAGATACCACAAAGGAGAAGAACCAGCCATCTAGCTACTACATGGACCCGTAGTCCAAGGATGAACTACTCACGCATCACACCGGAGGCTTGCATGGTGATGAAGAAGGCCTCTAGGGTGAATTCTCCCCTCTAGCAGGGTGCTGGGAAGAGCTTCAGATCCCCCTGATCTAGGGTTGGAGATGACAGTGGCTACAAACTCTTTCGTGGAATTTTTATCGGGTACTTAGGGTTTCTGTATCGGAGGCATCTTATAGGCGAAAGGGGAGGCCGAGGGGGTGCCCGAAACGGCCAGACTACCCCCTGGCACGGGCCAGGCTTGGCCACGCAGACAGGTGGTGTGGCAGCCCCCTGGCCCCTCTCTGACTCGTTCTCTGGCTCTGTGTCCCCCTCGGTGAAAAACTGACTTTGGCTTTTGTCTTGTCCAATTCCGAGAATATTCATTTCCTGACTTTCCTAGAACCAAAAACAGCAGAAAACAGGCAGCTGGCACTTTGGCTCTTGTTAATAGGTTAGTCCAAGAAAGTGTATAGAAAGTACTCCAAAGTGTGGACAAAACATAAGAAAGTAGATAAAACCAAACATGGAACATCAAAAATTATGGATACGTTTGCAACGCATCAACATCTCCAAGCTTAACTCCTGCTCGTCCTCGAGTAGGTAAGTGATAAAAAGAAAGAATAATTTTTTAGGTGACATGCACCATCATAAACTTGATCAAAGTATTTGTAAAACAATGATAGCTGGGATCATAGTACTTCAATCATAACATGAAAGATAAAGTTCTAACAATAAGACAAAGCAACTATGTTGCAACATGAAAAGGCACAAACAAAAGATTCATGAATAACAATGCTTTGCAAGACATTTGTTTGTTTCACATAAAGAAAACATAGCATAGTGGCATTCAGCTTGTCCCTCATAGAGTAGCAAACATAAATGCATAGGACACCTTCAAAGTTCATAAGAGTGACTAGATACAAATAGTTTAAGAACATGCAAGATCAAAGTTATGCATGAATCAACAAGTCTTGGGGCAATGCACATAGAACTAAGAATGGCTACTATGCTCTCAAAGTAGGTGCATAAAGATAGAAGGTGGAGACTCAACATAAAAGTAAAAGAAAGGCCTTAATAGGAGGAAGTAGGGATTCAAGTTTCATAAAGAGCTTCCAAAAATTATGGTACTTTTTAGCTTTCAGCTCTCATTGCCCCTATCATAAGCATCTTTAGGTGATTAAGATAAAAGTGACACAACTAAGAGGATATGCTTGACAAGTTATAAGCTGAAATCTCATGCCCCTTACTTACGAAGACTGAACCTCATGCTACTCAACTTTAGTCACAAGTAAGCTCTTGTCATTGTAAGTACATATGTATTATATAGATCCGCCAACGGGGTACCCCTTGCACATGATACATGAGCTATCCCATAATCAAAATGACAAGGCAAGCAGACAATGAGCATCTCAGCGATCTTTTTATTTCCTATTTGTATAGGTTTTTATTGAGGATGCTTGCTCATTATGGTTATGCTGCAAGTTTCTACCATGATTAGGCATGGCTTAGGCTAGCGGCTCAGGCGTTTATCTAAAACACATACAAACTCCATGATCTTACAAGTTCCCCTTTTATTTCACACCACCAGGATCCATAAGCAAAAGAACATGATATCAACTAGGTACAATGTACAAGTGCAATGTTGAAAGCGTTCCCCATGATACATGGTTTTCTAACTTCAACTTATAAAGAGCAAGCATATACGCAACAAAGATGGACGCAATGGTTCAAGTTTATTAAGTGCAAGAAAGTAAAGTGTGCCATCAAGTTCGTGAGAGCTTTAATCACTAATTTTCACATAACAACTTTAATTTGGAAGGTAGATAAAAACTTGAATATACTTGGAATAGCAAATGATAATAGGTAGGTATGGTGGACACTTTGGAACAACTTGGTTTTAGGAGTTGGATGCATGACATGCCCCACTAAGCCCTTATCCCCTATCATTCCTGAGTCCTCCGCCATGGAGACATATATCAATCCAACAACTGATGTCTCAGGTTTTTACGGTATGGACATTGCTCCCAGTGGCCAGGCTACACAAGAAAGTACCTCCTCAAAGATGGCTGAAGCTTCGACTAAGGATGCCATCGAGAAAGGGAAACAATCGATGGATGGAACGGAGGCGGAGGCAGCCACAACAACGGATGAGGCGGGAGCCTCTGAGCCATCAACTGCTATCGTTACACAGCATGTGACCAGGGCTTCGTCCATGCCTCTGGCTTCGACAACTCCTTTGCCCCTGACTCCTCCGACCTTGTGCCTGGAAGATCTCATCAAACAGGCAGATGCCATTTATCACAATTCCCAGACCTTCCATAATGCATACGCTCACTTGGCCAACAATCTGAGGGTCATTGCCACTATAAGTTTCTGAACTTTGCTTCTTTTACTTTGTAATATATCCCACTGTAGCCCCGAGCTCTTAGGCGGAAAACCAACAGTTTTTGGCCTAAGTGCTCTGAGATAACTAAGTGTAGAACCTTTCAGTGTAGCACCCGAGTTTATAGTTAAAATAAATTTCCGGCTAGATACTCTAAGAGAGAACACCATTGAAATAAAATTTGATACTGTAGCCCCTGAGCATTTAGTTGGAACTGAATAGTTCTGACTAGATTCTCTAGAGAAACTAAGCACTTTGTCTTCTTTTCAGAATGAGAATACCCAGAGAAAAATTGCTAATGAGAGACTTGCCCAGCTGTGCAAAGAGATGGATCTTGAACAGGGTAAACAACCTTCTTGAAGGAACACATCAAAAATAGCAATCATCTGTTTTCTTTTAACAGCTCCTTACTTTCCTCATGGGTCCATTTCTTCCGAATACTCATAATGCTTTTCCATTTTCCGTCTTATAGAGGCCATTGCCAAATCCAAGAGCATTGTCGAGCAATCCAAGCATATTTAGAAGCTCGATGATGAACACAAAATTTTGAAGAAAGACCTAGCTAAAGTCGTCAAGGGTCATGAAGAGGCGATGAAAACCATGCAAGAGTCTGTTGACGCCAAGATGTAGCGCTTGAAGAATGAGATTACACAACTCAAGGAGCAAAACCAAGCTGCCAAAGAGTAGAATGAGAAGAACCTTGAGATGTTCAAGAAAGTTCAGAAGGAGCATGGCATCTTGGCGAAGACATGCAAGCCAGCGGAGACCAGCATCTTTGGTAACTTTCCTCTAACTTTGTCAATTTTGTAAGATGTACATTCTATTGTTTATACTCATGAACTTTTGTCTCTGACGAAAACATAGCCTCCATTGGTTTAACCAATATGGGTGAAGGTGCTCCGAATCCAAAAGAATACATGATCCTTGCCGACAACTTCATCAATACTGCCATCACGCAAGCCAAGGAGATAACCAAATCTTTGGACATCACCATCAAGGCGGCAAACTCTGTGGCCGAGTACTTAGAAATCCTGCACCGAGCCCCCAAGAAAATCATGGACTGGAAAGCTTCTTGTGTCTGGGATGGTGCAAGGATGGCCTTGTCCTTGGTCAAAGCGCATTATGACAACACCGATTTGGACCTAGTGACCTCCGGCATGCCAAAGTATGACGAGGAAGGGAATGTGATCGGTAGCGATGCTATATGGGTCTCCCTCGCTAGCTTCGATACCAAGGTTGCCAAGCTGACCAAGGCAGATGTGTTCGTGCTTGCCGAAGTGATGGACGATTAGTTGGCTTCTTAGGAGTCTAGACCTGCGCCTTCCGAATTTGATGATCTGTCCAGGCCTGGCTCTCCAGCTGCTGATGATGCAACAATGTCCCCTATAGCAGAACCATAAAAAAATTGATGTATTAAATCTATCTCGGCAGTGTTTTGTAAGCCAGAAAATTTGGCTGCAAGCCTGCTGCTACTTATCTATATCCATCATGTGTACATATTTTTAAGCAAGTGCTGGCTTATCCATTATTCTGGTTCGTATGCTTGACCTTTCGTGAAACGGAAAACTCTTAGCACAGAACCATGCTCTCAGGTGATGATGCTTAATAGCACCGTAAAGAACCTAAGAACAAAATCGTCGGCTTTGAGTGATGAAAATTCACTACTATGTAATCCACATAAAAACATCACAAAACATGTAGACCAGAAAACTTAAGCTAACTCCCATAGGCGGAATTTTCAAAAGTGCAAATGCAAACTTGCGCATAAAGGGGTTTATATGATCCAAAAATGAACACTAAAGGAGGTAAAATACTCAAGAAATATGAGTGAACCAAATGCTTTATTTCATTGATCATATAAGAAATTTATTACATAATATAAAATATGCTAAGTGTAAAAGGGATGTAGCTGTGCTATGTTCCATGGCCGGTCTGTCTCCGAGTAATCATCATTGGAGTCACGTTGCTTGCACTTGTGATTTTTTGGTCTATCTTTCAACTCGCGAATATCGACAAGGTAATAGGAACCATTGAGCAATGCTTTGCTTATGACGAATGGTCCTTCCCAAGGCAGGGATAGTTTGTGTGATTTTTCTTGCTTGAGTCTAAGAACCAAATCCCCTCCTTAAATGAGTCATTCTTAACACGGTGAGTATGGTAGCCACGTAGCTTCGGTTGGTATATGGCGGATCTCTAGCATGCCATGACGTGCTCTTCCTCGAGTAGGTCCACAGATATGCGTCTGCATTCTTCAGTCATCTTCCTCGTTGGCGGCGACTCTTGGTGCATCATGGAGGATATCGGATGGTAGGACGGCTTATGCTCCATAAACCAAGAAGAAAGGGGTCAAGCCGGTAGATTTGTTGAGTGTTGTTCGCTAACTCTACAATACAGATGGTAATTCCTCCACCCTCGCTCCAGCTGCTCTATGTAGCGGTGCCTCTAAGCGTGGCTTGATTCCGTGCAGAATTAGTCCATTGGCTTGTTCAACTTGCCCATTTAACTGTGGATGTGCCACAGATGCTAGGTCAAGGCGGGTGCCTTTTTCATGACAGGACTCCTCAACTTCTCCGAGAGACAAGTTTCTACCGTTGTAGGTGATGATGCTATGTGGGAGACCAAATCTCACCACCAGATCCCAGACAAATTTTAGGGTTGTTGCCCCATCAAGCTTCCTAATGGGTTTAGCTCCAATCCATTTTGTGAATTTATCAACTGCTACTAGCAGATGCGTAAATCCACAAGGTGCTGTCTACAAAGGTCTGATGACCCACAAATATAGGGGGTGTATCACAGTATGTTCAATAAGTAAGAGTGTTGAACCCAACGAGGAGCAGAAGGTGTTAACGAGTGGCTTGGAGCAGGAATTCTCTGTAAATACTTAACAAACGGATTTTTAGGGGTTTTTGATAATGCAGGTAAATAAAGTGCGAGCAAATAAAAGACAATGCTAATAAATGCAGCAAGTGGCCCAATCCTTTCTTTAGCAAAGGACAAGCCGGTTGTATTACTTAAGATGACCAAACGTTCTCGAGGACACATGGGAATATCGTCAAGTGCTTTCGCTTCATATAGTTGATTAATCTTATTTAGTTTGATCAGTGTTGTGTGGGTGAACCTGTGCTAATGTACCAACCTTCCTAGGACTAATACATACTTGTGATTATACCCCTTGCAAGCATCCACAAGTACAAGAAAGTAATTAAGATAGAAACCTAATCACGCTTTAAACTCTAAGATCATGACATCCCTTATGCAAAGGTTTCCAAACATGGGTTCAGGTTTCTGTCACTCTGGCAACCCCTACGATTAGTAGACAAATACACAATGCATTCCCCAAGGCCCATAAAGGCGTAGTGTCATGTAGTCGACGTTCACATGACACCACTAGAAGAATAACACCACAACTTAAATAACAAACTATTGAATCTTTCTCAACACAACTCACTACTAACAACATGACTTCTCCCATGTCCTCAAGAACTAAACGAACTACTCACAAGACATCATATGGATCAAGATCAGAGATGATATAATCATAAGCAACAATTAGAACATAACAATAATTCAATGGTTCCACTCAATAGCATCAACTACAACAAGTAATCAACACCGAGAAAGTTTCCCCTAAGAACTATGCAAGATTCAACCCAATTGTTAGAGCGGTATGGAGTGGTGATGATGGTGCTGGTGGAGATGATGATGGAGATGATCCCGATGAAGTCCAGCTTGATGGTGGTGTTGATGGCGATGATCTCCCCTCTCCGGGAAGGAATTTCCCCGGCTGATTTCTGCCTGCCGGGGAGCTCTTTCTCTCTACAGTTTTCCGCCTCGTAGAGGCGGCGGAACCTTTCTGTGGTTGCTCCCCTAGGCTTAGGGTTTCGTGGGGATAATATACACCAAAGGGGAGAGCCAGGAGTGGGCCAGGGTAGCCACACCACCTGGTGGCACGGCCAGGGGTGGCCCGCGCTAGGGGGTGGTGTGGGCCCCCTTTGGCCCAACTCCACTCCCCTTTATAGCATCCTTCGTCTTCTGGAAAAATAGGTTTTTCCATGTATTTTCCCGGATTTCGCCTCCAAACAGCCCCTTTTCCACCAGAATCCTGACTACAGCGGTCCATCCTCCAAAACTCATCAACCATGCAAAAATAGATGAAATAACATAAGTATCATCTCTTAATATGAAATGTATCAATTAATAACAGTAAATTATGATATAGAATAGTGATGCAAAATGGACGTATCAAGGTCCAACCATGTTAAGACCCCATACTACAAACGGAAAGTAAATGGTACTGTTCACAATATTTCAGCTGGAACATTTGGTTGCCTTGCATAAAACTGGCACCCAAGACAGGTTCGTACCAGCTTGTCGACGTCCTCCTTGGTAGTTAGCCAGTAGAATCCTTGTCAGAAGGCCTTGGCCACCAGAGATCTAGGAGCGGCGTGATGCCTGCAATCTCCGAGATATATTTCTCAAAGGATATCAATACCTTGTTGTCAGGAGACGCACCGAAGGAAAACTCCTGTGGTACTTCTTTTGTATAGTTGGTCGTCAATGATGACGTAGCCTTTTGCTCTGCATACTATTTGTCGGCTTTCGACTTTGTCGGCGGGCAAAGTTCCGTCTTGTAGGTAGTCCATGAATGGTTATATCCAAGCTAGAGAGGTCATTATTACTGCATTAACAAATGAATCCACTATATCTGGGTTGTCAGGGTTCGCTCCCTTCACGGATGGGGTCCGTAGATGCTCTAGAAAAATGCCTGGCGGAATTGGTCCACGAGCTAATCCAAGCTTAGACCAAAGATATGCCACCTCATTCTCCACCCTTTTGACGTATTTGACTTCGTCGCCGTCGACGCACTTAGCTATTTCGTCTACTTCGTCTCGATATGCCGCCATCATAGGGTTTCGCGCGTTCCAGGTGCCAGCCACATGTTGGGCAACCAATTCGGAATCTCCACGGCAAACTATGCGCTTGATGCCAATACCCTTGTGATGAGTGCATATTTGCATCATATTTTACATTATTATTTCGCATTGTAGATGTAGGATCTTGGTATTTTACGGTGTTCACATGCACATTTTATGTCTATTTTCACCAGGATAAGGACATATGATGGATCTAATGGACACAATTCTTGAAGCAGTTGTACTGTGGAGAAAAGGAGTAAAAACAACGTAAATCGCTTATTTGGGAAATGTTAATAATACCAGAAGAAAACCAGAAGCGAACAAGGGAGACAGAGAGTGTAACAACCAACTACACGAGCGGAGCAAATTTTTCCCGTCGTATAGCTCTGGCCGTATAGCTGGCGCCGCCTCCATCTCATCAAATAGTTTCACCCTGTGCAATTGGTTCGGAAAGATGACATACAGAACACCTGGAAATCGCAGAAACCTCACCTCTGGAAGGCATCTAGAGGGGGAACTCATCCATAAGGGATCCATCTTCGCCCTGCGCAGGTCCGGAAGGCTAAGGCATCGATCTTGATCATCTACCGCGGCATCACCACCATCTCCATCCATACCATCTACATCTTGTCTAGATCTTGTTGTAATTCCTATACTCGTTGTGGATATATACAAGTACTATTCGTTTATGATTGTTTCCATTACCATTGCGATGATATTGATTGCCTCCATGTCTGAGTGGATCTCTAGTTCTTGGGGAGATGAAGAAACCCTAGCATATAACTGAGATGAGATAGATATTATTATATTATACATCATTATGTGTACGTGTTAATTGTCTTCATCTTGATAGTGGGAGTTGTGCATCTCAATAATATTTGCCTCCTATGGGGACTCGATGAAGGGGATTACTTGTTGGTAGACGGAAGGATGATAGCACTTACTGTGACTATAAAGTCGTTATTATTCCTTACGTACTAACTTGGGGAATCAAGGAGAACTCACAAAGCCATGTCCATGCCATGGGAGAAATCCCTTAATAGTGCAGTAACGCGATGATTGTCGGTTATTTTCTATTGTGGTTATGAGGATGATGTGTGCAACGGTTGCTGGCTATTCGTCCATATATGGAGCTCTTCCCACATACATACACATTATGAGAATATTTGTTATAATACTCTCTGTTACTTAGTCTAAATTGCTAGCGGCGGATCCACTAATCCCTGAGAACGCCTTTTCCCTATTACAGTTCCAAAAGTTCTATTACACACGCGATTCTTACTTTCTGCATTAAGTTTTCTTTTGCTTTAAATCACCTTGTTCAACCAAAACCCAAAAACAACTCTACTTTTCTTGCATATTAAACTTATTCCTTAAAGTACTCCATATAGTTATAGTTAAAAGCATTTTAGTCTTTTGCCTACTGCTCCCTGCGGGATCAATATCTTTATTTTGAAACTAGCTACAAACGATCTGTGCACTTGCATTTATCACCTTGGCCACACAAAGTCTGTGAATGAGGGCCTCATACTCCGCCATGATGTTTGTAGCATTGAAGTGCATCTTCAGGACGTATTGTAGCTTTTCTCCAGTTGGTGATTGTAGTAATACACCAGCCCGAGCCATTGAGTAGCTTGGATCCATCAAAATGCATGACCCAAAACTCAAGCTCTGGTACAGGAGTGTCTTCTGGTAGCTCTATCAAATCTACAATAAAATCCGCCAATGCCTGCGATTTGATAGCGTCATGTCTCTTGTAGGTGATTTCAAAGGCATCAAGTTCAATGCCCCACTTTGCCACTCTCCCTGTAGCGTCACTGTTGTTGATAATGTCGAACAATGGAGGTTTGCTCACAACTGTGATAGGATGCTCCTAGAAATAATGCCTTAGCTTCCGTGAAGCAAGGAAAACTCCATAAGCAAGCTTTTGGTAGTGCGGGTAGCGCTGCTTGGATTCCGTCAAGACCTCTCTTAAATAGTAAACTGGTCGTTGCACTCCATATTCGTGCGCTTGCTCCTTGCGCTCCACCACGATGACGATGCTGATAACCCGGTTGGTGGCTGCCATGTATACTAACATGGGTTCCATTGACACTGGTGCTGCAAGTATTGGTGCAGGGGAGAGTATTCTCTTCAACTCCTAAAGTGCTGCATCTTCCTCGTCCATCCATATGAATTTGTTCGCCTTCCTGAGCAACTTGTAAAGTGGCATAGCCTTCTCTCCAAGTTGGCTGATGAACCAGGTTCCTGCTGCAATGCACCTTGTGAGCCTCTGTATGTCCTTCAAGCATGTCGGACGTTTGATGTCAAGGATGGCCTTGATTTTCTCTAGGTTGACCTCAATCCCCCCCGTAATTTTCCTGATGGTACACCAAAGACACACTTCTCGAGGTTAAGCATCATGTTGTATTTCCGGAGATTATCAAAGGTTTCCTGCAAGTCAGGGATGACGTTGTTTGATTTCTTTGACATCACCGCGATGTCGTCCACGTAAGTGAGTATGTTGAGACCTATTTGGTCATGTAGGCAACATTACATTGTCCGCTGATATGTGGCACCTATGGTTTTCAACCCAAAGGGCATTGTGGCATAGCAATATGTGATGTAAGGTGTGATGAACGAAGTGGACAATTAGTCTGCCTTTCACATCTTGATTGGGTGGTATCCTGACTATGCATCGAGAAAACACAAAAGTTCCGAGCCAGCCATGGAGTCAATGACTTGGTCAATGTGAGGCAAAGCAAACGGATCCTTTGGACACGCTTTGTTCAAGCCGGTGTAATCAACGCATATTCTTAATTCTTTTGTTCCCTTTTTGGCTACAAGTACATGATTTGCTACCCATTGGGTGTGAATGACTTCTTGGATAAAACTAGCCTTAAGTAACCTAGCTATCTCTTTGCCTAAAACACGTCGTCTTTCATCACCGAACCATCATAGAGGTTGTTTCACCGGTTTGGCCTTAGGATCAATATTCAAGCTATGCTCGGCAAGTTCCCTAGGTACACCTTTCATGTCGGTAGGTTGCTAGGAAAAGATGTCCCTATTCTCATGGAGGAACTCAATGAGCGTGCTTTCCTATTTGGGATCCAGGTCCATGCAAATGGCGGTGGTCTTGGAGGAATCTCCTTCAACAAGGTCCACCTGCTTGGTCTTGATGGCGGCCTTGAATGTGGGTTCGGCATCAGTGATTTGCTTCTTTGAAGTCGGCATCTCCGACGCATCGACCTGGCTCTAGATCTCCTTGAACTCCTTACCGTACAGGACTTCTTTGGCGAAGGCAGCTTTGCTGAGCTCGCAGTCCCTTGCCTTGGTGAAGCTTCCGTCAACGATGATGATGTTGTTTTGTCCAAGTATATTGAGCTTGTTGTAGACAAGGCATGGCCTTGCGAGGAAGGAGTGGAATATGTCGCGTCCGAAGATGACATGGTACATGATCTTGAAGGGCACCACTTCAGAGAATATCATTTTGCGGCCCGAAAGTTGGGGTGTCCAGGCAACGCAGTACCCGAGTTCCCTGATATCATCTGCGATGACTATAGTTGGCGTGGCAAATACTCAGAGGGTCTTTTTCGGCATGAATTCAACTTTATGTTTCAATACAAAAAATCAGGCTAACGGCCATCAAGTTGGGCCCCCCTGTCAGTTCTTGCCGTTATGTCGCTCCTGTGGCTCCCGTCGCTTAGGTGTCAATTAGGCTTGCAGCGTTGGCGCCTGCATCCATTACGCGTCTTCTTCTTCCCCGGAGCGGCAATCTATGGGGCGTCGCAGCCATGGCATGGAGCTGGGACGTGGACGAACCTGCTCGGCCCAGCTCTCCTCCCTGTAGTCTTGCAGCGTTGGCGCCTCCATTACTCGTCTTCTTCCCCGGAGTGGCAATCTGTGGTCGTGGCCATGGCGCAGAGCTGGGAAGTGACGAAGCTGCTCGGCCCCGCTCTCCTCCCCATCCCGAGTCGGAGCTCGCCCTCACCGTGGATGCACCCATGGCATGGTTGGGGACGAGAATTGGTTCCCGGTGAGATCTATCACCTTGTCGACCATGCTCAATTCTATTTTCCTCCTCTAGAATCCGAGCTCGCCGTCGGCGTGGTTGCACCCGCACCAATTCTGCCACCTCTGCCGAGGTCTCTGTGGTAGCTCAAGTTCTGGGGCTCTCCAAGTTCTGCCATGTTGGGCCTATAAGTGTTGTTGTATGTTAAACTAGAAAATCTCTTTTGTTCAAATATCTTGGGCTATACCAACTTCATTGTGTTCAATTATGAAAGACAAAATATAAATGACTTCTCTCAGTTTCTCGCATAGAAAAATGCACAGCTAATTTTATATTCTCGTAGGAACTGGCCCCACTTGTTGAACCGGCAGCACTGCTATGATCTCCACGTAACCACGGTGAGTTATCGAACCGAAAGTTGCAGTTACCACATTTCTTCTGCAGTCATTCCTCTTCCTCAGTCATTCCTCTGAAGTTTTTCCTGGGCGCTTCTTCTTCCTCTGTTCTGGAACCGTCGGTTCATCTTCTTCTTCCTCTCGAAGGCAGTTCCTTGCAGGCAGTTCCTTTCACCCATTTCCTTGCAGGCATGGACGATGGGAAACCCACAATAGAGAACCACTTGGTCCCTGCCCATGGCACCACGACTTTGACAGTGGTGTACACAAATGATGAAGCGACTGTGGATACAACTCTCGCCAGGTTTGAGTAATTGCTTGAGAAAGGGAAGCACAAGTTTGTGGGGCTAGACTTGGAGTACACCCGTGCAAATAAGCGAAAAAATCCTCCACAAGAGATCGCTATCGTGCAAAACGCCATACATGAGGAGGTCCTCGTTTACCACTTCTGCAGGTATGTGAAATTTAAATTTTAGATCACCACTTCTGCATCCCTTGTTCCCTTACATCCCTAGAACCATCTAAGTGCAGGAGTAAACCAACTGAGATGCGTTTTCCGGCTCTGGTCGAGTTCTTGTGTAGGAAAGGGATAACTTTCACTAGCGTGGATATCACAAATGACACAATTATGCTTTCTCGTGCGTTGATAAAAATCCCATAGGGCACCACATCGACATCCAAAATCTGTACAAGATCAAATCATACCCAGTGAAGGATGGCATGGGTGATCTGGCAGCATAAATCATCGATAAATCCTATGAAAAACTGAAGAAATTGAAGCGAATCGATCACGGCTACTGGGAGTGGAAGCCGATGAGCCAGGTGCGCCTCGAGTATGCAGCCAGAGACGCCTACATGACGTACGAGTTGTACAGTAAGCTCAT
This sequence comes from Avena eriantha, assembly GCA_910589775.1. NCBI lineage: Eukaryota > Viridiplantae > Streptophyta > Magnoliopsida > Poales > Poaceae > Avena > Avena eriantha. The sequence goes on along the minus strand of OU342743.1, from coordinate 537,725,748 downwards.
TACCATGAAAGATGGGATGGTTAAGGCGGGGTTTTTCGCGAGAGAGCTATGCCCTGGTTGCAAGCTAGCCCAGGAGAAGAAGCGTGAGGAGGACAGAAAGCGGTTTTAGGACGAGCAGGGATCTTGGGACGGTGGTGACATCAAGCGGCTGAAGGGGAAGCAAGTCAAGGATGACAACAAGTGGTGGTGATACATTATGTGTTTGAACTAGATTTTAGTTTCTAGTTTATTATGTGTGTGATACATTTAGTTACTTCAATAAAAAAATTCGACCAATTTAACTTGTTGATGTATTTTTTGATAATTATAATATAATCGAGCACTAGAAATATTTCGTAGTGTGCATGAGCATGATCAGTAAATATAATTGAACACTAGAAACTTTAAGACACTCCATATAAAGGAGTAGATTAATATATAAGGTTCACCAGAGACACCACGGATATATTGTCTTACGTGCCACACATAGGTAATAATTAACTAGAACAAAATAAAAGCAGGGGCTGCAGCAGGAGGCCGAGACGCCTAGCAGGGTAGGGGTTTATCAGCAGGAGGCAGCGACAGCCTAGTCGATGGGATACATGCCAGTCCTGACATACTTCCGGAGGAATTTGCCATAGGCTGCGTGTCGTGCCAAGGTAATCGGCCTATGGCTTCTGCCTCTGCCTCTACCAACGCCCTCCGCGTGCTGGATCATGCTGTTGAGGTCCATGTTGATTGCTCTGCCACAGAATGGGCAAAACAGTCTCCCCTACGGTGGAAACGGATTAGCCCACACCGTAACCGCCTCAGCACATAGTGGCTCTTGTTGTCCCTGGATTCCTTGCTATCGTCCACTTCATCATCATCCTCCTATTGATTTTTAAGAACATAACTTAGAACTCGTACATATGATTGAATTGTATTACAACTCAAGAATTGACAACATGTATATGTAAGACAATATATCCGTGGATATCAAAGATAAAGCATCTCATCAATAGTTTGATCGATTCATATATCATTTCATCTCAACACAATGACAAATAATTGCATCAGAGTTAATGTAGGATAAATCTAGGGGCCTCATAAGTTTCTTCAGGGATGGAGTAGGTGAACCAAGTAACAATTGCACAACCTGTAATGTTGTTATACATCGCCCCAGGTTCACTAACTCATCCCTAAAAAAATCTGACACCAATGTGTCTGCCTCTCTTTTGGGACAAATCTGAATCATTGTCCACAATAAGAAATTGAAATGTAATCATACAAAACATTATTCAGGGATATACATAGTCAGGTACAAAAACAAGCCTAAATATTGTAATTATAAATAAAAAACCAAACAATTAATCTTCAGGTGCATGTTAAAAATACTTATGATCAAAACCATTCATATACATATGCATCATACCAATCATTAAAAGATCAGAAACAATTAAAGGATCATATATGTAGTTCCACATGAGAATAAATCTAGGGCCTCATAATTTGTTTTAGAGATGGAGTAGGTGAACCAAAGTACCAACAGCAATGACAATAGCCAGTGTCATTGCATGTCTGTTCTTTTCATGAACCACACCAAGTGTCAGTGCATGTCTGTTCTATTCGTAAACCACACCTAGTTTCACTGCATGTCTGTTCTTTTAATGAACCACATAAGGATCTACCAGAGTCCTTGCATGTCTTTTACTTCCATAAACCACATGTGGATCCACCTAGTGTGATTGCATGTCTGTTCCTCTAAACAAAACACATAAGGATCCACCAGTGTCATTGGATGTGTGTTCTTCTCATGAACCACACCCAGTGTCATTGCATGTGTGTTCTTCTAAACAAACCACATAATGATCCACCAATGTCCTTGCCTGTCTGTTCTTTTCATGAACCACATAAGGATCCACCAGTGTCATTGCATATCTGTTCTTTTCATGAATCACAGCTAGAGTCATTGCATGTCTTTTACTTCCATAAACCACATATGGATCCACCTAGTGTGATTGCATGTTTGTTCCTCTAAACAAACCACATAAGGATCCACCAGTGTCATTGCGTGTCTATTCTTTTCATGATCCACACCCAGTGTCATTGCATGCGTGTTCTTCTAAACAAACCACATAAGGATCCACCGGTGTCATTGCCTATCTGTTCTTTTCATGAACCACACCCAGTGTCATTGCATGTTTGTTCTTCTAAACAAACCACATAAGTCATTGCATGTCTGTTCTTTTCATGAACCACACCCGGTGTCATTGCATGTCTGTTCTTTTCATGAACCACGGCTAAAGTCACTGCAAGTCTGTTCCTCTAAACAAACCACATAAGGATCCACCAGTGTCATTGCATGTTTGTTCTTTTCATGAACCACATAAGGATCTACCAGTGTCACTGCATGTCTGTTCTTTTCATGAACCACACCCAGTGTCATTGCATGTGTGTTACTTCCATAAACCACATATGGATCCACCTAGTGTTATTTCATGTTTGTTCCTTCCATAAACCACATAAGGATCCACCAGTGTCTTGCCTGGCTGTTCTTTTCATGAACCACTCCTAGTGTCAGTGCATGTCTGTTCTTTTCATGAACCACACCCAGTGTCAGTGCATGTCAGTTCTTTTCATGAACCACATAAGGATCTACCAGAGTCATTGGATGTGTGTTCTTCTCATAAACCACATGTGGATCCACCGGTGTCATTGCATGTTTGTTCCTCTAAACAAACCACATAAGGATCCACCAGTGTCATTGGATGTGTGTTCTTTTCATGAACCACACCCAGTGTCATTGCATGTGTGTTCTTGTAAACAAACCACATAAGGATCCACCAGTGTCATTACATGTCTGTTCTTTTCATGAACCACATAAGGATGGGCCCACTAGTGTGATTACATGTCTGTTCTTTTCATGAACCACACCAAGTGTCAGTGCATGTCCATTTTATTCATGAACCACACCCAGTTTCACTGCATGCCTGTTCTTTTCATGAACCACATAAGGATCTACAAGAGTCACTGCATGTCTTTTACTTCCATAAACCACATATGGATCCACCTAGTATGATTGCATGTTTGTTCCTCTAAACAAACCACATAAGGATCCACTAGTGTCATTGGATGTGTGTTCTTCTCATGAACCACACCCAGTGTCATTGTATGTGTGTTCTTCTAAACAAACCACATAAGGATCCACCAGTGTCATTGCCTCTCTGTTCTTTTCATGAACCACATAAGGATCCACCAGTGTCATTGCATGTCTGTTCTTTTCATGAATCACAGCTAGAGTCATTGCATGTCTTTTACTTCCATAAACCACATATGGATCCACCTAGTGTGATTACATGTCTATTCCTCTAAACAAACCACATAAGGATCCACGAGTGTCATTGCGTGTCTGTTCTTTTCATGAACTACACCCAGTGTCATTGCATGCGTGTTCTTCTAAACAAACCACATAAGGATCCACCAGTGCCCTTGCCTATCTGTTCTTTTCATGAACCACACCCAGTGTCATTGCATGTGTGTTCTTCTAAACAAACCAAATCAGTCATTGCATGTCTGTTCTTTTCATGAACCACACCCGGTGTCATTGCATGTCTGTTCTTTTCATGAACCATGCCTAGAGTCATTGCATGTATGTTCCTCTAAACAATCCACATAAGGATCCACCAGTGTCATTGGATGTCTGTTCTTTTCATGAACCACATAAGGATCTACCAGTGTCATTGCATGTCTGTACTTTTCATGAAAGACACCCAGTGTCATTGTAGGTGTGTTCTTCTAATAAAACCACATAAGGATCCACTAGTGTCATTGCATGTCTGTTCTTTTCATGAACCACATAAGGGATGGGCCCACCATTGTCATTGCATGTCTGTTATTTTCATGAACCACACCTAGTGTCAGTGCATGTCTGTTCTATTCATGAACCACACCCAGTTTCACTGCATGTCTATTCTTTTCATGAACCACATAAGGATCTACCAGTGTCTTTGCATGTCTTTTACTTCCATAAACCACATGTGGATCCACCGGTGTCATTGCATGTCTGTTCCTCTAAAGAAACCACATAAGGATCCACCAGTGTCATTGCATGTGTCTTCTTTTCATGAACCACACCCAGTGTCATTGCACATGTGTTCTTCTAAACAAACCACATAAGGATCCAGCAGTGTCGTTGCCTGTCTGTTCTTTTCATGAACCACATAACAATCCACCAGTGTCATTGCATGTCTGTTCTTTTCATGAATCACAGCTAGAGTCATTGCATGTCTTATACTTCCATAAACCACATATAGATCCACCTAGTGTTATTGCATGTCTGTTCCTCTAAACAAACCACATAAGGATCCACCAGTGTCATTGCGTGTCTGTTCTTTTCATGAACCACACCAAGTGTCATTGCATGCGTGTTCTTCTAAACAAACCACATAAGGATCCACCAGTGTCATTGCCTATCTATTCTTTTCATGAACCACACCCAGTGTCATTGCATGTGTGTTCTTCTAAACAAACCACATAAGTCATTGCATGTCTATTCTTTTGATGAACCACACCTGGTGTCATTGCATGTCTGTTCTTTTCATAAACCACGGCTTGAGTCATTGCATGTCCTTTCCTCTAAACAAACCACATAAGGATCCACCAGTGTCATTGCATGTCTGTTCTTTTCATGAACCACATAAGGATCTACCAGTGTCATTGCATGTCTGTTCTTTTCATGAACCACACCCAGTGTCATTGCATGTGTGTTACTTCCATAAACCACATATGGATCCACCTAGTCTGATTGCATGTTTATTCCTTCCATAAACCACATAAGGATCCACCAGTGTCATTGCTTGTCTGTTCTGTTCATGAACCACTCCTAGTGTCAGTGCATGTCTATTATTTTCATGAACCATACCCAGTGTCACTGCATGTCAGTTCCTTTCATGAACCACATAAGGATCTAGCAAAGTCATTGGATGTGTGTTCTTCTCATGAACCACACGTGGATCCATTGGTGTCATTGCATGTATGTTCCTCTAAACAAACCACATAAGGATCCACCAGTGTCATTGGATGTGTGTTGTTTTCATGAACCACGCCCAGTGTCATTGCATATGTGTTCTTCTAAACAAACCACATAAGGATCCACTAGTGTCATTGCATGTCTGTTCTTTTCATGAACCACATAAGGATGGGCCCACCAGCGTGATTGCATGTCTATTCTTTTCATGAACCACACCTAGTGTCAGTGCATGTCTGTTCTATTCATGAACCACACCCAGTTTCACTGTGTGTCTGTTCTTTTCATGAACCACATAAGGATCTAGCAGAGTCATTGCATGTCTTTTACTTCCATATACCACATATGGATCCACCTAGTGTGATTGCATGTCTGTTCCTCTAAACAAACCACATATGTATCCACCAGTGTCATTGGATGTGTGTTCTTCTCATGAACCACACCCAGTGTCATTGCATGTGTGTTCTTCTAAACAAACCACATAAGGTTCCACCAGTGTCATTGCCTGTCTGTTCTTTTCATGAACCACATAAGGATCCACCAGTGTCATTGCATGTCTGTTCTTTTCATGAATCACAGCTAGAGTCATTGCATGTCTTTTACTTCCATAAACCACATATGGATCCACCTAGGGTGATTGCATGTCTATTCCTCTAAACAAACCACATATGGATCCACCTAGGGTGATTGCATGTCTGTTCCTCTAAACAAACCACATAAGGATCCACCAGTGTCATTGCGTGTCTGTTCTTTTCATGAACCACACCCAATGTCATTGCATGCGTGTTCTTTTCATTAACCATAGCTAGAGTCATTGCATGTCTGTTACTTCCATAAACCACACATGGATCCACCAATGTCATTACATGCCTGATCTTTTCATGAACCACCCCAGTGTCACTGCATGTCAGTTCTTTTCATGAACCACATAAGGATCCAACCAGTGTCATTGGATGTGTGTTCTTCTCATGAACCACACGTGGATCCACCGGTGTCATTGCATGTCTGTTCCTCTAAACAAACCACATAAGGATCCACCAGTGTTATTGCATGTATATTCTTTTCATGAACCACCCAGTGTCATTGCATTCGTGTTCTTTTCATTAACCATAGCTAGTCATTGCATGTCTATTACTTCCATAAACCATGCATGGATCCACCGATGTCATTGCATGTCTGTTCTTTTCATGAACCACACCCAGTGTCATTGCATAGGTAGCCGTTATACCGAGTCTTCTAGAAGGCACGCCCTAACACATTTGTTCTGCTTGACGATTTTTACATACCGTTCGATTGGGGTTCTTGGACAATTGGGATGGTCTTCGTGAGAGCGATCCGCGAGTAGGCTGTTCTGCGGCATGATTGGCCACGCTTGCTTTGGACAAACTGGCAACACCGGGCGCTCCCCTGTTGCGAGTGTCACGTCTCATGAGTTCAGTGGGCCACATCCCAGTGTCACGTCCCCATTACTTCTCTTCCTCCCCGTACTTCTCTTCCTTACCCTCGAAGCCACTTTCCCCACTTCACTCCCATCCTGCCGTAGCCACAAGCCGACGGCGCCTCAATTCCAATACCCGCTCCGGCAGCCACCCCCCACCCCTCTCGCCATGGGTTCAAGGGGAGACGGTGAGGAAATTCGTCGTGACGATAGGGACGGTGATTTCGATGTGAGTCATCTCATCTCTATTTCTATCATCTGTGGCCAGTTATCTATTTTTGGAGCTAGATCTAATCTGTTTACTCATGCGCGTATGATGTGTTAGGCCAACCAGACGATGTATGACTCCGACTATCACAGTTTAGAGGATGAAGACAGTCCTCTGGTATGTAAACATGGATATGTGCCCGCTAATTTCGTAGCCTTCGAAGGACGAAACGTAGGCAGGAGGTTTCTATGGTGTCAAGGACATCGTGCAATGATGCAAGGCAGAAGTTGCGGTGTTGTCAAATGGGTAGATCCAGAGTGGCCCAAATCGATGAAGAAAATGCTGGACAAACTATGGGAAATGACTGTCGAGTTGAAAGAATCCGTATTTAGCTGACTTCTTGACATTGTTGAGATGAAGCTATGGGAACCAGTTAACACGACCAAGCATAAGCGAGATCTCAGGTGGGTGCAAGACAAGGTTATCAAAGTCGAGAAGGAGAGGGACGCGACATTGGCCCTGAAGGCTAAAGCAGAGCAAGAACTGACTCAAGCAAGGAACGATCTCCACCAGGCCAAAGTCCTGCAGTACACAACTACGAGTATTGACAAGTGCATGAGGAAAAATGCAGAGAAACAATTGAAGCTGTGCAAGGAAGATGCTAAAAGGAAGGAGCAGACAATTCGATCCTTGCTCTCGCAGGAAGATGCACATTGGGCCAAGATTAGGAAGATCAAGGATATGTGTGATAACTAGTTCTATTTAGCTTAAGCTCCGTGCCTTTTTAAGTTGTAATATTTGTACTTGTTGACCTAGCGGTCTAAACTATTAGTCCTGGATTCCAGGGAGGAAAAACATTGCTCTGACCCCGCATTAACTTGTGGAAGAATTTGTGATTTAGATCAATTTTTTTCTCGATTTAGATCTCTGTCCCGGATTGGGAACATAACCGTGGACCAAAGACACCTTTTCTACTAGTGTATTCTGACAATGGTGGTTTGTTTAAACGTAATCTACATGGATTGTGCCGCATGCAAATGGCACAACCACAATTTATAAAGTGGAAGCACGTACACCCGGTTACTAGAGATCCAAGAGCTTCGCTAGATGCACGGGATGCAGGAGCAGAGAGGCGGTGAGATAGACGGGCTCAAGATTAGGCCAGAAAGTGGTACCCATTTCCTCCTCATCTAGGCATTATCGGTGAGAACATTGCTGTTTATGTTGCCACGTCGTTGTGCAACATCTGAAATAAGTTGCTGCTTCATGGAGTGTGGCAGCTTAAATAATTTATTTATGTGCCACTTACATTCTGTCGTATTTGGAGACCTCCTGCCCCTCAGCAATCGTGGAACTGGCGGATCCTTGTTTTTGGATAGCAGTGGCACAATCACAATTTCGGATTCAACTACTGACTCGGGCGTTTCCAAACCCTAAGTCGCGGTACATTTTACTCAGAGAATGTGGGTAGATTGTTTCACCCAGCAACGTGCCACACACAGAGCGATCAGAATTTAACAGAATTACATATATAGGTTCAAGTTCAAGACATTACTATGCATCTTCATTGCCAGCAGCCTTCTTCCGCAGCCTGGGTACCAAGCCTTCACGTCCAATGGCTTCTTCATTTCCTGCTTTCTTCCTCTTCCTCGGTGCCAATTTTCTTAGCTTCACGTACTCTGCATCGCCGGGACAATGGGCACTAGAATCGTGTCCAGCATCATCTTTCCACTCGTTTTTAATTTCTTCGGGCAGTAAAATGACATCTTTCCACTCGTTTTTAATTTCTTCATGCAGCAAAATGACTGACTCGGCAGTCATGTTTCTAACCTTGCAGTGCTTCTTGTCAAAGAAACAAGATTGTTGCATAACTTCCCAATATCTACAGAGTAAATAAAACAAAAATTACAATTCAGCACAAACATGCGAACCCCAAGAGACCTTTGCTTACCAGGAGCTAATTGGGTTCGAGCAACCACCCTGTCCAAGAATAAAAGGGCAACTCCTAGTTGCAGCAGCTTCCACATCTAGTACATCACATTCAACTCAAACATGGCAGCCGAAGCATACCTTTTCATCAACCCAATTAGCTGATTGTCACACGTTATAGGAACCATGATGCCACGTTCATCCATGAAGCTGAACTTTGCAGTCTGCTTCGGCCATAATTCAACATGATTACGCAGAGCAACAACCATACCAGATATAGTGCAGATCTGCGCAGGTGCTTCTTCCATCGTGAAACAACGGCGTCCATACGTCTTGCCCTTAGAGTCGTACCTATAGAGGACTACCGTAACCAGGTAAGGGGGGTCCGCGCAGATCCCACTTGACAGAAAACTGTGGAGAAAATATGTTTGTCAGTGTTGGGCTAACAAACAGTTTGAGGTTCAGTAGCTAGCTAGCAGTTGTAACTAGTGCGAATAGCAAAGAGAAGGGTAGATCACCCGCTTGTAGACAGAACTTCTTCTTTCTTGATAGTAGGATCTGCCATCCTCCGAGCTGCTCGGCTCATCGGCAGCGGAAGCAGGCTAGAGCCTCGCAACGGCGGCTACGACATGCGCCATTGGAGCTCGGGATCATCGACTGGGTGCAGCAACTGGGCACAGCAACTTGGCATTGGAAGTCAAATGTCCGAAGGGATCGTCCTGCCTGGAGGGTGGATTCCGACGCCGCCGGTGCTAGGGGAAAGCTGGGAATGGATTTGTGAAATTGGTCAATGCATCCAATCCACGTAGCTACTCGATTTGCCTAAGAGGTTGCCATGTTGGCGCCCGCGTCATGGATAGATGACCAACATGAGGGTCCCGACCGTCTACTTCACGGGGCAGTTTAATAGAATGTTTGAATTTGGCAGGGTGAGATGAGTTTTCCTCGAAATGACCCCTCTCAGTAGTTGGCGGCCTAACTTTTCGAAACGCGGTAATTTCAGTCAACTTAGGTACCACCATGCGCTGGCCTGCCAACTTTGGTACCGCAGACGAACAACCCCACCACTTCAAAGGTCATGTGCTCTTGGCGGTAATGTTTGACATCACCAATAGTGACTAGAAGGGTGGTGTAGCCCAGTGAGTTAGATTGTAAGCCAGGGACAACTCCATGGAACACAATGTGGCTCTTCCTTAGCTATGTCTCAAGTTCATCTTGTGCAGTGTATCTAGGTACATGATGTTGATGCTGCTTCCACTATCCACGAGACACTTGGTGAACTCTGCATCGTCAATCAATGGGTTGATGACCATGACGTATTGGTTCTCTGTTGGGATGAGATCTGGGTGATCTTGCCTATCCCAAGTGATTGGAATCTCCGACCACCTGACGTACTGGGGAACTGGAGGGAGCGTAGCCATCAGTATCCTCAGTGAGGTTTTCTAGGCCCGAACGGTGGGAGTACCAAGGAAAGTATGGTAGACTAGGGCCTTCTTTTCGAAGGGGTTCCTTCCCTTGCCATCGCCCTTGTCGGCGGTCTTGGGTTCCACGTCTTCATCCATGTCACTTGATTCCTTGGATTCCACTTCCTTCTTCCCCTTGCCCTTTCCACGGGGTCTATTCTTCCGACTTCGCTTGTAGCTGGACTCAGGGTCTTCCTTGCGATTGTTTACAAACTTGCGTTGGAGGTTGGTGTGGGTAGCTCTGTCATTTGTGTCGAGGTGGATGAAACACGACATATCGTGATACTCTTTGTACGTTTGAGACGCAAGGCGCTGAGGGTGTTGAATCACTCCTCTAATGTCCCTAGCTAGTCCCCCTGGCCACGACCACGCTGTCCACCTCCGCCTTTGCCAGCGAACATTGTGGCGACCATGTCAACCGCTTTCTTTTCTTCAGGCGGAGTTTTCCACTTGTTGTTATTGTTCTTTCTGGCCTGGGTAGAGATTTCTATTGCCGGCAATGAACCGCCCGTGTTGTCATCAGCAGCGGAGAACTCGCTAGCCATGACGATCATTTGCGTTGAGGTTGAGCTCGTTGTTATCTTGTTTGTGCTTCAAGGTATGCCGGAGCAAAGTCCCTTTCTCCAAGCCATCGATGAAGGCGGCCATAGTGATTTGTTCGTGCACCCCTATGCAGGAATTTTTCATATCCAGCCAGCGGGAGAGGTAAGCACGAGAGGTTTCATCCTTTTCTTGTACGCACCGTTGTAGGTCTTCGACAGTGTAGGGACATTTGTACGTGCCCTCTAATTTCTTGGTGAATGCTTCATGCATGTGCAACCAAGTGCAGATTGATTTCTCCAACAAGTCATCAATCCATTATCGAGTGGTGCTGGTGAGCATGAGTGGGAGGTACTTGACAGTGACATTAGGGTTTCCCCAGTGATGTGAATCGCTTCGCTGTAGTCCTGCAACCATGTAGCTGGCCTGGCAGTGCTGTAATAGGGCTTGATGGTCTTGTTGACCCGGAGACCTCTGGGGTAAGTTGTGGCCCTTATTACTGGTCCAAAACAACGTGGCCCCAGGTATGGGAGCTCCCGTGCTTCTTGGATCTTGTCTAGCCATGAACGTGCGTCATATGGCTCTAGTTGCTTCCCTTTTCCGCCATGGGGAGGAGAATTTTGGTGCGATCCATGGGACCCGCCATGTCCTCCGCCATGGTGGCTACTTGGTGGCGATGGTGGCGGTGGCGGCGGTGGGTTAGCCTTCTTGCTGCTCCCTCCATGCGGCTCCTCTCGCCTATCACGATTGCTTGTTGGACGCGGTGCTTCCTTGTGGGATACTCTCCTATGTCCTTTGTTGCCACTGTGCTCTCTGGCATGCCGAGGTTGCTCACCCTGGTCGCGTATGACGATACCGACCTGGGATGTCGGGGAGGTGGCATGCTTGTGCGGTGGCATGGTTGTGGCTCCTCGTGATGCCAGGACAGTGGGGGTGGAGGCGATCGACGGGGGTAAGCCTTCTCTCCCTTGTTGGAAGATATGGGTATGGTGTCAGCTCTGTTGCGCGCATCCCTCCATCTTCACTCCGTGGAGCCTATGTGGGATCCTTCATAACAGGGAGATCTTGGCCTTCGGTGGCTTTTTAAGGTTGACTAGCAAAGCTCTGGGTTGGACTCGAGCCTCTGGGAGGTGGCCTTTTCCTATTGCTTGCAAGCCTTGGCTACGATGTTATAGACCTGAGCCACCGCTTCTAGCGACCTGTCCTGTTCAAGGAGGTTCTTGGCGATGACCATGTTGAGTTCGGGAGTTGGCATTACTTGCTTCCCCTCCTAGTCAATGTAAGGGGTTGCTTTCACCGGTTTGGATGCGTCCCATCCCAACCTGCGTCGAACGCCGGGATCTTTGACGACCTGAGCTGGTGCCTTCTTAGCTTTGTGCTTCTTCAACAACTGCTTGTACTCATCCTCCATAGCTCTTGTTGCCTTGATGGATTGCTGCTCCTTGGCCGTGTCCTTGTCCAGCTGGGCGCCCTGTTCTGCAATGCATTTGGCCTCCGCTAGGATTTCCCCATGTTTCTCATCGAGCTACGTAACGTTACGAATATGAGCGACGATGATGGGCTCGACGAGGAGTGGGCCATATATCGCCCTGTCGGCGGGAGTAGCTCATGGGTTGCCAACTGCAGACGTTGACGGTGGCGGTGGCGGATGGTTTGATTGCTTGGAAGTACCAGGGCCTATGGTGAGTTCTTGTGCCTGCTGTGTGGGTATGACCAGAGGGGGCATGGCCTTGGCCGGAGCCGGAGGCTCGAGAACCTTCTTTGCTACTGCCGCTCTGGTAACCACAGGTGTGGGCAGAGCTCTCTCACGTTCTGGTTCTTGCTGATCTTCTTCTATCACGTTCCCAATGGCGACTAGCATCTAACGGGAAGTGGCATTCTTGTCGGTAAGATCCTCCCTCTCGATCTCTTTCTCGATCTCCCTCATAGCGGCATCATATTCCTCCGAGTTAGCATATGATCCACCGCCATCCATGTTGATGTCGGTGTAGAGTGCATCAAGTACTGAGTCGGAGTTGGCCTCGGTGTCTTCGATGGTGGAGTTGGAGGGGGATGGTGCTGGGCTGTTGTTGCTACTTCCTTCGGCCTCAGGACCTGGCATGGCCTTGGTGTTATCCTTGGCGTCCGTGTACTCATTGACAATTGTGACCATCTCACCAAGGGTGAGTAGGCCGGTGGCTTGCTGTCTTTTGAGCGTATGTCGGAGGAGTGTTCCGGGTGTAAGACCTTCCACAAAGTGGTAAACAAGATCGTCAGTACGGTCACCATCTAGGGTTTCCCTCACCCTCATCCATCTGGAAAGGTATTCATGAGGAGGTTCCCCATCCCTCTGAACACATTTGGCCAGATCGAAGATAGTAATGACGCCAACAAAGTGCAACCTCCGCATATCTAACGCTCGCGGAAGCCAAGTGGACTTGCGGGGTCCTTCCACCGTTATATACTACACAAGGGCGGTTTGGGTGGGCCTTGAATTTTTCCAATCTAGGCCGGCAAACTCCTTGCGCGAACGTATCCTGCCTGGAGGCAGTCCGTGTGGGTCTTGACGAGCCTCTGACTTCCTAGGACCTAGGACCCGAGTCGATTTCGCCCATGAAGATGTGGATGTCTCTGAAGGGGATGACGAAAAAACGTGTAGGGTTTTTCTTCGCCAGGACATAGAATTCATCCGAAGGAACGATCAGGACGTTGCTGGAGAAGAGAATGCGACCGATGGCTACGGTGTCATCGATTCCCGCGAAGGCTTGGACCTCGCCTGGTGTAGAGCTCGAAGCGCCTCTTGCCCCACAGTGGGTGCCAACTGTCGTGGTATTGCTCATGAGTACGCAATGGAGGGTTCCTCACATAGTGTGTTTAGAGACATGGGAGAAGGCAGCGAGTTGGCGGGTACGAGATAAGACAGCTTACCTAGGTTCGAGTCCCACAATGGTGGAGGAACTCTACTCCTACTATAAATCACTATAATGGCAATACGTGGAGTTACAGGGATTGGTTCACTGTGCGAGGTGTTGTACGTTGGTTGTCCCAATCGTATGTGTCATACCCTAAAGGCTCCCACAGGTCTGGCTTATAAAGGCACCAGAACCTAGGGTTATAGGGAAAGGACCTTGCTGGATAAGGTAAAGAGTCCTACACTAATACTAACTAGTCTTCATGTCTTGTACTCCAAGGCTCCGACTATGTTGGTGACTCCCACGTAGCCTTCCTCTATCCGACATGGGCCTCCCTTCTGGATCCGTCTAACTAGGCCCCCCAACAGGCCACAGGCCATGCTACCAATTGTGGGCCACCCGGGTTAGCCGTATTAGAGACATGCAATTGTGATACCCATTTAGCATATCCTCAACATGGGGTTTTTCTGTTTTGCCCAAGAATTCAGCTCGTAAGTATTGCATCCACAATTTTTTCTTTGTATCCAATATTTTTTCATGAATCAAATGCTTCACTTGTCATGTCGGGGAGATGACCCCCGGGTAGACCAAGACGGGACCAACCGACTGGCTCCAAGGAGTGCACGCCGGATGGACCCAGATCAAGGAACCACAGTCGGGTGGAATTCCCACCCGGTCCACACTCAAGATTCCCCGGCTGGCCCGTCTAGCCGGGTAGCCAGAAGAACCGGCTCGGAGGCCGCTCCTAGCCGGCCGCCTCAGATCCGCTGGACATTGTACGGTGGGGATGACGCTCCTTGCTAAGCGCACCCTTGACCGGGCAGGCTGGCTAGCCTGGCCAGCGCTACTGGATAACTGCACCAAAGCTGGAGGCTGATGAACAAAGCAAGGGCTGACGAGGAAATCCCCGACTTACGCATAAAGAGTCGGCTGATGGATAAAGAGCCGGATGACAAGTAAAGCAGGGGCGTGGAGCGCTAAAGCATGGCCCTCCCCTATACTGGAGGCTTGAATGGACCTGGGCCTACCGTTTGGCCCTGTCCAGCCGACCCACTTTGTAAAGCCCAAATCCAAACATTAAACCCTAGAACCCATCTTGTAAGCTACCTCCTCAACCTGTATATAAAGGGGGTAGCGCTAGGGTTCTAGGTAAGCTCAAGCAGAAGGAAAATAGACACCAGAAGAAGGACTTAGAGAATCCTTAGGAAGAAGTAGCTAAGGAAACAGCTCAAGGAGCACTTGTATTGGGCATCCGCCCCCTTTGATAGTAGATCCTTGCAGGAGTAGGAGTTTTACCTTGCCAAGAGGGCTCCGAACCTAGGTACATCGCTGTGTTTGCAATATCTGTGCCCAACCCGTTGCGAGTAGCCACCGATAGCAAACTGAGTGTCCCCTTCAAGCCATCCCCGATGGCACTACCGTGTTCCACACCACGACAGTTGGCGCCCACCGTGGGGCACAACGCTTCGGCTGGGATCATCTTTCGCACGGGACTTCCGCTCGTCGCCGGTGAGTGAGTCACCTCTGGCCTCATCCTCACTCTCGGCTCCTACGACTGCGTCCTCGACAACGCATCCTGCTTCGCTGGGGTACCTTCCCAAGCGGAGGCTCCATCATGCGCTTCGGCGAGCACCGTGTCTACGTGGTTACCGTGCCTGAGGCCTTGCCTCGCGAGGTCGTCACCATCTTCGGTGCACTACCTGGCTTCTCCACCTCGCGCACTGCCGGCGGCAGCGTCGAGGAACCGCCGCCCGTCCTTGGAGCGCAACGTAGACGACCGCGCCACCAACTCACGCGTCCCGAACCCATACTTGATCAACTCGTCCATCGAGCACCTCCGCAACCCCATCACCCGCATCGAGGAGGATCCAGCTGCGGTAGCCCTGGAAACTACGCGCCAGAACCTTCTAGAGGAAGCCAGCAAGGTGGCAGCCGCACAACAGTGGATGAACGCCACCATGAGGGAGTACAACATCGTGCACGGCTTCACACGCCTACCCAGTGCCAGCCGATTGGCCTAGCCGCCAGGCTGGAATCTTGGCTCGGAGATGGATCGTGTAGCATCCCATCTGTCTAACATATGTAATGCTACATGGTCTAGTAATATAATGGCTACTTCCTACATATAATTGTTGCATCATAATTATATCACGCTCATGTCATCATGCCACCTTGCATTTGAGCATCATATAAAACCCTTTCCTTTTGGTTCTTCTCTCATATGCATTATTAATTGTATTTGGCTCTTGCTATATTGTATTTGGTTCTTGATAAATGCTTGATGCCCAAGTTGAGTTGGGGGCATATCTTTTATTCCACTCCACCACCTTTCTTTTTCACCACCTTATAATTCCACCATCCTAGTTAACCATGAGCTATTATTTTTCTTTTGGGCATTTAATCTAGCTCATGTGGGTTGGGATGGGTCCAATTCTATTTTATTTTGCTTGGCCTTTGCTCCACATTTTGGTAATGCATGGGAATCATACCATGTTACATTAATGTTGGTTTCACAAGAATAATACCATGGAAATTAATGCCCATGCATGGGCCATGCACACTTGTTTCCACCTTTTTCTTTTCTCTCTTTTAATATCACTTGGTCTTGATTAACTTGAATCAAACCCTAACAACTCCATAATTTCCCTTCCACTCTCATCTTGATCCACCATGCATGGATGTGGGTTAGCTTGTCAAAACCAAAAGCTTTTCATCTCACTCTCCTTAACCTAGCTACAAACCCCACCATGTGCTTAATCATGTCATGCTCTTACTCCATAAAAAGAAAACCCTAACCCCTTGCCCTTACCTCACCATCTCCCTCTCCGCATGCCGAGGCTGGCCCCTCTCCCTCTCCCTGCCAGCAGGCCCCACCAACCCCTCTTTCTCCAACCCTAGGCCGAAGCCATCTACTCTAACCCTAGCTAACCCGATCCTCTTTCTCTCCCTCTCTCCCTACATGCTAGCCCCACCCCGAGCTACCCCTCTCTTCCTGGCCCACCTGGCAGCCTCCACCCTACCCTGCCCTGGCCGCTCACGTCGCGCACGTGAGGGAAGGAGAAGGAAAGGTGGCTGAAGCCACCTTTATCCCTAACCCGCTCCCCCACGGCATCGCCTCCCTCTGGCCTTGCTTTATCCACCTCCCCACGCCTCTACCTCGCCAGATCTACCCCAGGCCGCGCCCTTCCTCCCCAGCTACACCCCTGCTTTCTTTTCTTCTCCCACTCCAGCGTACACCGTCGGCCTCCACCTCCCCTTCTCGTATAAGCCGGTGGCGTGGCGATCGCGGTGTCGACGAGGACCAGCGTGTACCCCTGCGTCGCCCCGTGCCCGCCAGCGAGGAGGAGAAGCCGGACCCTGTGCTGCATCGCCAACGCCCTCGCCTCCGAAACCCTAGATCCGTGTGGGTCTACTTCCTCGTTGCCCCGTTGCGCTCCGTCCTGATCCGCCACCACCGACCTCTCCACGGTGAGCTGGACCACCTCCCTGACGCCCTCTGCCTTGCCGTAGACCCCTAGCCACGTCAGGCGTTTCGCTGAACACTCTCAGTGCCGAACACTCTCAGTGCGCCGTGGCCGCGAGCGCCTGCACGTCGCCGCGTCGCGTAGCAACCTATCTAGCGCTCGTCCGTCCTCCTGTCACCATCCTGTTCCCAGCCGCACTAGTTACCACCCTCAGCGCGGGCGCCCCGCGACACGGGTTCGATCCCCCACGCCGCGCCGTGCGGTCGAGCACGGACCTGTCGCTCGGTTCAGAGAAAGAAGAGCAATAGTACGGGCCTGTGGACGTTTTACAAATAGCCCCCCTTTTTATCTCTCGCTCAACCCGCTGTACTCGCGAGTCCACCTGCTAGCCGCTGTGGACATTTTACAAAAACGGACCCCGGGTTTCGTAAACATCAACCCGCGCTCCAGCCGTACCCACCTGTCAGCCTCTGCGGGCTCAGCCACTGGCACGTGGGCCCCTAACCACCGGTCCCACCTGTCATTCGCAAAGGCTAGGTAAGCCATGGTGTAAAAAGCTTCCTGCACGCTGCGTTGCCCAGTAAGGCCGGTCCCACCCGTCAGCGACTAGGACTGGGTCTAGCCGAGTAGAAAAAGTTTCCTGTTTATCTGTTTTATTTAAATCTTTTCATTAAATGTTTTAATATGAATTCAAATCTGTTTTAAAATAACTTTTAAATTATAAATCCAAATAATACAAGTGATATATGTTTTTGAATCGCAAAAATTTGAGGAATTCAAATATGCCATTCAAAATATTATTTGAACACTTTAAATTTTCTAGATGATTAAAATTACAATAAAATGCCCTTTTTCTTAATAAATTAATAACTTTAATTATATTACTCCAAATTTGACAAATAATATGTCTAAATCGATCAGCGCGACGTACCCGTTCTATCTATGCATTCCTTGTTCTGAATTAAGGCATGCATCATGCCATATTTAAAAATCAGAACTGTTTAGGGCAATAAAACTTGACTAAACAAATAATAAAATGCTTTATTCTTGTACCCCACACCTCACCATGCATTCATCATGGCATGCTTGTTTGCTTGTCGCATTTTAATTCATATGCTTGTGCACTTTATTTACGTTGGCCCTTGTTTGTTTGGTTCTTCTTCGAATAGACGCCCAGCAGGAGAATTATCAGGAATCACAGGAGTACTACCCATATCCATCTCTCGCTTCAACTGAGCTGCCAGGCAAGCACTACCACATGCTTGCATACATATAGTACCTATTTCCTCTATCTTACTCTTGCATCATTGAGTCGCGATTGCATTAAATTGAATCCCAAGTACTGCATAGCCTTTACTTTTAAACCCCACCGAAGCTTGTTCCTCCATCCCATGAGCCATTACTACAGGAGTTGTTTGAGCCATGCGAGTCGTAGAAAAGCATGTGTAGGGTATGTGAGTGTCTGATGGATAATGAGGTACCTAAACAACTTAACCTGTGTAGTAATGGGATAACTAATGAAAGAGGCACCGGTGAGCAATATCTGCTATTTGGTTTTTCATGCTCACTTGTGTCCCGTAGGACCCCGAGTACTTGATTCCTGTTCCTTGACTATTCGCACTATCCACATCCGGGAGGCCTTATGGACCCCCCTGAGCTAGAGCTTGATTCATTTCTATTCCTTGGGGCCACAATTAGTTTGGGATTTTATTTCTATCTTGTACTTATGCCATGTTTACTGTTTATTTACGATTGTGCGAGGAGAACCTGTACTGTTTTGGATCGTGACACGCTTTCGCTGTATCGACAAGCCCATTCACACTTTAGGGTTCCCAGTCGTTTACCGCCGTCCACACAAACCTTGAGTCCGTCTCGGAGTCAGCTAGCTTCGTTGCGGGTAGCTTAATGGGGTGGCCCCCTAAAATATTTCTGAATCCTGTGATCGCTTTGTCGTGAATGCCTCATTAGGTTTTGAGTTGGTTTTTCCGAGGTTGATCGAGTGTGTGTTGCTATTTGTGCACCCCTGCAGGGTAAATCTTTCTGAAAGCCTTGTTTGCGGTTATGGACGACTTGGAGCACAGTTTCTCGATCATAGACAAGTCTAACTAAAGTACCGCTTTTAAATTGACTAAGTACCTGACTAGTAAAAAGTGCAATACTCATGGAATGGTTAATAAAACTGCCAATGGATGGGGGTTGTTCGTCCGCTTCCTCGTTGGTAAGCGAGGAGGAGGATGGATCTGATAATTATACTGTTATCACTATGGTTCTTAATTCACGGACATCCGTCTATCATTGGTTAGGCGGATGGTTAGCGAGTATCTATAGACTTGTTAGTTATTATCTTTTGCTGCAATTGCGTCACCTAGGTTGTGTCCCCTTTAGAGGCATAACGACTTGCTGAGTACCCCTAGGGTCTCACACGATAAATTGTTTGATTCAGATGAACAGGTGTACTCGCAAGAAGGATGCTGGGTGGAGGAGACGGATGATGTTGGCAACGATCATTCGGTGTAGAGATTCTGGGAACGGGGATCCGTGAGATATGTGGGCGGGATGTGTTTATTTATGTGGCATCTTATGCCGATTTTCTTCTTATCCGTACTCGGATCTTGTTTTCCGCTTCCGCCTAATACTCTGATGTTTGATGTATGAGGAGCTATCCTAAAATATTATCTCTATCTAGGACATTTGAATCTTGCCGTATGGCGTTGCAATATTTCTATTTCTTTTAGATGGAATGGCTCTGAGGACTGTTGTATGTGGCTTGCATACATACTCACTTGTGTATGTAGTTGATCCCTTCGCCTGCCGATTACGCCTCTCGTTCTTGTCCCGATGCTCTGAAAGTGGTTAGGACGGCCGAAAGGTCTACCGTGAGTGGCCCTGGGCCCCACCGTACTTTTTTAACCACTTTCGCTCATCCAGGCATGCAACTAAGAGCGTAATTCACCGAGGTAGTTACAGATCGTGCCGCTGATCCGTGCACACCCGCGATGCAGCCGGTCTACAGCACCCCCGCCAAAAACATGAGAGCCACGGAGGCGGCAGTTCCATAACTTAGCCACCTTGAGGGCGAGGAACTGCTCCGTCAACAAGCGCGCGTCCAGCTCCTCGTGGTCACAACGAACAAACAGCAGGACGAGGCAGAACTCAGCATGGCTAGCAACAGCAGAACCCAGTCGGCTCGCCGGATGGTGGACCCGGCTACGGGCGGTAGCAAGGCGTCTTCCCCAAACGGAGCAAGACAGAGCAACCGCCCACACGGTGGATCTGTAGGCCGCGGGCACAACACCCGCGACGCGGCAGCTGTTACCAGCAAAAATCGCGAGCCGGCTGACGAAGCTGAAAAAGGCCAAGCGCTCCCCAAGTCCCGTTTATCTGGCCAGCTGGACCGCTCGAGACGGCTGAACAACAAGATGCACGCGCGCGAATCGACCTGTTGGTCCAATTACACGCGTTGGAGGAAGAAATTCCAACCGGACCAAGATGTTTCGGACCACGCATCCGGAACAAACCATTTCCAAAGGGATTTTCGCTCCCAAGGGATACATGATACATTGCAAACATATCTATAATTTTTGATGTTCCATGCTTGGTTTTATCTACTTTCTTGTGTTTTGTCCACACTTTGGAGTACTTTTCATATGATTTCTTGGACTAACGTATTAACAAGAGCCACAGTGCCACCTGCCTGGTTTCTGCTGTTTTTGGTTCCAGGAAAGTCAGAAAATTAATATTCATGGAATTGGACGGGACAAGAGCCAAAGTGCATCAGATGCCAGAATACGAGACGGAGAAGGGCTGGGGGCCGGCCACACCACCTGGCCGCACGGCCAGGCCTGGCCCGCGCCAGGGGGTGGTCTACCCGACCCCAGCACCCCTCGGCCTCTCCTTCGGCCTATACGATTCCCTCTGGTTGAAAACCCTAAGTACGCGATCAAAAATCCACGAAAGAGTCTGTAACCGCCGTCATCTCCATACCTAGATCAGGAGGGATCTGAAGCTCCTCCCGGTACCCTGCCGGAGAGGGGAATTCACCCTGGAGGCCTTCTTCATCACCATGCAAGCCTCCGGTGTGATGCGTGAGTAGTTCATCCTTGGAGTAGGGATCCATGTAGTAGCAAGATGGCTGGTTCTCCTCCTTTGTGCTTTCATCACTAGATCTTGTGAGCTCCGTTCATGATCAAGATCATCTATTTGTAATTCTGCATGCTGTGTTTGCAGGGATCCGATGGATATTGAGATGCTATTTTAGATTGATTATTGATTCTATCATGTCTTTGTTATTTGTGATCTTGCATGATTTCCGTTGTTAGTAGCTATCTTGGCCAAGTAGATGCTAGCAACTCCAAGAGTTAGTATTTATGCTCGATAGTGGGTTCATGCCTCTGATAATCTGGGAAGTGACAAAAATCTCTAAGGTACTAGATGTGTTGTTGCTACTAGGGAGAAAACAACAATCCTTTCTTCATAGAACAATCGTATTGTTTACATTACACGCAATTCGTAAAGCAATAATCTGTTGCTTGCAACTTAATACTGGAGGGGGTTCGGATGATAACCTGAAGGTGGATTATTATTCATAGATGCAGTTGGATGGCAGTCTATGTATAATGTTGTAATGCCCAATCAAGTTCCAAAGGATTCAAGATGATTAGTATATGCATGAATTGCTTTCTCGATGTTTGTCAATTGCCCCGCGGTAATTTGTTCACCCAGCATGTTATCTATCTTAAGGAGAGCTACCTCTAGTGAACTATGGATCCCGGTCCTTTCTTTTACATACAATCTACAAACTATTTACTGCTTTGTGTTTACTTTCTGCAAACTTTTACTTCCTTCCATTCAATACATTTAATCCTTTGTTTTAAGAAAAACCGGTGAGATTGACAACCTCATCACAAGATGGGGACAGAGTTTGTGGTTGTGTTGTGCAGGTCTCCACGTTGCTACTAGCACCGGTAGTGCGCCCTGCCACGGCTCAGCTAGCAACACCTTTGGGGTGTTTCCTTGCTCCTACTGGTTCGATTAAACCTTGGTTTCATAACTGAGGCAAACTTGCTGTTGTGCTCATCATACCTTCCTCTTGGGGGTCCCAACGAGCTCTACATCAACACCGAGCCATCAAGCATTTTTCTGGCGCCGTTGCCGGGGAGTCAAGGACATCTTCACAAGGGGAGTCCCTCAGAACCAATCTCTTTACTTTGTTATTTTCGTTTTGCTTAGTTTCCTTTTGTTTTGGTTGCTTGTTTTTTTATCAAAAACACAAAAAAAAATAGTTTTACTAGTTTGCTTTCTTTATTGAAAACACACAAAAATAATTAGTTCATATCTTAAGTTGCCTTTATGCCTAGCCTAGCTCCAGTCACTATGTCACCCGAGGAAATGATTTTCACTTTTAAACAAGGAATTGAGGAAAGTTTTAAGGAATCTTGGTCTATAATCTCTGATCTACATGAAAAAAACTGAGCCTAAAATGACTCAAAGCTTGTTCCTTAGCAGTTTTTACCTTAGAATTGCTCTTTGCTATAGATATGCTTTAGACACTGTTGTGGGAGGAGATTTCTTCCAATGTAATGATGATGATGCTATAAATTCTATAAAGAAATTGATCCTCACTTACAACTTGCCTAGCCAAACTGATATTTCTTTCGCAAGAATATTTGCTAGATTGAACACTCTTGAGACTAGCACTACTAGCTTAAAAGGTTGCTATAATACGCTTAGGGAGCATCACAATTATGTCCCAATAAATTCTGAACCATCAAAGTGGCTCCCTAGAGTAAAGATTGAGATAAACAATGAAACTTTTCAAGCTCGCTGTGATATCATGTCTGAATTTTGTCTTATGCCCAAAGATATTTATTAATCTCTGAATGTTTGGGGGCTTACTGAAGGAGGAAAATAAATATCTCTTGCTAATAATGCTACCTTATTACCTATAGGAATAGCTGAAGGAGTGTTTACAAAGATCCTTGGGAAAATGATTTCTACTGATTATCTTGTTATTGAATGTGTAGGAAAAGGACAAATTACACTTGGAAGGTCCCTATTAGAACTTCTTGGAGCAATAATAGATGTGGGAAAGGGGACCATGCACCTTTATTATCCACCAAACAATCACATTTTCCCCAAGGTTGAGAGTAAAAGTAAGAGAGGTAAGGGCAAGAAATTTGGTCTTAATGCTTCTTCATTTGAGAACACTTGATTCTTTTTCTTGCTTCTTATGCGTAACTTAAAGGCGTTAAAGAAAAGTACTTATTGGGAGATAACCCAAAAGTTTTAGATGAGTCTTGAAAGTTATTACTTCAGTAATAACCACTCCTTATCCTTTTTATTTGCTTTTTGTGCCAAGAGTAACCTCTAATAAGAGAGAAGTAATGATTGGAAAAGTTGCTGTCCAGGGACAGATTTCTGTACTTCACCGTAAAAATTCGTGTAAAATCTCTGAACGTCTTTTTGAGGCGTTAATTTTTGTGCTTCTGCCCCAGGTTGTTATATAACTTTCCTTAGTTCAACACTTTTTGATTTGAGCAACAGAAGGTCTTTGAAAAAATTCGTCTTTACCTGCTGGTCTGTTTTGATAGATTTCTGCCATTTTCTGCATTTGCTTCTTGTTGGTTCCTTTTTGAGTTCTTTTGGGGAACTGAGCTTTTTGAGTTCTTTTGGGTAATCTGGGGAAGTGACAGAAATCTCTAAGGTACTAGATGTGCTGTTTCTACTAGGGAGAAAACAACAATCATTTGTTCATAGAACAATCGTATTGTTTACATTACACGCAATTCGTAAAGCAATAATCTGTTGCTTGCAACTTAATACTGGAGGGGGTTCGGATGATAACCTGAAGGTGGAGTATTAGTCATAGATGCAGTTGGATGGCGGTCTATGTATAATGTTGTAATGCCTAATCAAGTTCCAAAGGAGTCAAGATGATTAGTATATGCATGTATTGCTTTCTCGATGTTTGTCAATTGCCCCGTTGTAATTTGTTCACCCATCATGTTATCTATCTTAAGGAGAGGCCCCTCTAGTGAACTATGGATCCCGGTCCTTCTTTTACATACAATCTACAAACTGTTTACTGCTTTGTGTTTACTTTCTGCAAACTTTTACTTCCTTCCATTCGATACATTTAATCCTTTGTTTTCAGCAAAACCGGTGAGATTGACAACCTCATCGCAAGATGGGGACAGAGTTCTGTGGTTGTGTTGTGTAGGTCTCCACGTTGCTACTAGCACCGGTAGTGCGCCCTGCCAAGGCTCAGCTAGCAACACCTTTGGGGTGTTTCCTTGCTCCTACTGGTTCGATTAAAACTTGGTTTCATAACTGAGGGAAACTTGCTGCTGTGCTCATCATACCTTCCTCTTGGGGTTCCCAACACGCTCTACGTGAACACTGAGCCATCAATACGCCAAAGTACAACGGCTCAGTCAAGCCAGAGGACTGGCTGGTGGACTATACCACCGCCGTGGGCATCGCCAATGGCAACCGCCGGGTGGCAGTGCGCTACGCCCCCTTATGCTCCTCGACTTAGCCAGAACGTGGCTAAACAGTCTCCCCGAAAAGAGAATCAATGCTAGGATCGATTTCGGGCAGGCGTTCGTTCACAACTTCACCGGCACCTACAAGCGCCTGGGACGGCATGGGGAGCTCGCTCTCTGTGTGCAGGGCCCGGATGAATCTGACCGTTCCTACATCATTCGATGGACGAGCATGCACAACTCCTGTGAGCGGGTACGCGAGCACCATGCGGTTGATTTCTTCATCAACGGCTGTAGAGACGGCACTATGCTCAAGCACAAGCTTCGCCGGGTGGAACCCACAACCATGGCCTAGACCATGGCCATCGCGGACAAGTACGCCACGGACGACGCGGCGATGAAAAGATCTGTCTGGGTGGACGACCAAGGGCAAATAATCGTCGATGTCACTGTAGATCGGTGCCAGTCGGAAGGGAATGGGCACAACTCCAGGCGGAACGAGAACCGCCACGGCAAGAGAAAGGACGACCAGCCGGATATCCAATATGGTTCCAGGTAGGTGGCAGTAGTGCAGGAGGATTCGGCTGCAGGCGGAAGCCGGAGATAGAAGCCCGATGACCGGCCTCCAAGGCACAAGTACACCTTTGAGTCCGTGCTTGATGGGCCATGCAAGTTCCACAGCGGGGGCAACAAGCCGGCTACGCACACAACATGCCAGTGCACCTGGACAAAGAAGATGGCAGAAATTGCTGGCGCACCAGCTGGACAGACGCTACCCCCTCCAGCGGGCGGGCCGCCAGGCGATCGCAACAACAAACGTCGAAGGGAGGATGATGACAACAACTACCCTCGCCAGGTGGGAAACTATCACATCTTCACCCAGGATCCGGACACCAAGCACAAGAAAAGGCGTCGCGATGCGGGGGTGAACGCAATCGTTCCTCCCGTGCCCTAGTACCTCAACTGGTCGGAGCAAGAAGTTGCATGGAGTCAGAAGGACCAGCCGGCTGAGCTGCCTCACCCAGGCACCTACGCAATGGTTCTGGATCCTATCATTGTCTCCCAGAAGGATTCCTGCAGATTCTCCCGCATCCTCGTTGATGGAGGGAGCAACATCAACCTCTTGTACCGCAGCTCGCTCGACCGGCTCGGTATCATGGAGATGTAGCTGGAGCCGTCAAACACCTCCTTCCATGGAGCCGTCCCCGGCCCTTCGCAGTCCCCCATCGAAAAAATCTGGCTGGACGTCTTCTTCGGCACGGAGGACAACTTCCGCCGCGAACCCATCTACGCAATCCTGGGGTGCCCAGCGCTCACCAAGTTCATGGCGGTGCCACACTACGCCTACCTCAAGATGAAGCTGACAGGACCCAAAGGCGTCACTACTATGGATGGTTGCTACAGACGGTCTGTGGAATGCGCCACGGATGGGTCCAAGGTAGCTGAAGCCATGATCATCGCGGAAGAGAAATGCGTGATCATGCAGAACATGGCAACCCTGCAGAAGGACATGCCGGCTGGCGAGCCCAAGCCGGTCGGAGAGGCACAATTCAAGCCATCCAAGGGAACGAGGAAGATCCTGCTGAACGAGGCCGAGATGGACAAGTTCGTCCTGGTCGGAGACGTCCTTGATAGCAAATAGGAAAGCGCGCTCGTCGACTTCCTCCGTGAGAATCGGGATATCTTTGCATGGTCCCCCAAGGACATGCCAGGTGTTCCAAGGGAGATCGCCGAGCACTCTTTACATGTCAGGCCGGACGCAAAACCGGTCAAACAGTCACTGCGCTGCTTCGTGGAAGAAAAAGAAGAACAATCGGGGAGGAGATCACCCAGCTGCTCGCAGCCAAATTCATCATGGAAGTTTTCCACCCAGAATGGCGGGCAAAGCTAGTACTCGTGCTGAAGAAGAACAAGACTTGGCGCATGTGTGTTGACTACACTAGTCTAAGCAAAGCATGCCCCAAGGATCCATTCTCCCTACCAAGGATAGATCAAGTGATCGATTCCACGGCTGGCTGCGAGTTGTTGTCATTTCTGGACGCATATTCCAGCTACCACCAGATCCAGCTGAACACCGCTGATCAAATAAAGACATCATTCATCACTCCTTACTGAGCCTACTGCTACACTACAATGCCGTTCGGATTGAAGAACGCTGGAGCAACGTACCAGCGTTGCATGTAGAAATGCTTGCAGACTCAGATCGGCAGAAATGTACACGCCTACATCGACGATGTGGTAGTCAAGACCAAGAGCGCTAGACACTCCTTGAGGACCTGAAGGAAACATTCACTAACCTCCGCCGGTTCCAGATGAAGCTGAACCCGGAGAAGTGCGTATTCCGTGTCCTAGCCGGTCAACTACTTGGTTTTCTCGTATCCGAGGGAGGGATCGAGGGGAACCCAGAGAAGATCGATGCAATAGAGCGCTTGCAACCGCCCAAGAACTTGAGAGATGTACAAAAGTTCACCGGCTGCCTGGCCTCCTTCAGCTGATTCATCAGCCGGTTCGGCGAGAAAGCACTCCCACTGTACCAGCTCATGAAGAAAACGGACAAGTTCGTCTGAACATCACAGGCGGATGAAGCTTTCCGCGACCTCAAGCGCATGCTCACCTTGCCACTCATCCTGGCAGCACCAGCACCAAAAGAACCCATGTTGATGTACATCGTAGTGACAAACAAGGTCGTCAGCGTGGTGTTGGTAGTAGAGAGGCCGGAAGAAGGAAAGGCGTAGCCGGTGCAATGACCGATGTACTACCTGAGTGAGGTGGTCTCGCTCTCGAAGTAGAACTCCCCTGACTACCAGAAGCTGGTGTATGGCGTGTACATGGCCGCCGAGAAACTAAAGCACTACTTCCAAGAACACTCCATCCGGTTGGTGGCGTTAGCGCCACTTGCGGAGATCATCGGCAACAGAGATGCCACAGGCCAGGTGGCGAAATAGGCCATAGAGCTCGCTTCCCACAACATATAGTACGAGCCAAGAACAACAATCATGTCCCAGGCCCTGGCGGATTTCCACATAGATTGGGCGGAAACACAGTACTTACCGCCTTGCCCCGACTCCACGCATTGGAAGCTGCATTTCGACAGTTCCAAGATGTATGGAGGTCTCGGAGCAGGAGTGGTCATCACCTCTCCAAAAGGAGATCGACTGGAATACGTGTTGTAGATCCACTTCCGCGCGTCCAACAATGCCGCTGAGTATGAAGCGCTCATCCACGACCTCAAGATGGAAAAGGATATAGGCATCCGGCGCATCCTATGCTTCGGTGACTCCGATCTGGTGGTGCAGCAAGTATCAAGCAACTGGGACGCCAGAGATGCAAACATGGCTCTATACCGTTTCTTCGTACAGCAACTATGTGCCTGTTTCGAAGGATGTGAGTTTCATCATGTTTCGAGGGTGAACAACGTGGCTGCAGACACGCTCGCCCGCCCCGGGTCGACAAGACAACCAATTCCGCCTGGAGTTTGCCTTGAGCATCTGCGTAAGCCATCGATCACACCGTCTCCCGAACCCAAATCCATCGTGTTGGACGCAGACCCGGGGATTGCCGGCTCCAGGACCTCCACGACAGCTTCGCCGCACCTCGGGACTGCCGGCTCCAAGACCTCCGCGCCGGCTGCACTGCACCTTGGGACTGCTTCGCTGCACCCTGGGACTGCCAGCTCCAAGACCTCTACAACGGTTGCAGCGCACTCGGGGACTGCCGCCTCCAGCGTAGAAGCTGCCGGCTCCGCCGCCCCACCCAGACGGCCTCCAGATGAGCCCGACCCAGCCATCCAGGTAGAAGTGAACCTACTAATACAAGCGGTTTGCGCCATCCGGAAAGCACTAGCATGGGCCAAGCTGTTCATGGATTTCCTAGCCAACGGAGAGCTGCCCGAAGAGGAGGTGCAGGCAAGACAGATCAAGCGCAGGGCCAGTGCATACACCATCATCAACAACAAGCTCTACAAGCATAGTGTTGGCGGCATCTATCAACGATGTGTGGGACAAGAGGAAGGAATCTGGCTGTTGGTCGACATCCACCAGGCGAGTGAGGACATCACACATCATCACGGGCCATTGTGGCAAAGGCTTTCCGCCGCGGGTTCTACTGGCCCACGTAACTAGAAGATGCTGAGCAGATTGTCAAGGCATGCAACGGATGTCAGCGGTTCAGCCAGCAGAAGCACACTTTGTCTGCATTACTCAAGACTATTCTCATCACCTGGTCGTTTGCCGTCTGGGGGCTGGACATGGTTGGCCCCTTCAAAACGGCCAGATCCGGCATGACCCACTTGCTGGTGGCGGTGGACAAGTTCACCAAGTGGATAGAGGCAAAGCCGATAAAGAAGCTGGATGGGCCAACGGTGGTCAAGTTCTTCACAGACATAATCACACGCTGTCGCTACCCCAACAGCATCATAACCGATAACGGAACAAATTTTGCCAAGGGAGCTTTCGCACAATTCTGTGGAGATAAGGGCATCCGTCTAGACCTCGCATCTGTGGCACACCCCCAGTCCAACGGGCAGTGCGAACGAGCAAACGGTCTGGTCCTAGCCGGAATCAAGCCCCGGCTGATCGAACCACTGATGAGATCTCCCGGCTGCTAGATTGAGGAGCTACCGGCTGTATTCTGCAGCCTGCGTACAACGCCAAACCGGTCCACCGGCTACACTCCCTTCTTCCTCGTTTACGGGGCGGAGGCGGTTCTGTCCACTGACATCGAGTTCGACACACCTCGCAAACTGCTCTACACAGAACAGAAGACCAAAGAAGCACAGGAAGACATTGTTGATCTCTTGGAGGAAGCCCGCGAACTGGCCTTATCCAGGTTAGCCATCTACCAGTAGAACCTGCGCTGCTACCACGCCAGCCGGATACAAAGCGTTTCGTTCCACGAGGGCGATCTGGTGCTAAGGCTGGTCCAAGACACCAAGGGGATGCACAAGCTATCTCCACCTTGGGAGGGCCCATTCATAATCAGTCGGGCACTGCAGAACAACTCGTACTACCTCATCGACGCCCCGCAAGCCGGAAAAGAACAGGATGGACCGCTCAGTCAAAGAAATTGAACGCCCATGGAACGCGAGTCTGCTCTGCCCCTTTTACACTTGAACAAGAAGTGTATGTACCTTACTTTCATGTAATGAACAAGCATAGGAGCCTCGACACAGTCTCGGGGACTCCGCAATAAAATAAGCAAGTCATTCTTCACAAGTTGGCTTTTCCGGCTGCATTACTCTAACCTCGGAGCCGGCGATCCGCCTTGGGGACTCGCCGGTTGGCCCAGACGGCTGCATGATCCACACGGCAAAGTACTGTATGCGGTTCCTAAGGCTTCCTCTTCGGTTCCAACTGCAGACCGCAAGCCGGCTGACAGATCCGACAAGAGCAGAACGCTCAAAGGCCCCTACACGAAAATGCCACGAGGAAAACAAGAATGTTTGGATGACCCGGATGCACTCGCTCGCTCAAAGGCATTGACCCAAACCCAAAGTATCATGCGGTATGCCTGCCAAGCTACCCCTTCGACTCTGGCTAAAAGCCAGCAAGGGAACAACACTGAAATTGGCCAATGCTCACTGAGAAAAGGGCAAAGACATTGAACTAGCGTGAAACAGCAAAATCTGAAAACTAGTTCATCTAAGATTACAATTTGGACTTGCATATGTTTAACCAGGCAAACAACTTGTTTGTTTCTATGTTTACATGAGCCAAAGTTCAACGACGAGCACCGCCAAGGGGGAGGCTGAAAGCTTCCAAGCGGCAGCAGAGTAGGTCAAGGAGATTCGACCCGGCTATATTCTCTAGCCGGCCCGAACCTCGGGGACTACACCATGTGGGTGCGCTGGCGCGCCCCCACATAGAAACCTGCAAAACAAAGAGCATAAAGGAGATTCGACCCGGCTGTATTCTCCAGCCGGCCTGAACCTCGGGGACTACACCCTATGGGTGCTCTGGCGCGCCCCCATAGAGAAGAACGCATGCATAAGATGCAAAACAGAAAGTGCAAACAAAAGAGCACGAGCAAATGAGATAAAGGGAGGCGACGCTCCCACAGAGGTTCAACATGTCACATATGGACAACTGTTCACACGGCATATAGAAAAGGAAATTTTTTCAAATTCACAAATACTCCAGGCATACCAGGGATCAGATTCACTGAGGGGCAGAAGGGACGGAGGCGTCAGCCGGAGCATGGCTACAGGAGGCATAGCCGGAGCTTCGGTACGCGCCACATCCGGACTGTGGAAGTATCGCTCCGTGTCGGCTGGCTCACTAAAGTCCCTGTCTAGCGCGACGTAGCTCCTGGTCATCATAGCACAGGAGCGGATGTCGGGGACGTCAGTGCAGAGCTAGTCGTAACTGGTCCCTTGGCGGAATCCATGGGAAAGGCTCCACAGATCCACGTCAGGGTACCAGGACTTGAGCAGCGCCAACACCATCTCGGCGCCACCTCGAGCAGCCCACTCCCGGGCCACCTTCATGAGCTCCGGGGTGCCTAGAGATGCTCAGCCAAGACCTCCATGGTGGCAGGCGGGACGGCCTCAGGCCAGATATAGTCAAAGACCTCGAGGGCGGCAGCATGGAGCTTGTTCACCTCTTCGCTGATGATCGTCACCAGCTCCACCGGGTGGAGATCCCGTTCCGTGTCCGTCTCGGAAATCCGTCCTAGCGCCTGATCAGTTGCATCAGGGTAATGAGCTGTAGCTATAAAAGAAGGCAACGGTCAATATCAACCACAAAGAGCAAATCCGCACAAGGGGCTCAAGTCAAAAGCACTTACTGACAACGATCTCAGCAATCTGGCAGAGCTCCGAAAGCGCCGCCGCCTCCTTGGCCTTAGAGGACTTGAGTCTGTCTGGGTAGCATAGATATCCTCCAGGTTCTTCAGCACCACGTCCCAGGTGTTAGTGGCCTTCTTGGCCCGTCTAGCCTTGATCTCCATCTGCTACTGCTACGCAGTCAGTTTGGCGATCTGGTCATGGCGGGTCTTGTTGGCCTCCTCCATCCAGGCGACCTCGTCCTTCAGCCGGGCCACCTCGTGGTCCTGGTCCGCCAGCAGAGCTGCTGGAGGGTAACCAATTCTCAACACGAAGCGCGAGAAATCGCGCAATTGGGAAGATACAGCAGAGCGAGCAATCTTACGACCTAGGTCCCGCGAGGTCCTAGCGGCGTCGGCGAGAGCCCTCTATGCAAGAAAGGAGAGATAAGAACTAAGAGAAATAACTACTTTGCAAGACAGCGACAAAACAACAAGACTTGCGATAGAGCACATACCTCAACAGAAGCCCACAGCGTCCTGGCCTGGCCCAGCCTCTGCTCCAGTGCTCCTACCAGCTAGCGGAGCTTCCCAAGGGCCAGCGGTGCCGCCTCCGACAACTGCGCTAGAAGGGCGTCCAGCGGCGGCGCGGGGCGTGCTGGCGTCTAGCCGGTGACCTGGAGGTCGTCGTCGCTCACCGCAGCCGCGGAGGGCCCAACCTCCGGCTAGGCAGGAGTAGCCGACGGTGGCACCTCCACTGGCTCCTCCACTCGGTAGGCGCTGGAGTCGGCACCCATCGCCGAGCCGGTGGGAGGGACGGCCGCACGGGCACCCGCAAACGATAAACCCCCCGCGAGCCGGGAGACGGCCCCGGCCCGGTGAAGCGTCATGGGCCCAGCCAGCGGCACCACATCCGTCGCTGCCACCATGAGGCCAGAGCTGGCATAACCTCGGGAGTCGGAGCCGGAGCAACCTCGGTCACCGGAGCCGGCATATCCTCGGGGGCCGGAGCCAGCGTAGCTTCGGGCACCGAAGCCAGTGCAGCCTCGGACGCTGGATCCGGCACGCTCCCTTCGGTAGCAGGCGGAGGGGCGGACACGGTGGTGACGGTTGCGGAGCCGGGAAAGGACATGGCCTCACTGCAGAAACAAAAGAATTGAGCAACACAAATGCAAGTAAGGCAACACAGCACCAAGAGAACAAGAGCACCTACCAGCAACGCTTGGCATGACGGGTGCAGTGCGGACGCGGCGTGACTTCTCGCTGCCACCTGCAGCCGGGGCGACGTTGGTAGGGGCGACGCGTTTCCTCCTACCCTTGGGCGCGGCAAGCTCTGCCAGCTCCACGTCCTCGCCGTGCGCGGCTACTCCAAGGGCAAGCAAAAAGTCTAGATTACAGGTGCAAGCATGACAAAGGCAGGGAACAAATTCTCACCGGGTGGGAACTTGCAGCCCTCATTGGCCCGCATGGGGAACCTCTCCGCCTCCGCAGGCGGAGCCTTCGCCGGCTTGAAGTCCGCGGCGAAGTTAGGGAGCTTGGTGTCCCCCATACCGTCCTCCGCTAGCTGCGCCGTGAAAAGCTACTTAACAAGGGAAGATAAGAGGCACGAAACAGGAGTCCCTCTTGAAAATTCTCCTGGAGAAAAGCAAGAAAGAAAAATGTACCTTCGGCGGTAGCTGGCTACGGTGGTACGGCCGGCAGGAGAACAACCACTCCTCCTCCAGCACCTCCTTCGAAATGGTGGCAAGCCATTCACGGAGGGCGGTGTACGGGACATCCAGCCGGGATACCCGGATGGGATCCAGATGGTCGCAGAGGTGGCACATCTTGTGTGACCGGTGCTATAGCGGGAGCATGCGGGTCGCCATCCAGGACAATAGAATGTCCCGGGCGGTGAGGCAGTCCTTCTCCACGAGGACGGCCAACCGGGAGCCCATCCGGTCTATATCGCCCTGGGCGCCCATGTGCTGGACGGTCCAGGCCTTCCGGCTAGAGGGGACGTTGGCGAAGGCGGGGACCTTGATGAAATCCACCTCCGTGTTGTTGTACACGTAGAAGTACGAGCGCTGCCAGAGCTTGACGGTGTCAGGGAGCTCCAGGCGGGGGATGGGCACCGACGGCCATGGGTAGATGGCGCAGCAGCCCGTCTCTATCAACGGGCCACCTTTCCCCACCACCTACACCTTGAAGTGGAAGAACTTCAAGAAATTCACGGCGTCGAGGCAGACGCCGAGGTACACCTCATAGCAAGCCGCGTGATGCGACAGCATCGACACAGCGTAGGCTCCGAGGTGGTGGAGCTGCAGATTAAAGGTGACCAGCACCTCCAAGATGAAGCGGCTCAGCGGCAGCCAGAGGCCGCGAGCGAAGTGGGCGAGGAAGACGACGGATTCGCTGGGCTGGGGGTGCGGCACCCGCTCGTTCTCCGGCGCGAGGCGATGTTTCAGAACCAGCTTCGACGGCAGGAACTTCCCCCGCCGATACTTCTTCACGAGCTCCTTCGTGACGTAAGAGCCGCACCTACCGCCGGCAACCTCGGGCAGCATGTTATCTAGGAAGGTAGCTGTGATGGAGGCGCGGGGTCCGATAGTCGAAGGAGAGGAGCAGCACCGACGACGAAAGAACGGTGGCGCGGAAGAGCAGAGGGAGGCTCGAGCGCAAGGAAGAGAAAGGATGGCAGGTGTAGGAGGCGAAGTGAGAAATCACTTCTTCCTGCGCACGTATTTATCGGCAAAGAGTAACCGTGCCGGTTCCCCTGCCTCGACGCCACGTGGAAAAGCAACTTCCCCACTACCCCGTGACGGATCATGACGGATCGCGTGCGCCAGCGCCACGCGCACAGAAGATCTCGCAGGCGTTAGTGTGGGAGGCAAAACGCTCCCATGATCTCCAAGGAGACACAATGATGGAAGCATGCGCACGGTTACCAAAAACTGCAGCGGCAGACCCAGAAGTCAAACTGACGCGACGCGCACCAGAAACGGCAGGCATGGCTTACGCAAGCACCAATGACAGTAGACTGGCGATCCATCTTCCGGCCGGCTGTGGCAACCGGTGAAGAAGATCACCCATCACACCATGTGGGTGGGTCCATCGGCTCCGTAGCCAGTGAACTCCAGCCGGGAAAACAATATAGAATCCAAAATCACTACATGACAAAGACTACAAGACAAAGACTACAAGACAAACGAAAAAGACAAGGCATCTGCGTCATCAATGATTTCAAATGAGCATGAAAGAAATTATCCACAAGGCCAAGTCCTAACGCGCTCGGGGACTAGTGTCAGGGGGATGACCCCGGGTAGACCAAGGCGGGACCAACCGGCTGGCTCCAAGGAGCGCATGCCGCCTGGACCCAGATCAAGGAACCAAAGCCGGGTGGAATTCCCACCCGGTCCACACTCAAGATCCCCTGGCTGGCCCGTCTAGCCGAGTAGCCAGAAGAACCAGCTGGGAGGCCGCTCCTAGCTGGCCGCCTCGGATCTGCTGGACATTGTACGGTGGGGATGACGCTCCTTGCTAAGCGCACCCTTGACTAGATAGGCTGGTTGGACTGGCCGGCGCTACTGGACAACTGTGCCAAAGATGGAGGCTGACGAGCAAAGCAAGGGCCGACGAGGAAAGCCCAGACTTACGCATAAAGAGCCGGCTGACGGATAAAGAGCCGGATGACAAGTAAAGCAGGGGCACTCGGCGCTAAAGCATGGCCCACCCCTGTACTGGAGGCTTAACTGGACCTAGGCCTACCGTTTGGCCATGTCCAGCCGGCCCACTTTGTAAAGCCTAAATCCAAACAGTAAACCCTAGAACCCATCTTATAAGCTACCTCCTCAACCTGTATATAAAGGGGGTAGCGCTAGGGTTCTAGGTAAGCTCAAGCAGAAGGAAAATAGACACCAGAAGGACTTAGAGAATCCTTAAGAAGAAGTAGCTAAGGAAACAACTCAAGGAGCACTTGTATTGGGTATCCGCCCCCTTTAATAGTAGATCCTTGAAGGTGTAGGAGTTTTACCTCGCCAAGAGGGCTTCGAACTTGGGTACATCGCAGTGTTTGCAGTCTCTGTGCCCAACCTGTTGCGAGTAGCCACCGATAGCAAACTGAGTGTCTCCTTCAAGCCAACTGAGTGTCTCCTTCAAGCCATCCCCAATGGCACTGCCGTGTTCCACACCACGACATGTCATTTAGGGACGAGAAGGAAGAGGACCCTCTAAATTTACATGTTAAAGCTAATTAAAGATTTGATCCAATAGAAACATAGCAAAAGTAATCCTCTATACTTTCTACAAAAGAATATCCTCTAAAAACAAAACTAAGCATGCTCATAATCAAGATTAGTTCAAGAATAAGACCTAAGTGTAGATTGATAATGGCAAACGATTGAGAAAGGTTTGGATGCAAATAAGTATGGGATCAGAGGAAAACATACTTTGGATCACTTGTGTGCGAGGAATCGAATAAAGAATGAGTAGAATTGAAGATCTAATGGAGGTAGTTTGGAGTTTGGAGGAAGAAGAAACAAAATGCGTGTTTTAGGTTTAGGTTTACCTCCTCCCTAGGGTTAAAATTATGGCCGAATAGGTGGTACAGGCACGCAGTATGGTCGCAGTCCGCCTGTACCAGGTATCGTTACCTTGGGGTCGACGTAGATTCTAGGCGATGCACTTGGTTCTAGCACGTGGTACAGTCGCAGGCCACCATACTGTTGATCGTTAAGTGTACAATACATTTTCTTAATTCCTAATGTTTTGCTCCGGGGTACGGTACGACACGCGATACATGCAGCTCTGGTCGCATGGCAGGTCGTTAAAACGTCTATCTCTTGGAAACAAAAAACTGAGAATTCATTCTTTGGTCTCGACATGTGGTACGGGCGCGTGGTATGACCAGATCCGGTCGTACTGCTGGTCATTAAAGCCTCCGAAAACATAAAAAACTCAAAGATTTTTAGTAGAAAATTCATACTCCTTGGCACATCTATTTAACCAAAAGAACGACAACAAAATACTTCACTAAAATTCAGTAACTTCTTCGGCAAAGTGTTAGCAAATATTATAGAGTGAGGGTTACCTTGATTTCTTCTCCTCTATTCAAAGGATCTTATTGAACACTCCTTTATTAAAAAAAAACAAAAACTAAACTAAAGAAAACTAACGCAAGTAAAAAACTTTATTTCACAATTAGCTTGACCAAGACAGTGATGATTTTTTGTTTTGGAAGTGGAACACCCACTCCAAAATAGTTAGCTTTCAGAGTAACGACACCATCATCATTAGGCTTGGAATTTTTCTGCCTAGGGAAGTGGACTACAAAAGGTTCTCTAGATGGTAGTCCTATTCTCACATCCCTTCATGTAAATTAATTTCAGCTTTAGTAGTTTTTAGGAATGACCTACCTAAAATTATAGGTGCTATGGGATCTTCAGGCATGTCCACCTTTCCAAGATCAATAAGAGCATGACATTCTTTAATTTCATCTACTATATTTTCTTTGATCCCAACAACTTGTTTATAAGTTGAATCGGTAAGATGGAGTCTCATTTCAGTAGTTACAAATGGCCCTACGTTTAGTTTATCAAATAAACTTTTAGAAATTGTTAAAACACTTGCACCAAGATCACAAAGTGCAACTAATACATTAACACCTATTTTAATTTTAATAGTAGGCTCAAAGATATCATCAATCTTAGCTGAAGTTTATCGGCTAGCCTTTTATACTCCATCTCTAACTCACGTACCTTTAGGGCTACTTCTTTTATAAACTATTGCTACATGATATCGTTACCTTGTTTGATACCGGGATTTTTCACGGTGATCATCTTCATAAGATCTTCCACAGTATAGTCTAGTGATAGCTCCAAATTTCAACACTTTTTATCATTGATTTTCCTTTGGTTATTGCCTGGTTTCACTAGATTTCACCCTTTTACTAATGCTAACATCGCAACTAGTGAAACCTTGGTTTCTTATAATGGTTTTCAGGTAATGAACATTTTTGGAAGATCTGATAGCATTTATGGGATAATTACATATGAAGAAACAAATCCCCAATTGAATCCCCTTTCATTAGAGGCGTCCTGGGTCCATAACAACCACTGGTACAGTCAGGACGCACCTGTACCGTCTACTCGTACGACCCTCCTTTGGCTTTGCTATATCAATACAAGCAACTTTCATGAATAACACAATACAACCGCCGCAAACACACCAAGAAGAGGGGAGATCAGATCTGAAGAAGGAGAAGAACACCTTCTCATTCTTCGACGATCCCTAGCCTCTAAATCATTCACTCCACCATCATCCCCATTTGTACCGAGAGAGAGAGAGATTGGCACCTATAAGATTAGGGTTTGATACTTTGATCTACCTTGGTTTGTATTTGAGTTGATCCTCAAACGGTATTGTGGATTGCTACGGTAAAGTTGATATGATTCCTCTTTGCAATATCATTATGCCTTTGATCTATCTTGCTCTCATGTCTAAGTAAATCCTCATAGGTGTGCTTGCCATTATTCTATCTATGCTGAAGTTTTTCAGATTTATAAAGTGGAGGAAACATGAGACTACCAATCATGAGTAAGATCATCATCTCGTTATTTAAGTTTAAATGTTGATTTCCTTTTTGATTTTGATTTTCTTGCTCGAGGACGATCAAGTTTAAGCTTGGGGAGGTTGATGGCTGTGAAATATAGCCATCTACGTCCACAATTAAACTGGATAGTATTCATATTTTGATGAAATATCTCTTTAAACCCTGCCACTAATGCCTAATGATCAAAGGGGTATGTAATCCTTTCTTTCTATTTTTCCTTGCGTAGATAATGGCGTTTGATGATGGGAATCACAACATTAAAGTCAAAGATACGAGATTTCCAACAACCCGAAGAAACCAGGGGTCATGAAGTGGAGACAGATGCTTTAATGACCAACTATACGGCGGGAATGAAATCCCGGCCGTATAGTTCCAATAGTATAGTTGCCATCAACACCGCTAGGTCAAACAAAACATCTTATTTGAAGGGAACCCTATATAAAGAGGCTTAGGGCGATGAGAAACAGCCGGCCAGATCGCCAGCAGCCCCCAGAAACCTGCATCCACCATACCGAAGAGCCGCCAGAGGAATAAACTTAGATCTAATCTCCAAACCCTTCGCCACCACCATAGCCATATTCCACCACTTGTAATAGTAGATCTCAGCTTTGATTGGGGACATTGTAAGACTATTTGATATCAATCTCATGATTTCCATGGCAATGTTTATGATTGTTGATTTCATCTCTATGCGTGTGTAATTCTCCTTGGGCTAAGGGCTTCGGCCTAGCCATGTAGCTTTTGTGCATGTTATTTATCATAGATGGAATCATGTATTAGTTTTTATGACATGATGATTATTGTATCCTCTCTTGCCTCAATTTAAGGACTTGTCAGGTACCCAAGACCCGAGGATTGAGCCAGGTATAGGGAGTATGAGTAATGACTAATCTGCAGGTTAGGAACCCTACTGACAGAAGGGGTAGTATGGATGTATGTGAGGGATTTACTTGGGATTAACGGTGACGTCATGTAGTGCCCAGGAAACTATTCCCCAATTAGATTTGCCTATTATTTTAATTTTGTGCATCATCATGCATATTTTGTTTGCAATTTTAACCGCAAACTATTTATCTAAAAACCTATTTTTGTTTTACTGAATATCCCTATGGTTTTATTAAATCCATTTTCCTTTTCTTATTTTCAAACTAAAACAAAATAATATTTTCGGTCCGTTATGTGACCATAAATGGTTTTCTTATTTGACTAATAATAAAATTAGACTAAAAACCCGTCTAAACTTTTGGCCTAAAACTAGTCTCATCTAGTCTACTTTTGACTATATGAGAGCCCCAATCAATCCCTTCTTCCTGTGAAACTTTAGTCCCCAAATCTGAGATCCCCTTTTTCCCCTCATGTCTTCCCCCCACCGTGGGTGGGTGCCTCTGAATATTTCGCCGCCGATGGCACGCTGGTCTCGATCTTGTTCTCCTGCGCGCAGCCATTCTCTCTATTTTAAATCCAGGCCATATCAAAAGCAACGCAGTGAAGCAGCTAGCAGAAGTGCGTGCGATCAATCGGCTGGCATGCAATTTTATTCCTAGCTGCGTGCATATCAATTCTACTTGGTTTTCCGGCGACAGCCGCATGCAGAGGCCTCGGGTCTTGTTCTTGCTTTGCTTCCACCGGTCCGCCAAATCAGAGCAGCGCCTCACCGAAGCGGTCGCCGCACCTGCTCCCATCTAAGCAGCAACACACGATCACCACCACCAGATTCCCTTGCTCCGCATCGCCACCTCATGTCGCCTCTTCGTTCCGCACGCAAGTGCCAACAACAACGACATATGCAGTCGAGCGGGCCAGCTCCATGCCACCTTGTCCCCGCCTCGAGCCTGTAGCCCAGCAATGTATGCTGCCTTGCCTGTGTGTGTGCACACTCTGTTTCATGGATAGGCGTTCCCGATCAGAACTCAGTCCAAGAGCCGAAGCTTCTTCTGATTTATCTTCTGCCAGGACGACAGCTGTTTGGTATGCCCCAGTTTGTCCCGTACCTCTCCAATTTCTGTTCGTTGTCTCTTATCTGTGGTGCGCCTCTAACCATGCTCGTCTGCCCCTCAGGCATTTGACAAAATGCCTGAAAGTGGTTAGCCTCAGTTTCTTTCACCTAATGTCCGAAGCGGCCACTATTAGTTCATTTTCTTTATTCGCGGCTCACTACTTGTACTACTTCCTTTCTGATCCGAAGACCTCAGTATCGAATATCTTCCGCTACTTCAGCTATGTCCAAAGACCATCTCCCCGCCTCTCCGATCCAACTGTGAGACCCCAAGCCTAACCTTTTTTATATAAAATGCTATCTATCTTGTCAAATTAATTGTACATGCTTGCATACATATCGGCATGTGGTTCTGGTTAAATAGAAACTCACCTAAACTAAATAGGGAGGCTATATGCGGGCCATATTTGACTTATTCCAGACTCCATTTAAATTTGTGTAGTGAACCAATACCATGTTTTGCCTTGTTAATTCAACATTTAATTTGTGGGGTTAGCTAAATAACTTGAAACTCATATTTAATTATCGGGATTTCGGTTCCACTTAAATTGAATAGACCACATATTGCCATGCCATGCATCATATCATGAGCATGCCGAAACTTCTGATGTAGTATTAAATATCGTATCGGGTGTTCTTTCTAGTGCTTGCTTCTTCACCGGATAGCACGATGAGTCAGTGTGAGATACGACGAGCCTTCGGTTGATCTTCTCAGTCGAGCATTCTACCCTCTTCTACCTATTTTGCATTTATAGTCTTTACTTCCTTCATTTGATCTATTACTAACCTTATTGTCGATGCTTTAGTACCATTCCCTTATTTCACCTGCTCTACTGTATTGCCTTGGTTATCCTATTGCCTTTGTTTGAGTAGCTAGCTTTGCCCTTGCAAGTCGTAGTGCATGCTTAGGTCTGCTGCCTGCTCTCATACAGGTGAATCGTGATATCTGGTTATGGTTGATAACATGATAAATTAAATTGGTGATGTTGGTTATGGTTATGGTTTCACCTAATGATAAGGTCCTGGCAGGGACCACCTTTGGGAACTGCTTGAGCCGACCTAGGACCCGTTCGTTCTACGATACTAGTTCTGAGTTAATCGCGCTAACCAAACGTGGGGGCCCTGGGATCCCCCCTCAACTACCGGTGCTATTCGTTTATCCAGAGGGTCACAAAATTGGTTTTCCATTTGGTGCATACGCATAATATGTCCTCGTACATGGGTGAGTTGATATGTCTTCGTACTTGGTTATGATATGATTTGGTGGACAGCCCGGGCATTGCATACATAAAAGCGGTACATGCCGGCGGTTCAAGGGGAGCTATACAAGTTATCTTCCAAGGCCGTTCGGTATAGTAGTCGTGAAAGCTGTGCCACCTTGAGACTCGGCCGTGCCTCGTGGCTGGATAAAAAACAGTAGGTGATACCTCTGGATACGTGCGTAGTTATGGGACAGTTCTTGTTGTGAGATTCCAAAGGCACGCGTATTATGTTGCCTAAAGGGTTGAAGATGCGTTTGGGTACAGTAGTGCACCCCTGCAGGGTAAATGTTTTTGAGAAGCCGTGTGTCCACGGTTATGGACACCTCAGGAGTATGGTGTCATGATCATAGACAATGCCACTAATGTTTTACCTCTAATAATATGATTAGTAATTAGCCTTATCAACTAAACACCTGCGTAATTAAAATTGCCACCGTGTGTGTTCCGCAAGTGGACTTCCTCGACTGGTCTTCGAGGGGGAAACCTTCGGATGGGTTATGTTTGGTGTTATATTATACTTATCGTATAGTGCTCTCTTATCTCGCTCTAATATCCGAAGTTGTAGCGGGTCTCTATAAGTTAGATAGTGCAAATTTTGCTGCCGCTGAGCCCATCATACCTATGTAGGCGAGGACCGCTGAATTCTAGCCTCGCCGTGTACTGGCCTCAGTACTGATCGTTCTCCTTTTGTTTTTCCTTTGCCCTCTATCGGCACCCCTTTGGCTTTGACAGGTATGAGATCGACGATGTTAGCAAGGTTACCCTCCCGGCTTGGCCTAGGCAGGGTTTATGGACACTGCTTGGTTATTCTTCAGGACTCTTAGTCCAATTTGGTTCTTGTTCGTACTCGGACACTATTTCGCTTTCTTCGAGATTTGTATCTTTGAATTGTATCATTTTTATTCTTGACTCGTTGAGTCATTGTTGTATATATATGTTTCTTGTGGACTCTGTTGTAAACTGTTGTGATGTAACTACTTGTAATCAAACCCCACCCACATGAAAGTGTCTGGTCGGCGTCTTTGAATCGCTTCTATGTGGGTTTTGGCGGGAAATGCTAAGATCTGCATAGACTCGATTCAGGGGCATTACACGTCACTATGCATATCATTAGTTCTCTTTCTTCTATGGATGAGACTAGTAGGTTATTGCTATAAGCGGTTGCGGAGGCAATAGCAATTATGGATGCACTACCCACATATAATTATCTTGCTCGAAAAATTACATGCATACTTTATTATTATCTTTTATTCCCATCAGATGTTTTGTACAACTACATGTGAAACCAAAAGCCCTAGGCCCTCTCTCTCCATCACCGACAACAAGAAAAAGACAGCAAACTCTTGGTCCGATAAAACACAAAAAGAATTCTAAAACTCCCGAAGGTCCGTTAAAGTAACTTCACTATGCTTTGTGCTTCCCGAGGATTTGATAACCTAGGTCTACTAGGGAAAAAGAGCTATACTACATCCGT
Organism: Avena eriantha; assembly: GCA_910589775.1. Classification (NCBI taxonomy): domain Eukaryota; kingdom Viridiplantae; phylum Streptophyta; class Magnoliopsida; order Poales; family Poaceae; genus Avena; species Avena eriantha. Next base: position 537,683,264 of record OU342743.1, on the reverse strand, counting down.
AATCCGGATCGAAGGTATCAACCCTTTTTCTGGCGCTGTTACCGAGGAAGCAATAGCTACCTTGGTGAGGTTAGTAGGAATCTTGCTAGTTTTAATTCTTGTTTTTATTTTTGTTAGTTTGATTTCAGTATTTATTTGAAAAACCAAAAAAAATAGGTAGTCTTTAAATTCTTCTTTTTATTACCATAAGTATTTGTTTAAGAATACCCAAAAACATAGGAAATATAGCTGAAAAGAAGCTTGGGGTGTTTGCAAGCCCCAACAGTGATTATTTGCATACTCCTATTAGTCAGCCAGCAATTACTGCTGATTATTATGAAATTAAGCCCCACTATTTAAGTTTGGTTCAACAGAATCAATTTGGAGGCTCTACTGTTGAGGACGCAGGTATGCACTTAAACACTTTCACTGAAATATGTGATATGATGCACACAAAATATGTTGACCCTGATGTGGTCAAATTGCGCTTATTTCCTTTCTCTCTTAGAGGAAGAGCAAAAGAATGGTTGCTATCTTTTCCTAGAAATACTATTACATCATGGGTGGAGTGCACTTCTTTATTTATGACTAAATTTTATCTACCTACAAAGACTATGCAACTAAGATCTAATATTACTAGTTTTAGACAGGAAGAGCATGAGCCACTAGCTCTTGCATGGGAGAGGATGAAGGAATACATGAGAAACTATCCCAGTCATGGGATGGACGATTGGTTAATTCTCCATTTATTTTATAATGCTATTAATCCTGTGTCTAAGTATATGCTTGATACTGCAGTTGGAGGAACATTTATGGGCAGACATATTACCAAAGCAAAGCTACTGCTAAACAATATGCAAGACAACCATGCCCAATGGCATGTGGATAGATCAAATACGAAGAAGGTGAACTCTGTCTCACCACAAGAAAATGAAGAACTCAATGCTAAGCTAGATGATCTCATATTAGCCATAAAAGGTAAGGAAAGTCAGGTAAGAGATATCCTAGAATCAAATATTGAAAAAATAGACATGATAGCTCATAATGATTATAACCCTGCTTGGAAGAAGAATTATAATCCCAATTTCAGAAATATTATTCTAGTCCTGTAGGTAACTTTAATAATAATATGGGAACAAGTAATGGTAGTCTCCAAGAAACACTTAAGTCTTGTATAGACTCACAAAATGAGAAAAACAATATCCTTGTTAAAATAACGGAGAAACATGATGCTATGGTTGGTAAATTATCTAACCAAGCTATAAGTTGGAGGAATGATTTCCAGGCCCTCCAAGAAAGAACAAGGATTATTGAGGCACAGCTAGGTAAGATAACCGAGAGTCAAACTCTTATTCTAGCTAAATTTTCAGTTAAAGCTAAGCCCAATCCTGTTGAAGATCTCAAGATGATAAGAATCCAAAGGGAGGAGCCTGAAGAACTTGACTATAGTAATGCTCCTTCACCAAATTACACCATTGAAGATCTTGTAAAAAGGATCAATATCAAGATTCCGGTAAGTGAAGGAACTGAGGAAGCTGTGTATCAACACTTTGTTAATCAGGTAGCAATAAAGGTACATGAGATTAAGGAAGAATATAAGAAAATTGCTAAAAAATTACCTATAAAGCTTGATGATATATTTGAGCCTACTATTAAGATTAAAATTGAGACCAATGAGATAGCTGCAATTTGTGATCTAGGTGCAAGCGTTTCAACAATTCCAAAAAGTATTTTTAATAAGTTAAATCTTGGCCCCTTTCAAATCACTGAGTTAAAATTACATCTAGCAGATTCTACCTACAAACAAGTTGTAAGGATTAAAGGAAATACTTTAGTATACATTAAAGGCTGTCCTGCTCTTATTGATTTTGTTATTGTTGATATGCCTAAAGATGCTACTGCTCCTATTATATTAGGCCGTCCATTTTTAAGAACTATTAAGGGTTTGATTAATCTACATGAAGGGAACGCAAAGCTTCAATTGCCTTCACGGGATCCTTTTGTTATTCATTTTCCCAGGAAGAAGAAAACCACGCATGATGAAAAGGAGGCCATCACTTTGAAGGCCAACTATTTTGGAGTGGATGTTTCACTCATCTGTCCTAAGTAAGCAACATTGAGGTCAAGCTATTGACCATAAAAGAGCGCTTCATGGGAGGAAACCCATGTGAAATAAAGGTTTGAGTAAAGTTTCTAAGTTTCGGTTTTAAGTTTTATGTTAAATAAAGAGTGCTCGAAAGGTCCAGTTGAGGAGAAGAAGTTCGGTAGTACTAAAAATCCTGCTTTATCCATGCTGATGTTGGTCGACAATTTTTACTGTCATTTTTCTGTAAAAAACAAGGTGTTTCACTAAGTTTCACTAAGTTTGATGATAAGAAAGAATTCTCGAAGAAATAAATTTTTTTAATGACTACAGAAGGTTTAACGACCAACTATATGGAGAGAATAAAAATTCTGGCCAATATGGCGGGAATAAAAATTCCGGCCATATAGTTTGGCCGTAAAGATATCTTTGCCATCGAAAATTTTCTCTTTGAAGGTACTGAAGGTTTAATAACCAACTATACGGTGGGAATAAAAATTCCGGCCGTATAGTTCCGGTCGTATAGATATTGATGCCTTTGTAAAATTTCTTTTGCAGGTATAGAAAGTTTGACGACCAACTATACGGCAGGAACAAATAGTTCTGGCCGTATAGTTGCGCTGCCAGGTGAAAACCCTAAATTTTTGACAGCAGACCAACTATATGGCATGAACAAATTGTTCTGGCCTTATAGTTTAGTCGTATAGTTGCGTCGACCACAAAATCGCCATGGGAGGTACTTGCAACCCCAAAACTTCAATCCTTTTTCTTTCTTCTACCTCCAAACTCTCTCAAAACCTCAAGACATCTTCATCTCTACTCAATTTCGTTCGATTTCCTCGCACACAAGTGATCTACGGTATGTTTCTCCTCCGATCCTCCAATTACTTTTTGCAAATTCATCTTTCATATGTTGCCATTATCAATCTAGGGTGAGACCTACTATGAACTAATTGCCATGATTCTCTTGCCTAGATTATTATTTTGAGGGGACTCTTTAGTGTGCTATGATGAGGATTGTGTTATGCTTATTATTGTTGGATCAACAAGTTTTATTTTTGTCTTATCTTATTATTTTAGATGATGAACACAAGGAGCCAAACTCATGCTCGTGCCGCCGCTCAAGAACGCATGGGTATACAGTTCAGGGATGAGCTCCAACATGATCTCTTCAACAAGATCAAGAATCGAGAAGTGAAGACAACTAAGTGGGCTTGCCCCATTATATGGAATCAACTCGGTATGTCTAATGACTTCAATTTACTTTGCAATAGGGTTGGCCTGCAAAACTTTGTATTCAATGATGTGCCTACTTATCGCCGGTTAACTCTAGAATTTCTAAGTTCTTTGCAAAGCACTGTTAGACTATGGCATGGAGAGGACATGATTTCTTTCCGACTTATGAACAACAATTATGCATTATCACTAGATGAATGGTGCACATGTTTTAATTTCCCAAACAATGATTCTAATGCCTTACGCGCATCCTTTACTGGCTTATACCCTTCCCTAGAACTTTATTACAATGGAATGAGTTTCACTTCTAGAGTAAGAAAGGGGAAGAATATTCAACATCTTGCAATTCTGTATTTGTTCTATGTTATTGCTAACACATTGCTGGCACAGAATGAGTTTACGAGACTCAATGAGGAGGAATGTCGTGGTATTGACCACGGTAGATGCTACGGGGGTAGCTTACATAGAGGAGGCAAGGCGACATGGGAGAATCTGGGAGCGAGATTGGCACACGATGTACCCAGGTTCACGTCCCCTTAGTGGAGGATCGCTACATCCTGCTATCAATCCAGTATATGATCATAGATTGGTTTACATGGGAGCCTCTGTAGGCTCAGGGAGAGACTAGATCTAATGTGACGTGAGAGAGCTCCCCCAGGGGGGTGCCCATGGTGGCGTTATATATGCAGCCAGTTAGGGTTTACAAGTGCACTAATGGGCTTTACATTGGAGTCACTGTCTTGGGCCTTCAGTTGGCGTGGCGTCTGGGTCCAGTATGCTCTAGTCGCCGTATTCGGTGAGTCGAACCAGGTGGAGACTCCGCTTCATGGGTATACCCTGATTGGTATTCCCCCATCAAGGATATCTTAGTCCTTGCAAAAGCATCTTTCAACAACATCGACTTGTCACTCAACTTGGGCGCAATTCTTGTGCGCTACCTGGAGTACCAATCCTCCCAAAGCCAAGGACCAATCACAGGTGGAGGCGTCATCATCGTGCTTGCCATTGCCCTAGGCATCGACCTAGGTGAGTTGCAACCGGTGCAAGGTAAGCGACGTGTTGGTTTTTCTACTTTAAAAGCTTGTGGAATGCCCACTAGGAGAGGTGGTGTTTATTACCTGCATATTGCTGGAGCTGGGCATCTCTACCCCGCTCCTTTGCCTAATTTTCTTTTCTCTATCGAGGAAGGATGTTTGCTATATGACATGTAGGTTGAGCAACACCAACCTGAGGAGGACATTCCGTATGAGGATGAGGACCAAGAGGAGGAGCAAGAAGTTCCTTATCAAGAGGAGCAGCCACCAACCATGTTCGCTACATACCAAGACTTCCAAGAACTTGGAGGAACTATGGAGAGAATGCAAAACCTCTCTTCGAACCTCCGAGAAACAACTAGTAATCTATCAACTCAATTTGTGAACTAGAGTTATGACTTTTTCCCACCACCACAATGATTTGAAGGGCTTGCAAAAGCCTAAGCTTGGGAAGTTTCCTCATAATCTTTATTTGGCGTTCATTTGTTTTTATTTCGAGGTTATGTTTTAATCTGAGTTTATAAGCACTCATGTTGGTTTCTCCAACACTTTATATTTAGTTATTTATATTTGTTTTCAAGATTTTCTAGCCGAGCTTTGGCGCCAATTTTCTATTCTATAATTCCCTCTCTCAAAAACAATAAAAATATTTCTCCATTTATCTTTATTTTCCCTCTTCCTTCCTTTCTATTCTCCTTGTGGATTTCACATATTTGTAGGCGAGTGATCGACTTTGAGTTTCCAAGAAGCAAATCGAAAGGGAAGAGAGAAGTGGAACCAATCATGAGAGGTATGTCTTAAGACTCCCTACTTTTGAAGTTTGAGAAACCCATGCTAGTTACTAGTAAATGTTAAGATATTATATTGGTGGAGTGAGTCTTTATATTCTAGTAAAAATTTTGTTTGCATGAGTATTTAGTTGGGTACATTTTGTTCCAGCTCTTGTAGTTAACCAAGTCTTGCCTAAAATTTTGCGAAACAATTGTAATAAGAAGAATTCTCATAATTGAAGGCTTGAGTGTTGTAGTGTTTAGTCTTGAAGGCTTATTTCTAGAGGCGCTCAACACCATAGAAAATAATGATTGACTTGATAGCTCTCTTTAAAAGGATTTGTTCAATTGAATTAATGTTTAGCGGTTTTCGTGAGCATGCCAAAGTTTGACTTGTGAATCATAAGAATGATATAGCTTTATACGTGTCAAACTTCATGGGATGCCAACAACTCCGCTAGCCTATGGACAATCTTCATGGAGGAAACTCCTAGATTTCGGCTATGAGTTGATTAAAGATATGTAGCAGCAATGCTATAATGGGTAAGAGCCTTGGCAATCTTGGGTAGCTGTGTTCATGATGGAATCACTCCTCTAGATAAAATGAGTAATCATTGTGCAAAAGGAACAAAAACCTTGGTGATGCCACGAGTGTCCATTACAACCAGATAACCTATTTTTTTGTCATGCTCTCAATTACTTAAGAACTGAGATTTTGAAAGACAATGAATAGAAAGGTAGTGCTTAAAAAGTCTTGACTTATTGATGTGGGAGAATTGAGATACACTAGGGTATATGTCTTTCATGACAAACTCTCACACTCTCAATTTTACATGATTATACTTTAATTTTCAAAGGAAAGCCTATGAGTTGATTACATGACATGGAATAAAGTTTACTCATTTGAATAATCCATGTTAACAATAATTTTGTTGTGCTATAAGGATGCATAACAACCCGTATGATATGCTTGCCATTATTCTATCTATGCTGAAGTTTTTCAGATTTATAAAGTGGAGGAAACATGAGACTACCAATCATGAGTAAGATCATCATCTCGTTATTTAAGTTTAAATGTTGATTTCCTTTTTGATTTTGGTTTTCTTGCTCGAGGACGATCAAGTTTAAGCTTGGGGAGGTTGATGGCTGTGAAATATAGCCATCTACGTCCACAATTAAACTGGATAGTATTCATATTTTGATGAAATATCTCTTTAAACCCTGCCACTAATGCCTAATGATCAAAGGGGTATGTAATCCTTTCTTTCTATTTTTCCTTGCGTAGATAATGACGTTTGATGATGGGAATCACAACATTAAAGTCAAAGATACGAGATTTCCAACAACCCGAAGAAACCAGGGGTCGTGAAGTGGAGACAGACTCTTTAACGACCAACTATACGGCGAGAATGAAATTCTGGCCGTATAGTTCCGGTCGTATAGTTGCCATCAACACCACTAGGTCAAACATAACAACTTTCATGAAGGGACCCCGATATAAAGAGGTTTCGGGCGACGAGAAACAGCAGGCCAAATCACCAGCAGCCCCCAGAAACTTGCATCCACCATACCAAAGAGCCACCGGAGGAATAGACTTAGATCTAATCTCCAAACCCTTCTCCACCACCATAGCCATATTCCACCACTTGTAATAGTAGATCTCAGATTTGATTTGCGACATTGTAAGACTATTTGATATCAATCTCATGATTTCCATTGCAATGTTTATGATTGTTGATTTCATGTCTATGTGTGAGTAATTCTCCTTGGGCTAAGGGCTTCAGCCTAGCCATGTAGCTTTTGTGCATGTTATTTATCATAGATGGGATCATGTATTAGTTTGTATGACATGATGATTATTGTATCCTATCTTGCCTCAATCCAAGGACTTTTCAGGTACCCAAGACCCTGAGGATTGAGCCATGTATAGGGAGTATGAGTAATGACTAATCTGCAAGTTCGGAACCCCAGTGACAGAAGGGCTAGTACGGCTGTATGTGAGGGATTTATTTGGGATTAACGGTGACGTTACTATGCATATATTAGTTCTCTTTCTTCTATGGATGAGACTAGTAGGTTATTGCTATAAGAGGTTGCGGAGGCAATAGCAATTATGGATGCACTTCCCACATATAAATATCTTGCTCTAACAATTACATGCATAGTTTATAATTATCTTTTATTCCCATATGATGTTTTTCACAGCTACAAGTGAAACTGAAAGCCCTATACCCTCTCTCTCCATCATCGACAACAACAAAAGACAGCAAACTCTTGGTCCAGTAAAACACAAAAAGAATTCTAAAACTCCCGAAGGTCCGTTAAAGTAACTTCACTATGCTTTCTGCTTCCCTAGGATTCGATAACCTAGGTCTACTAAGGAAAAAGAGCCGTACTACATCCGTAATCCAGATCGAAGGTATCAATAGGCATATGGATCATTGGGACTAGGAAGAATTCGCCAAGAGGACCCCTACTCGGTATACGGGGTACTTGCCTACTCACCTATGAATAAGAAGTATCACAATCACTTATTCCATTTCATCCATCTAGCACATTCACTATTACGATGAAATGTTTCTCTCTGTCGCTAACTTCTCATTTATAGGAACCTCGAGCACTCCTGTCACTTTTACTTTTATGTTATTTACTTCTCGCATTTCCCTTTACTCAAGTTTCCTATATTATTCACTCACCCCCTTACATTTTCAACAATTGCAGTCAATTCACTCAAGACAACGTGACACCTTTAGTGCAACAAAAACACTTCATAAAGACACTTACCTAGGCTCCTTATTGGGACCGATATAAAAACCAGAATTAATACTTCCACGAAAATGTGTTGTAACGAACCTTTGCACTTGCAGGCCATCAAGCTATTTTATGGCGCCATTGTCGGGTAGCTAAGCGCTAACTGTTTGTTTCTTGACATTCGTGATTGTTGACACCATCCATGATCTCCATTGAAGATAGAGGTACCACTCGTTCTAGAAAAACTTATTTACATCCATATATTGATTGTATTCCAACTGAAAGATGCCTAGAATTTATTGAAATATTTTCTAACTCATGTACTGTAGACGTGAACAATTTGATTCCTTTGATGGCAGACTTGACCATCACCCAAGGGGGCGAAGAGCCTGAGAAACCATTGGGAGAATATGGGAATCAATCTAGGCACCTGAGAAAAATGCCTATTCTTTATCCTTATATTGAAAGCCAAGATTTTGAAATATATCCTGAGATAATCTATATGATGAAATAATTTTCTTTTGTAGGAAAAGAAGATGATGATCCTAGTGATCATTTGACGAAGTTCTACGACCTTTGTGCTACTCTTAAACCAGCCAGTCTACCAATAGAGTTTGTACTCCTTAAACTTTTTTGTCGGTCTTTAAAAGATAATGCTTTTACTTGTTACAATCGTTACCAAACACTATATAAAAAGTTGGGGAGATTGCATCCGAGATGTTATGCATAAATACTGCTCCTTTACTAAAATCATGCAGATCAAACGTAGCATTACAACTTTCTTTAAGGGATTGAAGAAAACTTTTATCAAGCATGAAATAGATTTTATGGAATTATAATGAAAGTCCCAAATCATGGCTTTCAGGAGCATTTAGTTATCCAATACTTTTATAATGGTCTTAATGAAGATTCAAAAGGAATGACTAACTTAACTCAAGGTAAGATCCTTCAACAATGAACAATATAACCATGTTGAGGATGTTAACCATGAAAAGGTATGTTTCACATACCCTAGGAACATATGCCTGAAGTTAAAAAGTCCATGAAAGAAAAAGGAATAGCAATAGAACTTGTTGAAGAAAATAAAGTAGATGTTCTTCAAACTCCTATGGTAGAAGATGAAATAAATCTTGTAATGCAAAAGTTCAGATATCAACAAAATCAGTTCGTGAGAAATATTCTAAAAGTCTAATGACTGAATAAAAGAATATAAAAGAGTTAACTGAAGTTTTTGATGATTTAGGACATGCCACTAGGCATTTGGATAAATACATGAGTATGGTTTAAACTCAATGTGATTAGATAGCTGAAACTCAAGCTTTGATTTTAGATTGACATAATTTTAATCGTAATACTGTTTCTACTAACATTGTCACTATACGTGGTACATAGACACATGAACCTCAGGGGCCACCTTGGTATTAAAAAAATAGGCCAACAAAGCAAGAGAGACTCAAGAAATGAGTCAAGAAGAAGATGACCTTGTCGACCCACAAGATGATATTGATTACGAAGCTCTGAGAAGAGAGCATGAAGCTTCTAACGAAGACAAAGAAGAAGAAGAAGAAGAAGAAGAAGGAGATAGACATAAACAATGTGATTTAGATGCTAAGACGGTCTACTCAAAAGAAGAAACTGATCTTAGAAAGGAACAAGAAGAGAAGGATATCACCTTAAATAAAAAACATACCGATAAGCAAAAATCTTCAGCGAAGAAGAAAAATAAAAAGGATATTAAACAAGTGGCAAAGGTAAAAGAGAAGGTAACACCTACCAGAAAGAAAATTCCTTATCCTAACCGTGTTCAGTATGAACTGGATAAAGATATTTATGATTCTTTTGTCGAAGCTCTAGGAAGTCTTTGTTTAGAACTTCCTCTAACTGATGCAATTCAAGTTCCTACTTATAAAAAGTTTATGCGAGATATTCTTAATAGAAAGAAGAAGGTAACTAAGACTATAATAGTGATGACAAGCTTTGACAAGCTGCATGCTAAGCTTGGGGACCTAGGTATACCAACTATCTCTTGCGCAATTGGGAAAACTAATATCCTTAATGCTCTCTATGACTTAGGTTCATGTGTTAGTGTCATGCCTTATTCCCTATTTAAGAAATTAAATCTTCGAGAGTATTATCCTACTTTAATTACCTTGCAAACAGCTGATAAGATAACTAAGCAACCTATCAGTATGATTGAAGATGTTTTACTTAGAATTGACCAACATGTTATACCCACTGATTTTATCATACTAGATGTTTTCAAAGAGGACAAACTTTCAATCATCCTTGGAAGACCTTTTCTTAGCACTGCAGGAGCTAATGTTGATTTCTCTAGCGGTAAGATTGTTTTCAATATTTATGATGATCAGATCGTTCGTTATTTTGCAAAGAAACAAGAGCAATGTGGTAAATATATACCACCGCTTATGCATATCCTATTGGTAAATGCCATCAATAAAGAACAACCTGAGGTAAACGCTAAGAACTTGGAGGTTGGTTAGCCTAAGCTAATCCTACTTAATAAAATTCTTAATGGAGGTCAACCCATTCTTAGTAGTAAAGTTTTATTTTATTTTATTTTTACTTCGCTTTCATGTGTTTTAATAATTTTTTTGAAGTCTTCTATTTGTAGAGAAATTATACTATCGTGAAGGTTAAAGAATAGCGAAAAAAGTTGAAATGAAGATTAAAATAGGGTTTAGATCATGTAACGAGTACCGGTACGACTGGAGGTGCCCGTACCGTCCTCATGTACCGTTGAAGAAAATTTAGTCGGCAAGTTATTTTCAATACAGTGTTCGTAATGAGCACTCGTATGGTCGGAGGTACCCATACCATCCGCCTGTACTGAACTTCGACAATTTGTTCCAACCTTACTAGTGCGGTAATGACCACTGGTACGGTCGGAGGTACCCATACCGTCGGCACGTACCATACCCTAGGTTTGATCACGAAACCTAAATCTTGATCCAACGGTGATGGCCATCTGTACAGGCGGGACGCACCCATACTTCCCACCTGTACCGACTACGTTAGCAGGTAAAGTCGAGGGCGGCTGGCTCACAACCATCCTATATCTTCTTCCTCTCTCATTATTTCTTTCTCTTTCTCTCTCCAACTCAAATCCTTATCCTCTAGAACTTTTGATTCTTCACCATTTTCTTGTTTTTGAGTGGGGGAATCTTCACATCTGTTGGGGGGATAACCCTGGGTAGGGCCAAGCCGGGGTATAATGGCAGTGTTAGCCGAGGTATGTCAAGGTCAAGGCAGGAGCTGGCCAAGTTACCTCAAGGCAAGACGAGTTATGGTAGACCCGGCCTAGACGGTGTTCACCCAATGTTACCTCGGCCGACATAAAGTGTATGTCGGCACCTTCATTATAACTTGTTTGCAGGTATGGTCAGGGCCGAGTTAACCAGGCAACAACCGGGTTACTAATTGGCTTAAAAGAGAAGGAAGGAATCTCCTTGGTCAATGCTTTTCTCTCTCCACTGTAGCGTGATCGCAGAGGACAGAGAGGAGGACAAGCGAATTTGGGCCAAGAAAGGTGACGTTACCCGGCCATTCTTGGTTGGGTGACACAGCACCACAGAGGCTTATGCGAGGGGCTTAGAGAGGCATACACCATGGGTCTAGAGCGGCTTACGAAGGGAAAAAGAGGCGCACTGCTTTGCTATTTTACGAGAGGCATATTCGGGGAATATGCCTTCCACGTATGCCCTAGCTTGTAATCTGGCCTCCCCTATATAAGGAGCACCAGGATCTCTATTGAGAGGGTCGATCATTTTTACTAAGGGAAGAGCCCTAGAGAGGAGCGTGGGTAGTAGAGAAGTACATCTTCCTCCTCCCCACAAATAGCTCAAGGAGCACTTGTAATCCTCCATTGATCTAGTGAATACAACTCATATGTGTGTGGAATCACCAGACTATCCCTCCCTGGATACCTCTAGCATACTTTGGCCCCATCTTTAGCCTATACATGTCATTTGCCGTGCCACCACCATGATAGTTGGCCCCACCGTGGGGGTAGCGGCGCTAGCAGGAGTGAAGATATGGAAAGGAAACTTCATCGTCACCAGCGAGAGAATCGTCTTCGAGCTCGTTCAGCGCTTTGGAGCGCTGTACTACATCAACGACAATGCTCGCAGCTTCGGTAACCGCCCTCCACCGAGGAACGGCCTGTTCATCATCCTTGGCACCCGGAATATCTACGTCGGTGTCAACGAGTCCTGCGTTCATCCGCAACACGTCGTCGAGGAAGGAGAACCACCTCTCAGCGTAGCTTGTGGCCCGCGTAGCACTTTCCCCACTAGCAGCATTGAGGTCATGATGACTGTGCTAGATGCAGGAGCAAGCAAAGACCTAACAGAAGATCCGGAAACAACACCCAAGGTACCTAGGAGTAGAGCTCCTCCACTAGAGAAGCCACAAAATGTGCTGCAACAGGCCATAGAGAACCTAACCACGTTGAACATCACGTTGCGTGAGTATGCAAGAGAGAATAGGCTTAGCCCCACCCGCAAGGATGGAGTAAAGATTAGGGGTAAGAACCTCCTAAGAGAGATAGACATAGAGTATCTGCCTAAGCCAGGCCAATCAACAACACTTATGTCAGCAGGGCTACCGAGGTATAGTACCCCGGCGAAGAATCGCAGTGCTATAGAGGTAGCTGCATCCGAGTTAGAGGGTTTAACTGGGGAAGCCTGGGAAAGGCAACAGGAAAGAGTAAATCACCTAGTGAGAGTCGCTAACAAGCAGAATGAGGAAATAAACAAGGCAAACCCAGTAGGAGCAGGAGGGTCCTGACTCGTTCATTCGGCTATGGGAGCTCCAGCAAAATCAGCGGGGGCAACATCGTCCCCTCATGAAGGACAAAGAAGAGATGAAGTAGTTACCTCATGGAGAAGAAACAAGTAGATGGTCCCATATGATCCGGCAAGGGCAGGGAAAGGAAAAGTGATACATGGTGATGAGGATCACCACAGAGCTAGCCGAGGCGAGGCTAGGCAAGGTAACCACGACCAAGGTAATGCCGGTCGGGGAAACGCTGTGCACAGCAATGCCGGATAGCATAACTCGGCGGGAGCCAAACAAAATCAACCTCAGCAGCAGCTGCAGCAGCACGAACCTCGGCAAGATCAAAGTGTAGGTCTAGTGATGCAATAACAAAATGCTCGTCTGGATCAGGATAGATACAATGATGGTTATTCGGCAATGGCTAATGCTGGATTCCCTAGGCTGGATCACCATGTGATAGGGTCGAGGTTAGGAAATAGAAACTTGTAGCCAGATGATGCAAGGTTGAAGTTGGACTAAATATATAGGTCGGAAATGATAGAAGGACAAGGTCCTCCGGGTCCATCTTGCTTTGGACCTCGGATCATGAGAGAGCCCCTAGTGCTGAACTTTCAGTTGGCCAGAGGGACAAAGACGTATGATGGTAGCACAAAGCCGGAGGATTGGCTCATTGACTATGCAACTGCTATGAACATTGCCACCGGTAATTTGAGATGGGCCGTGAGATACATACCCCAGATGTTGGAAGGACCAGCAAGGGTTTGGCTAAACAATTTGCTGCCAGGAAGTATTAACTACTAGATAGATTTTGAGGAGATGTTTATCAGCAACTTCGCAAGCACGTATAAGAGGCCAAATAGGCCACAGACTCTGGCAATGTGCAAGCAAAGGCCAAACGAGACAGACCGGGAATTCCTAACTCGCTGGTGCAATGTGCGCAACTCCTGCGAAGGGGTGTTTGAGTCACAAGGTATTGCTTGGTTCGCTCAAGGATTTAAGTATGCAAGTATGTTGTGGTAGAGGATGCAAAGGGATATGCCTACTATGTTGAATAAAATAATCAGAATTGCTGACTCGTATGCATTGGGCGATCCGACCCAACCTTGGCTGGTGTCGAATGAATCAAATGAAGAGTATTACCCCTAAGACAGAGTCGGAGTATCCCGATGCAATGATTTCTGGGGTAAGAGGAGATATGAAAGGCCGAATTACCGGTACAGCTCGCAACAAGTTGCAGCAGTGTATCAAGATCACCCAAATGCCAGCGCTAGCCAGCGTAAGAAAACTGGAGGACAACCGTGTGGACACAAAAGAGTGAGGGCAAAAAGCCTTGGATGTCAAAACAGAAGAAATAGTGGCAAGAAAGAAAAGATAGGCCAATATATACATATGAAGCTATGTTGGATCAGCCGTGCAAATTCCACACGCCGAACCCAAGCAACCCGGTGGATCACATGACTCGGCAGTGTTAGTGGATGAAGAAGATAGAGCAAAGTGGCTCGAGGAATGCTCAGGCACATCAGCACGATGCGCCTCAGCACGATGCACCTCAGAATGATGCACCTTGGTTACAACAACTTACTGGGGAAAATAGGCAGCAATTGATGTTGCCACCACCCCCACTGAGGTATGGGAATCATGATAGAAGGGATGTAGTGCATCAGGTGGAAAATCAACACTAGCAGAACCAAAGGTACCCCGACAACGACAGGAGAAATGAGTACAGGGAACATCATCAGAGTTACTGTGTATTCACCATGGAAGAAACTGACCAAAAGAGCGTCCATCACCGACATATGGAGGTAAATACAGTTATGGCAGCTGTGACGAGGTATATGCCTTGGGCGGATCAAGAAATCACATGGAGTATCAAGGATCACCCCAGACTCATGCTGAGTCCTGGGTCATATGCACTACTGCTGGAACCGACATTCATTGGGCCGAATATCAACATGAGGTTCTCTAAGGTGCTGATTGACAATGGAAGCAGCATCAATATCTTGTATAAGGACACCATGCACAAGTTGGGAGTCTGGGAGAATATGCTTCAGGCAACAAAGACAATTTTCCATGGCATTGTGTCGGGTATCTCTTGCGAGCCTATTGGGAAGGTCCGGATTGATGTGTTATTCGGCACAAGGGAAAATTGCTGGACTAAGAATTTGGAGTTCAAAGTTGTGGACTTGGACAGTGCTTATCATGTGTTACTCGGCAGGCCCGCTCTCTCAAAGTTTATGGAAAGTGACCACATCAGGTACTTGAATATGAAAATGCCAGGGCCAAATGAAGTAATCACCATAACTAGGGACTATAGGTGCTCAATAGTATGTGCTTCGGCCAGGTCAAACTTGGCCGAGTCACTTGTGATAGAACAGGAGAAAAGAAGGATCCAGGAGGTGGCGACATTGGCTTAGTCCGCGCAGCTGAACATGCCGGCTCTAAGTATCCTGCATGGGAGTTTCTCATTTCAACCAACAAAAGATACCCAGAAGGTGCGCATTGATGATCAATTCCTAGAGCGTACCATCACTATTGGTGCCAGGCTTGGAGACAAATAGGAAAGCGAGCTCATTAGCTTCCTCCGTGAGAATTAGGATATCTTTGCTTGGTCCACACAAGACCTGCATGGTGTACCGAGGGAGTTGGAAGAGCACTCTTTGCACGTGAGACTCGGAGCTAAGCCGGTGAAGCAACCTCTCCACCACTTTGCCGAAGACAGGAGAATGATCATTGGTGACGAGTTGGCTCAGCTCCTTTCAGCCAGGTTCATCATGGAAGTACTCTATCCGGATTGGCTATCTAATTTGGTGCTTGTTGAGAATAAGAAGGATAATCTGAATGTGTTAGTGGTGTGGCGTATGTGTATCGATTACATGAACCTGAATAAGGCGTGTCCAAAATATCCATTCCCGCTGCCAAGGATAGATCAGGTCATTCATTCGACCACTGGCTTATTCTGGTTTCCACCAGATACCTTTGAACCCAGATGATCAAATAAAGACCAAATTTATCACCTAGTATCAGGCTTATTGCTACCGGACTATGCTATTTGGCTTACGTAATGCAGGGGCAATGTATCAAAGATGCATGCAAAAATGTCTACATGACCAAATTGGCAAAAATGTCCAAGTATATGTCGATGATGTGGTAATGAAAACTAAGGAAAGCAAAACGCTCCTAGATGATATCTAGCAAACATTCGCAAACCTCAGGAGGTTTCGAATGAAGCTTAACCCGGAGAAGTGCACCTTTGGTGTTCTGGCGGGAAAGTTACTCGGTTTCCTCGTATTCAGCCGAGGTATCGAAGCTAATCTGACTAAGATCCGGGCTATAGAAAAAATGGAATTGCTGAAGTGCCTTAATGATGTCCAAAAGTTCACTGGATGCTTAGCATCACTAAGTCGGTTTGTATGTTGGCTGGGAGAAAAGGCATTGCCTCTCTATCAGCTAATGAAAAAATCAGATAAATTAGTGTTGACATGAAAAGCAGATAGTGCATTTCATGAGCTCAAAAATATTCTAGCCTATGCACCTTGTTAGCTTCGCCACTATCCAAAGAGCCGATGTTGCTCTATATAGCAGCGACCAACCGAGTCGTAAGTGTTGTGATAGTAGTGGAGCATGACAAGGAAGGTAAGTCGATGCAGATGCATGTATATTACCTAAGCGAAGTATTACCTGCTTCAAAATAGAATGACACTCATTATCAAAAGATGGCATATGGCATCTATATGGCGGCCAAGAAGCTTGAGCACTACTTTGAAGAACACCTAGTGAAGGTGATATGTGAAGCACCTATATCTGAAATAATGAGAAATAAAGATGCGAGTGGCCGGATTGCAAAATGGGCGATACAACTAGCCCCTTATGCACCATAGTATGATAGAAGAGACACAATCAAATCTTAGGTTGTGGATGAATTTTTCGTAGATTGGGCCAAGATGAAGTACGAACCACCTTTGCCAGATCCAAATTACTAGAGGATGCACTTTGATGGATCAAAGTTGAAGGACGGATTGGGGCCGGGGTAGTCCTTACCTTGCCAAAGAAATACTATTTGAGATATGTCCTATAGATCCACTTTCATCCATCAAACAATGTGGCTGAGTATGAGGCTGTGACACCCCCGGGATTAGGGCTAGACAAATCCCAGACCTCTGTTTGAAATAATCCTAACCTAAATCTCAGAAGCATACAGAGAAAGAATTGGTAACATTACAGTGACCCTAAGACTCAAAAGTTATTACAGCAAGCTCATAACTGAGCAGAGAACCAAAGTATTACAAGCAGAGGTCACTGACCACAAACATCAAACAACAGAAGGCAAATTATGCTATTAGGTATAGCAAAGTTAACAAATGGCCTAAGAGGCCTGAAGCATAACGATGTCATCCCATTCAATAGATTCTAGGCTGCCGACCGGGAACCCCAAGCTACTCGTCAATGTTGTTGTCATACATAACTCATCTCTTATGGTAACACTTACCTGCTGCAAAAGTATCAATGAAGCAAGAGTGAGTACAGGGTGTACTCCGCAAGACTTATGGCTGGTGGAGCTATTTCACATAAAGCTATCTTTGTTTTTAAAACAAGAGAGAGGAGAAGAAGCTCGACTAAATAGATCATTTTAAAAGGGGATAGGGAAGAGATATCTCTAACTTGATCATCTCTTGATATCCACCGAAACTTATCAACTAAACCTACCATCTAGGATCACCCCCTCGGTCCCTGAGGAAGCATCCTTGGAACACTTTACTTCACTTGCCAAGTTTTACGATTATGTTATTCTTCTCTATGATCCCACGTCTGTTCCCAAGTCATCCATAACCGTGGACATGGCTTTTCGAAAAGATTTAACCCTGCAGGGGTGTACAACTTTACCCACATAAACCGACCGACTCTTAATGCCACTTGACGCACTTCCTTGGTGTGCTAACAGAGGGTGGTCGACCAAAACCTTTCCCTTGCTTTTGCCTAATCCATGAGTCACCAAGAAGGGCTCCCTACTGCGGCAGTTGTCCATACTCCGACGAGGTCCGTGACTCTGTGTACTGGGATCCAGTTTCAGTGCCGTGCACCCTTCACTCGGCTACATCCTATATGATGCACCATCTTCAACCCATCCAAATATACAGATGCCAACTCCAAAACTCAAACTACGGACTCATGGATCAGACTAGGAAAGTTGGGGTCAAGGGGGTCCCCATAAACCCCCGTGTGGTTGCACGCTTGGTCTTGGTCCAAAGGTAAGAACTCAGGTCCTAGTGGTGGCAAATACGGGACTACAAAAACCATAACCCTCGTGGCCTCCCATGTAAGCCTTAGCATGTTTAACTTTCATCTCTGATCATACCATGTCATCCTGTCCAACTAGGTTCATTCGTAGCTCTGACTCATCAACCGAATGGACCAGCGGTAACAGCTAAGCATGGCTAAGCACAACGGATATAACTACTCTAGCGAAGCTCATAAGCCAAATCCTATATGCTAGGAGCAGTGGATCAGGGAGTATAGGCTACAAAGGAAACATGCATTAGATAGGATTACTCTATCCATCGTTAAAAGACTTTGGAAACGTATGCACATGGCAAGAATGCAATACTTTGAAATCATAGGATTGTATCATGTGTGGGATTTTGCTTGCCTTTGCATGTTGATGCCTAAAGCAGAACTTCAGGTTCATCTGCTTGACTTGTTCATCGATAACCTTCAATGGTATTGATCTTGATATTCAATCTAGAACTCGATCTCGGTGCTCACATCAACTCTAAGGTGTACTGCTAAGAAGCAGGAACACCGGAAAGGAAAGCAACAATTAACACATGGCATCGATACAATGCTCAAGCAATGATGATAATATGACAAGTTAAATGGAGCTCAAATGAAACCCTAGGGCATGCTTGGTAATTTAAGCGGCTTCCAAGGGGTACAAACCCTAATTCAGGGAAACCCCAGATGCATATGAAAGGGGTTATTTTGTTCTTCTAATTAAACTTGTCATGTAAGTTGATTAACAATACATGATTATCAGTATATCGTGTAGATGTTATTTTTCTGAACATTTTGATATATTATACATATATTTCTGACTTAAAATGAATTAGTTATGTTTTTTCGCAATTCTAATCCATTTTTAAATCATTTTAAAACAATTGAACATTTTTTGAATTTATTAAATTATTTTCCAGCTGGCCCCACATGTCAAACTTTTATTAATTTCAAAAATCATTTCTAAAAAGAATAAAATCTTGACTGACAAGGCCCACCTGTCAGCATTTTCATTTAATAAAACAATTACAGAAATGACTAAAGAAAATAAAAAGGCTCTATGACGCCAGGCTGACGTCATGCTGATGTCAGCAATGGTGCTCCTCCCAGATCGAGGCGGGGCTAGTGACAGAGGCGATGCGGGGCTGCAGAAGTGGGTACGTTCGACGCAGACTGAGGTAGGCCAAACATTGGCGACGCCGCTGAGAAATGGTCGCCGAAGCAACATCCATGACGTCCGCCAATGACGGCAAGCGGCGGTGCACGGCGACAGGGCGACAGGGAGCGAGAGAGAGAGAGAGCATGGAGAGGTGCTAGAGAACTAGTGGCTCACCACGAACATGATGGAGGGGTTGGGGAGGCGAGGCGAGCTCGGACGGCGATGAATCGGCGACGGCAACGGCGGTGGCCGATGGTGGCTCGAGCTCGATTCCAGCGAGCACGAGGCTCCCTGGCTTGCGTGGATGCACGAGGACGATGAGGGCGTAGAGGCGGAGCTCCCGGGACAGACGGCATGGCTTGGGGCGGTCCAAGGCGACGACGACGAGCGAAGGCCGCGGCTAGGGTTTCGGCACGCGGGAGACAGAGCAAGGGAGAGGGAGAAGTGGCGTTAGGGTTCCTCCGTGGTGGCATGGCGGGGTCTTGTAGGCGCTCGGGGGAGTCAGTGGTGCGCATCTTGGCGCGGCCGCGGCGGTGGACGGCGAGCACGGCGACAGCGAGGAGCTTCCTCTGTCGGGGATGAAGACAGCGACAGGGTTTCGAGGCTGAAGTGGTATTAGGCTGGCTGGGCCGCACTTGGGCTAGGCTGGGCTGTAGCAAAGCAAGGGCAATGGGCTCCTGGTGGCTGCACGCGAGCGGCAGAGAGTAGGAAAAGGAGATGGGCTCGGCCTAGGTTAGGGTTAGGGCAGGTTTTTATTTTTGGAAAACCTTTTTCTGTTTTTCTTTTCTCTTTTGTAATTTAAATTAATTTCTATTTTGTATAGTTTAAAAATACTAGAGCCTTTTGTAAAACTAGAGAAATATTGTGGGGCCCTTTTAGTCCATTTGGGATCCACTTATTTTGTAATTTTTGAAATTCAATCTATTTTTACTGTGTTTGAGAGGAAGAAGGAAACTATGGTTTAGGATTTCCATTATTTTCTTCACATGCATTTTAAGAGATGATACTCATGGATGCACAAACAAAGTCCTAATTATGATTAACTAAAACAGGGGTGTTACGGAGGCGCTCGTGCATGGCTTAAAGGTGGCAAAATAAATTGGTATATGTCGGATTACGTGTTTTGGAGATTCAAATTTGGTGATACAACAAGTTTCTGGCCATTGGGACGCGCTAGATGCAAACATTGCTCTTTATAGGTTTCACATCCAAAAAATATGTGTCTACTTTAAGGGATGCGAATTCCATCATGTACCAAGAGCTAACAATGAAGCAGCCGACATGTTATCTAAACTAAGCTCATCTAGGCAAGGTTTTTACTGGCCAAGTGCTTTGGAGCAAGTCGCGGAACTAGTAAGAAAATGTAATGGTTGTCAGAGGTATGCCACCAAGACACATATGCCAATGTCAGAGATCAAAACTACACCAATCACTTGGCCATTTGTTGTGTGGTCCTTGGATATGGTTGGACCATTTAAGCCGGCTAAGGGAAACATGACTCACATATTAGTCATGGTGGACAAGTTTATGAAGTGGATTGAAGTAAAGCCAATAAGAAAATGTGATGGAGCTACTGCCGTGATGTTCCTCAAAGATATCATTCTGAGATACGGCTATCACACAATATCATAACAGATAATGGTACCAACTTCACCGAAGGAGATTTTTCCAGATTCTGCTGAGATAAGAAGATTCGGCTAGACATTGCATCAGTGGCCCACCCCGCATCAAACAGATAAGTGGAAAGATCCAACGAAATAGTTTTGTTAGGGATAAAACCCCGGCTCATTGAGCCGCTGCAAACATCAGCGGGGTGCTGGATAGAAGAACTAACAACGGTATTATGGAGCTTGAGAACAACTCCAAATCAATCAACAGGCTACACACCATTTTTTCAGGTATATGGGGCAGAAACTGTACTACTGGCCGACATAGAGCATGACTCGCCTAGGGTCACCCAATACAAAGAAGCCGAAGTGCGGGAAGCCCGGCAAATTGATGTTGATCTTCTGGAAGAAGCAAGAGAATTGGCCTTGTCCAGATCTGCCGTTTATTAGCAAAATCTCTAACGCTATCATAGCCGAACAGTGAGCCCCTGAGTTTTCTGGAAAGGAGATCTAGTACTTCGGCTGGTGCAGTGCACCGCCGGCATGGACAAATTGTCCCCCTATGGGAAGGACCATTAATTGTAAGCAAAGCACTACATAATAATGCATACTATCTCATTGATGCCCAACCACAGGAGAAGAACAAGGCAGACAGGTCCGGCGAGGAATCGAAGCAACCATGGAATGTAGCTCTACTTCACCTGTTTGACACTTAACAAAAGTGTATGTATCCCCAAAGTCTCATATGTCAGCCTATATGTCGACATTGAGCCTATCAATGAAATCTCGGCACCTCGAACAGAAACTCGGGGACTACCTTAATAATAGTTGTCTTTTCTGTATTTACTTTTATATGTCGGCTGGGTTAAATTACTTATACCTTAGCCGGGTTAGTACTATGTCAGCACCAAAAGCTAACTCTTCGACTTGCTGCTGTCCAACAAGAATTGGCTTCATCGTAAGGAAGATAACAAGTTTGGAATTGCAGGGCATATGAAAAACGACTAAGGAAAAGAAACGTAATCGAGCTGACATTTTTTTTCTGGCTAACCCATGTATTTACTTTATCTTTATTATATTAAGTTTTCTTGAGCAAATCCTTTAAGTTTCAAGTGCTGGTAGATCAATTTTTTGAAACTCGGACTGGTAAGTCAAATGCTGAATCAAGGTAGACGCGAGCCGAATCACTAAATTGAGAGAACAAGAAAAAGAAACTCGAGGACTTCTCCCAAGTTAAACCGGCATAAAACATGAGCCGTGCCAAAATAGCACATTGTTCATTACATTTGCACCCGACATACCGGTGATTTAACAAATTTGTAAGTTTTGGTCACTCAAGGAGCAGCAACATCTGAAGTATCTGCAGTAGGAGGAGGAGGGAAGTTATCCTCGGTGCGGGGAGCCTCAGTTTCAGCTTCGTCGGCCGGATTAGCTTTGGCATCCTCGATGTCCTCGATTTCCTCGGCGTAATCCGAACCTTCCTATTCTTCATCCTCAGCGGCGTCTCCTTCGACATTTTGATCATCGACGACTTCGAGGAATCTCGACTCCTCGTTCCATTCATGCAAATGGGCATGTTGGATGAGGTCATAGGCGCAAGCTTTGCGCTGGACGATGCAGTCTGGGTTATTGGTCCACTTCGATCTGGTGCGGAGGTGACCAAGTACTTCGAGATCAACACCTTCGTACCAGGAGGACATAAAGGATAGTGTCGTATTAGCTCCAGCTCGGGTGGCAGATTCTCGCCATAAGCTGAGTTGGATGTCATTTTCTTGGAGTTTCTCGATCAACGGGGCAACTCATGTTGGATCAGTTTCGCCGAGCCACAGAGTATAGAAAGTATGGATGGCATCCTGCAGGAGATCTACCCCGAAGATCTTCATGGGTTCAATGCAGGCCACAAGGCCAGCCAAGGATTCCTCAATGGTTATATCTTCCATGATAGGCCCATCTCTCTTTCTCTTCTCCTGGATCTTGCTAATGGCGACATCGGAGCAGGCTTTGGACTAAGGGAAATCCTCTGAAAACACAAACAAAAGTAACTCAGAAAAGGCAAAAATCAAAGTAACCTCGACACCATGAAACAAACTCCGCACAAAGGAACTTACTGGCTATGAGGCCATGAATCTGGGTCAGTTGGGCCAACCAATCTTCTTGGCTTTTCCGGAGTTCCTCGAGGGCGCTGTGCAGAGAGTCAACTTTTGCTTCAGACAATTGGAGAAGCAAATGCTTTTATCAAGTCGGCCCATGAGCTGAATCTTGGCATCAGAGAACTCCTGGTATAATATTTCGAGCTCAGTCTTATGCCGTTGATGAAGCTTCTCATTCTCGGCACGAAGTCGGATGATCTCATCATCTTTTTCCTTCAATCGGGCCTGATGTTGTCCTGCTTGTTCGAGAAAATGGAGCATCATGTCAGGCAAGGGCACGCTATCTTGAAGAGACATTGGAATAAGTTTTTGACCTGGCAGAGCCAAGGTATAATTATCTGCCTAGTCAAAATAAAAAAGACAAAGGATGGGGGTGAAAGAATAATACCTTTCATCTCAGCTAGCTTCTTCCTCAGCGCCTGGTTTTCAGTTTCCATGTTGGTTGTGAATTCCAAATCACAAGTTAATCCGGCAAGCCAAAGATGAACAAAAAAAAGAATATGAAAGAGGAAACTTTACTTTTCTTCTTCAGCTCGGGTAGCAAGGCCTTATCCTTTGAATAAATCTTGTTATGTGCATCCATAGGCCATTGAATTTCGGCGGTGCGACAATTAGTGGTGATCTGCAAAGTAAAATGTTATTTCAAGGATAATAAGAAAAACCAAAGCTACTCAAGACTTGGGCCAAGTGGAACTTAACCCGACTCTAGGTGAGTGGATATTTGAATTTACTCAAGACCCGGGCCAAGTAGAACTTAACCTGGCTCTAGGTGAGTGAATATTTGAAGTTATTCAGATCCGGGCCAAGTAGAACTTAACCCGGCTCTAGGTGAATGAATATTTGAAGTTATTCATATCTAGGCCAAGTGAAACTTGACTCGGCTCTAGGTGAGTGAATATTTGAGGTTATTTAGATCCGGGCCAAGTGGAACTTAACCCAACTCTAGGTGAGTGAATATTTAAAGTTATTCAGATCCAGGCCAAGTGGAACTCAACCCAGATCTAGGTGATTGAATATATGAAGTTATTCAGATCCGGGCCAAGTGGAACTTAACCCGGCTCTAGGTGAGTGAATATTTGAGGTTATTCAGATCCGGGCCAAGTGGAACTAAACTCGGCTCTAGGTGAGTGAATATTTGAGGTTATTCAGATCCGGGCCAAGTGGAACTTAACCCAACTCTAGGTGAGTGAATATTTAAAGTTATTCAGATCCAGGCCAAGTGGAACTTAACCCGGCTCTAGACATTTGTATATTTGAAGCTATTAAGGAATTACACAAGTTTTCTAAGAGCATCCGACCGAGTAACAAGTTACTCCCTCGGAGGCTCGGGGACTAGAGGATATATCTATAAGTACTTATGCATATGTAAAGGAATGGCTGAAAAGTTTACCTCCATGATTTTGCTGGCAATACCAATGGCCTTGGCAGCTGTATTTATTTGAGCACCAATGTCTGCCGGACCAAAAATTTCTAGGTTACCGCTGACGTCCACATATTCGGCCTTGTTCTAGTTATTAGCATATTCAGCAAGTGAGCCAAGGCCCCCACCACTAACAGTCTGAGCCAAGACCAATCCTTTCTCATGCACAGCCTTGCGTGCGGCCTAGGAAGCGGCTAGACAAAGATGCAGCACGAGTTGCTTGTTCGGAGTTGGGCCAGAGGTAGAGCTCCCGTTTTGCATCATGGACGCTAAGATGCATTGTCCGGACCTAGCCTTTGATCCCTTGGCAACGACTTTGGTGACCTCAGTGGGCTTGGCCTTGGTCACGCCGGAAGCTTTCTTGGCGGCCGGCTTGACTTGCTGCTGAGGAGATGATGGTTGCGCTCCAGATGAAGAAGTTGGTGCAGAAGATTTGCCCTTAGGGCTAGTCTGAGTCTAGTCTTCTCACCGAATCTGGGTAGACTCGGACGAGGCAGGGGGGAACTTGAGAACAAGAACTTGGAGCTAGAGCTGGACCTAGTTGAGGTTGAGCTTGAGTCGGTGCCATGGTCACTAGCACCTCGGCAGAAACTTTCTCCGTGCAGATGTTACTAGCACCATCATCAACTTGTTGCTGCTAAGAAAAAGATGCACTGGGCTGTTCTGACATGGTCATGTCCTCGGGGGAACCACCTCCGTCTGTACCGACATTGCTTTCCTCTTGCCGAGATGGGCGAAGATTCGGCGCAGTGGCAGAGCACTCCCGGATGGGGCTCGGGGTAGGAGCATCCTCATAGCGAGGAGAAGAGGGATCAACCCAAAGAGGTGAAGCTATGCTGTAACCACTCTGATTAATATCTTTGGCAGCTCTGTCGAGTCAAATGGGGACAATTATCAAGTTAAAGAAAGAGAGAAACAAGAAATACATATGAACAAAATTATGTTACTCAAAGGATGAGGAAGGAAAAGAAGAGCTTACCCGGAAGAAGTAGGTGGTTCCTTGGGATTTGGAGCTCTCCGGATGGTGGCCTTAGTCGGAGGCTTGCTAGCGGCTTTGTTGCTGGATTTCTTCTGTCTTTTCCCGGACTTGTGTGGCTCGGATGAAGGAGCCGAAGTAGCGGCCCGTTTCTTCACCGAGGCAGGAACAGGTTCACCCACAACAAGAGGAGGATTGGTGTGGACCTGACCGGCCAGTTTAGCTAAAGTTGAATCAACCGGAAAAGCATATGAGATAGGCACCAAATCAAGTACCTCAAGAACTTCACAATCATCCTCATCGTCATCCGGCCAATCCCTTAAGATAGAGGTCTTACCAGAGGATCGTTTGGGGCCAGGGTCCAGAACAGGCAGGAACATTTTAGAATCTGGCTCTTTCGTATCCGAGGCATCGTGATCCTTCCCCCATTTAAGGGACGGGTCCACGCCATCCTCAATTGTTTGTTGAAGAAACATCTGAAAGGAATATTGCAAAAGGATCAAGTAAATGATATTGTCCGACATAACATATAACTCAGAAAAAATACTCGAATAAGAGATATACCATGGGAGCTGGCCTATCTTGGTTGTAGTGCTCAAAACCCCACTCCCAATCCTCAGTAATTTGAGTCTTGAAGATAGCCTTAACTTGGCAGAAAATCTGAGAGTCGGAGAGCTCAAATGACGAAGTGCGGTTGGGGTCGAGGTGCCCGCTCATATGGCAAAGCTTGTGATGCGATGCTGCAGCGGGGAGATTCGGCTACGGATGAAAGTGATCATTATATCCTCGCCGGATAACCCCAGCAGATTTAGCTCGGTGACACGCTTTTGTATCAAATCAACCAAAGTTCTAGACTTCTTCGGGATCGCTCCATTTTGTCCTGTCATGGACACCGAGAGAGAAAGGAGGCAGTCGAACCTTGTCCTCCGAGCTATCGTTCTTCACATAGAAGAACATCTTGGCCCATCCCTTGCAGGACTCCAAGACGGTAACACGGGGAAAGATAGACCCTTCCGAGGTGAGATGGAAGTCGTCCCACACTGGTTCAGATATTTGTCGGCAGAACAAAGCTCCTTATCTAGAATAACATTGGCCCGAAAGCCGAAGAACTTGAACCAGATGCGAACGGTGGGCCATAGGCCGAGGTACGCCTCAACCCCGAAAGCGAAAGTAGAGAGAGAGGTGATGGAATTATCCAGAAGATGGTGGGGTTGAAGAGAAGAATTACTGAGAAAGTCATGGAAGAAGTTACTTATGGGTAGGCCGAATCCGCGTTGGAAATGAGAGAGGAAAACAAGAAACTCACCCGGATTGGGAGATGGAACAATCTCTTGGCAGGGGAGGCGACAACTAACCCCGACGGGGATGTGGCGGGACCGAATCAACCAATCGATGTCATATTGGCAGACCCAGGAACCGGCCCAGGCGCCACGCTCATGGGCGTCACTGCCCTCTTCATGTTCCTTGACGACAACAACTTCTTGAGGAATCTCCAAGTCCCCGCCCTCACAAATCCAATCAGAAGCAGGGGAGAGAGATCTTGACTGGCGCGGCCCCATGGTGGATACGAGCGGAGGAGCTATGGCAGATAAAGCAACAACAGAGCGAGACAACGGCATCGCTGTCATTAAGCAGAAGTGGTGGTGGCAGTAGTGTTGCGTAGAAGAGGAAGAAGAACAGGCAGAGAGAGGGAGCAAGCGGGGAAATGGCTAAGGGTCCACCCCTGCTCCCCTATTTAACCACTCCCCAAGTGGGGTTAGTGGGATTGCGTGGTGATGCGGGCCACACCATATGGCCGAGTATTTCACCGGATCAGCCAATCATCAACGAGCCACAGAGAAGGTCACACAGTGCAGCGAATCACGTGACACGACGTGTTGTTGTGGTTATCAAAGGGGCACCAGGATGTGATGTTTGCACAGTTATTCCTGGCTACATGCACATTAACTGGCACATGCCCTCAAAATGAGGCAAAGTAATAATTACCCTCCATGTAGGACGTGGGGAAGTGTACACGAGGAGGAAGGAATCTAAGTGGGTAAACCGGATATGAGAGGATAACCCGTCCAACAAGGAGTACCTTGGAATGATCCAAGGGAGGTCAAAGGGAACACCAAGTCACAAAAGTAAGTGTGTCGACATAAGAGTACCTCAGCGAGAAAGATAAAGAATTTAGTTGGTTGAACCTATTGTGGCCTTATCAGCTGAAGTTGTTAAGACTACACCAGCTTCGAGGACTAATGTTGGGGGGATAACCCTGGGTAGGGCCAATCCGGGGTATCACGGTAGTGTTAGCTGAGGTACGGCAAGGTCTAAGCAGGAGTTGGCCAAGTTACCTCAAGGCAATCCAAGTTACGGTAGACCCCGCCCGGACGGTGTTCACCCAATGTTACCTCGGCCGACATAAAGTGTATGTCGACACCTTCATTATAACTTGTTTGTAGGTACGGTCAGGGTCGAGTTAACCAGGCAACAACCGGGTTACTACTTGGCTTACAAGAGAAGGAAGGAATCTCCTTGGTCAATGCTTTTCTCTCTCCACTGTAATGTGATCGTAGATGACATAGAGGAGGACCAGCGAGTGCGGGGCGATAAAGGTGACGTTACCAGACCATTCTTGGTCGGGTGACACGGCGCCACAGAGGCTTACGCGAGAGGCTCATAGAGGCATACACCATGGGTCCAGAGCATCTTACAAAGGGAAAAAGAGGCGCACCACTTTGCTATTTTGGGAGAGGCATATTTGGGGAATATTCCTTCCACGTATGCCCTAGCTTGTAACCTGGCCTCCCCTATATAAGGAGCACCAGGATCTCCATAGAGAGGGTCGATCATTTTTACTAAGGGAAGAGCCCTAGAGAGGAGCGTGGGTAGTAGAGAAGTACATATTCCTCCTCCCCACGAACAGCTCAAGGATTACTTGTAGTCCTCCATTGATCTAGTGAATACAACTCATCTGTGTGTGGAATCACCATACTATCCCTCCCTGGATACCTCTAGCATACTTTGGCCCCATCTTTAGCCTATACATGGCATATACCGTGCCACCACCATGACAACAATTGTAAGTTTCTCATCTGATCAACACTTTATTTTCTGAAATTCATGGTTGAATTTCTCACATTGACTATCTAGATGAGTTCATTATATTTTGAGATTATTTTTGATTCGTCACATTAGGATTTGTAATTTCTTCATGTCATTGTTTGTTTCTATGTTAGAAACCTGATGCCTATAGTTTTTCTTTAAAATTTTGTAGCACAATGAACATTGGGAAGATTTTCCGGTCTGGCAAGGGCGCGGGAAGATCAGGGACCTCAGGCACCACTAGGAAGCTGGGTTCAAATAAGAGTTTCTTGGAGGGAGACAACTTGAGGGCATCCATGAACAAGGACTACGAGAGGGTGAGCGAACGCAAGGTTATACCCACTAAGTGGGTGAACCGTGATTTCCTCTCCCCCAGGGCCTACTGGAAGACTTTGAGAAGATGACCGTGAACGTTGGCATGGTTCCTTTCTCCTACCTCTCCACTCAGACCTTCATGATCACCATGTACGAGTTTCTTTCATCATTACATGATGACCTTGGGACCCAAGAGCATCATTGCACTGTAAGTTTTGTGCTCAATGGGCAACCCCACAACCTCACCTTTTATCAATTTTGTGATTGTTTTGGGTTCTCTTATGAGGGAGAGCTCGATACCACTGACGATGTCCTCGTAGAGGCAATGCATGCTTGGGAACAAATTTCTTTCCATAGGAACACCGATTATTTTCATAACAAGAGCGCCACTATCCAGAATCATACTATTCGCTACTTCGCCACCTTCTTGGTGAATTCTTTTTTGGAAGGGAGATACCGAGGCAATGGCAGGCCCCGAGATAAGTATAATTTATATGGCCATCCATCCTGAGATGGAGCATAGGGTAAACTTGGGTGGTTTGCTCATCTAGCACTTCCGCCTCTAAAGGTCATCTCCCTCGGGTAACATTCATTATGGAGGCTTGATCACTCAGATCGCCTACGCAAGCAAATTTGGCATGCCGCGTGAGAAAGTTGTGGCTAGCAGTAAGGAGTTGGATGACATCCACATGGCTAGCACCAAATTCATGGGGGTTTATAAGCCCCAATGCTCTCTTTGTGCTTATCAGTTTTATTTTGAGCCTAATGGTGACCTCCACCAAGTTTTGCTTCCATTTGTCCAAGCTTTTGGTCTGCTAGGAAAACAGCGTTGGGTCCTCAATGAGGAGGAATTCCAGGAGGCAATGATCTCCTCGGGGAGGATTGTGCCGCTAGGAGGGAATCCCAACTGGTAGAACGCATCTAGTAGCTAGCAGTAGCAGGAGTATGGTGGGCAAGACTAGAACACCATGGGCTGGGATGACTATGATCAGCAACATCAACATCAACAACCTTTTCCCCAGTACCAACAGCAAGGTATCCCTCCGCCTCAGCAGGGATTCAACTATGTCCCGAGGAGTGACTTTGACCAGGTGGTGCATCACATCGACAACGTAGAATATAGGTTGCACGATGTGAACGCTAACATCATAAAACCTCACTCAAGACTTCACCTCCTTCATGACTGACTTCCCGAACCTCTATTTGTACTTCCCATACTAGCAACCGCCACCCAATGATGGCGGCGATAATTGATCCAAGATAGGCTAAGAGCCTAAGCTTGGGGAGGTTGAACCCCTCCCCACCTTTTGCATTCATATTTTTTGATCTTCTTTTGATTTATTTGTTTCTCTTCTAGTACATGTTTCATTTCAGTTTGCATAGATAAAATAAAACCCAATAATATTAGACTAGTTTTATCTTGATTTGTGTGAAGTTCTCCTGGCCCTTGTTAATTTTTCAGCAGGTTATTCACTTCTAGTGACTTAGCTATAGAGACGAACGCAAGGAGTTGACCCAAGAGGGAGATGAGCAAGCAAGAGGGAGTACCACATTCCTATTTTCCCTCTTTTTTTGTAAGTTTATTCATGAACATACTGTGTTTGTTTGGTGGCACTTGAGTTCCACTCGATGCTTAGCTCATTATCTTTTAGGACTTAATCACAAGGTTAATGTCACTACTTTGTTTTCGACTTATGACAATTAAGATCGGTTAGAAAAACAACCCATTGTATTAAATTCCAATATTGTGAGAACAAGAAAAGTGTCTTTTGACTACTTTGGTGCCATGTTTTTGTCTTAAGGGTTTAATCTTACTGGTACTCAACCCCACATCCTAATGGTTTGACTTGATAATACCTGCTGAAAAGAATTGTTTGATCAAACGAACATTTTACGATGATTGAGGGAGATGCCAAACCTACTTTGTTCAGCTAAAAATAGATACTTTATTTGAAAAATATTTATGATAGTACCCAAACTTTATGGAACCAACAACTCCTATGGCCTACAAATGATCTTGAGTTCATCTCAGATTTCGGTTATGACTTGGTTACACATTTGTAGCATTCCTGCGATGGGCAAAATTTTAGTTGCATGGGCCCAAGTACCTGAGCAAAAAGTGAACCGTCATCAAGATATGGGCCTAAAATATTCGATCCTTATGAGAGTATTGGTATCACCTCACCACCTAAAAAAATCTAGAGTTCTTGAAAAACAAGGAAGATATGGGGTGTTAGATAGCCACAATTTTCGAAGTGAGTGTTAATGAAAATATCTAAGTTTATCCTTCTTTTGACATATACTTGTGCACCCTTAATTTTACAAAAGCATCCTTATTTAAAAATATTTTTACTCTCATAAAGAGGAGCGTGGAAAAGAATTGACTCACAAGCCTAACCAAATTTTTGGCAGTCTCTTTTGAGTTTAAGAACTATTAGCTAGTGAGTTACTTCCTGTTAGGAAGCGAACACAAGTGAAATTGTTTAGATATATTATGCTCATGTTTAAGGTCGCAGGATTTGTGATGGTGGAATATGATACAAACTTGAACTTGTGAATTTTTCCCCCTTGATTCAATTTCTCGTTATTCTTCATTATAGCTTTGTCACTCGAGGGCGAGTAACAACTAAGCTTGGGGAAGTTGATAGATCCAAATTTCAACACTTTTTATCATTGATTTTCCTTTGGTTTACCATACCTTCGATCCAGATTCACATATGTAGTATAATAGCTTTTTCCCTAGAAGACCTAGGTTTAATTGAACCTCGGAAAGCAATGCTAAGAGGTAATACAAAGGACACATCTGCAAGAGTTTGTTTGATCATTTTACCTTAGTTTATCACAACAATCTAGTTTACTTTATAATGGGTTTGAATCAATGGATGAAAATAGGCCAGGGTTGAAGATCCACCTACAGCTGCACATCAAATGGGATATGAGATAATAATAAGCATAGTCATGTATAATGTTTGAATGGAGATAATCTCTTGTGGGAAACACGCCCTAATATTCTAGAGCCCCCGTGATGTAGCGGGCATAGCAATAGACTTTTAATACAACCGAGTGCACACCGAAGCCACGGGTTACAAATGATTATTAAGTGTAAAACAAAGATCAAAGATTTAAGTGGTGATGTTGTTGTTGATCCCGAATAGGGCGCTAAGAGAAGACCGTAGTACCCTTTTTGTCAGTGAAGTTCCTATGAAATCGCTGCTAGCCAAGTATCTCACCTCAAGCCTTTATTAATATATGGGATCTTGGGTACCTACAAGTCCACAGATCGAGACAAGAGACGAAGAAATAAAAGATACAAATCACAATTGCAAAAAAATACAATTATCCCATGATCTAGATGCACATAACCGCTGCGAGGTTTCACCCTAACCCATAGCCCATGAGGACTACTCACCCATAAAAAATAGATCAGAGATAGAAAACATCATACAAATACTTAGATTGAAATAAAATATTCTTACAATGGTCGCCAACTCACAAGGAGATCTAAAGTACAAAGCAATGGCTATGGCTAGTGGATGGATGGATGGTGGAACTGATGAAAAATGGATGAACAATGGTGTGGATCTCCTTTGGTGGTGCTGTGATGTAATCTGAGAATGGAGGCTCTCTGGCCGGCGGCTGGAGCCTCGAAATATATAGGCGTCTTCACGAATGTTGTAGGGTTTGACGAGATGAAGTCGTCGCCACCTAGTACGGGCGGGCTATATGGGCGGACTGCGCCCGTACTAGTGGTCGTTAACCATGCTGACGCCCTGGCATAGCTTCCCGATTACTTGGCCATGTGTACTTCCTCAAATCCTTCATTATGACTCCTTATTTCGCATTCAAAGCCGTAATTTCCTGCACAACATAAATCAAGGAGAGGATTTTCATATCTTTGCAATTATTAGTCATTAGTGGCAAGGATTGAGAGTTCCTTGGCAATTGCTTGACAAAAACAATGTTTAAACGAAGTGGAAGATGGCAAAAATCGAAACCGACAGTTTATTGGCGGGTTTCACTAGATTTCACCCTTTTACTAACGCTAACATCACAATTAGCAAAACCTTGGTTTCTTGTAATGGTTTTCACGTACGGAATATTTTTGGAAGATCTGATAGCATTTATGGGCTAATTACACCTGAAGAATCAAATCCCCAAATGAAGCCCCTTTCATTAGAGGCGTCCAGGGTCCATAACAACCACTGGTATGGTCGGGATGCGCCCGTATCATCCTCCCATACGAACCTTATTTGTCTTCAATATATCAATACAAGCAACTTTCGTGAAGTGGGCAGATGAAAAACACAACATAGCTGCCGCAAATACATTCAGAAGAGGAGAGATCAGATCTGAAGAAGGAAAAGAACACCGTCTCATTCTTCGACAATCCATAGCATCTAAATATTTAAATCCACCATCTGTACTTAGAGAGATAGGCACTTGTAAGATTAGGGTTTTTTCGTGGTGGTGTCACGGCAGATGCCATGTATAGGCTAAAGGTGGGAACTAATACACGCTAGGGGAATCCAGGGAGGGATAGTGAAGTGATTCTCCACTCAAGAGCTTGTATTGATTTCCTTCCAAGGTTACAAGTGCTCCTAGAGCTGTATTGGCGAGAGGAGGAAGAAGGAGCTCTCTTACTCTCACCCACAGATCTCACCTGAAACCCTAGACCTTAACAGAATCGTACAGAGACCAAAACAGCCAACCCCTTCTATAGAAGCCCTAGCCCCCCTTTTATAGGGGAGGCTCGGTTTCTGCCTAGGGCATACGTGGAGGCATATTCCTAAGAATATGCCTCCTCCCAAAGTGGTAAGCCGACCGGGGTGCTTTTTCCCCCGCGTCACACATGCTTTAGCTACGTGAGCCCGTGACGGTGCCCTCGTCAGCTGACACGGGCGTCGTCACGCTTGTCGGCCACGCCCCGGTGGTCCTGTCCTTGCTCGCTTCGCTCAGGCAGTGCGTACCGGGGCTCCTTTTGACCAGTGAGATTCCTTCCTTCTCCTAGAAGCTTGCTGTGACCCGGATGATGGTTCATCCAGCCACACCCTTTCCTGCATACAGGTAAAACATACACTTCCGACTTACCGCTTAAGCCGGATGAGGGCTAGTTAGGCGAACGCCCCCAGGTCCGGATTACCCCGTGATTCGGCCTGCCTTGAGGTGACCCAGCCAGCATCTGCTTTGGCCTTGCCGAACCTCGGCTAACTCGGCCTTTATACCCCGGCGTGACCCTACCCGGGGGTATCCCCCCAACATTAGTCCCCGAAGCTGGTGCGGTCTTAGCCGCCTTGGCCGCTAAGGCCACACCAGGTTCCATTTTGTACCCCTGTCGTTGTTGCCGAGTTACCTCTGTACCTCAGACGCTTGGATTTATGTTCCCTTCGCACATTGCAAGTTTTCACTTGCGGCCGGGTTACCACAGTTCCGTTCGGGTCTTACTTCCTTCTCTCGTACGCTTGCCCATGTGAAGGGTAATCATTATGTCGTCTTATTTTAAGGGGCGGTACAGTAACCGCCACAGTAATTGTCAGTTATCACTGTGAGTGGGTCACGTCACGCCTCCCTCTTCGTTTACCGCATCAGTGTGTCATGTCACAGGACTTTCTCCGCCCTGTGGCCTTCCGTGTGGCTCCTTACTGGTTGGTCCGAACGGGTAATACACGGCCACAACGTGTGGCCGGTCCACAGGGTGCGATCCCACTCACCCCTGGTGGGAGTGGTTAAATAGCGGAGGGGTGCGTCCCTTAGGATTTTCCCCCTCCGCACCCCTCTGCCCGCTGCTATTCCTCTTCGTCTTCCTCGCGACCGCGCCGCCGCCAGCACTGCCAAAAAGCAGCGTCACCGCCGCACTTCTCTGTTGCGCCTCTGCGTCACCGTCACTGCGACGCAAATCTCCCGCTACGGGTCCTCGTCAATCCAAGCCACTGTCCCCTGCCGCCTCTAGCGCCAGCGAGGGCTTCGAGGAGCAGATGGTGGAAGAAGAACTCGCCATTGCTAAGCAAGAGATGGAGGAGGACACCGCTGCTGCGAACCGCGGCGCATGGGCCGGCTCCTGGGTCTGCCAGGATGATCTGGACTGGCTCTACCGGACCAGACGCATCCCCGCCGGCGTCGCCGCTCGCCTCGCCTCCGCCGAGCTAGCTCCTTCACCCAATCCCGGGGAGTTCTTTGTGTTCCTGTCTCACTTTCAACGGGGCTTCGGACTCCCGGTGAGCGATTTCTTCCACGATTGGCTCAGTACCTACCATCTCTAGCCACACCATCTTCCAGCCAACGCCATTACTTCTCTCTCTGCCTTTGCTTCTACAATCGAAGGCTACGCCGGATTATGGCCCACGAAGGAGCTGTGGATCCGGTTTTTCGCCCTTCGTCGCAACATTATTCCCGACATTCACACTGATCCGGAGGACAAGCGGCTCACTCAGTTCGGAGCGGCCTCCATCTCACCCCGGAGGTTCTCTATTTTCCCCCGGGTCACAGGGCTAGAATCCTGCAAAGGGTGGGCCCGGACATTCTTTTACGTACGGAACACGGGCACTGAAGATTTGATCCGGTTGCTCCCCTATACACCGGGTCCGCCGAACCCGGATCTATGGGACGCCGTTCCCAGGAAACCTACGGCCCTGGCCAACCAAGTGAACAAAAGGTTCGCGGAGCTAAAGGAGCTCGGGTTGCGCAACGAGGATGCAATGATCACTTTCATGCGCAACCGAATCTCCCCTCTCTAGAAGCGCACCGACAAGGTGTGCCATATGAGCTACGGCCGCGATCCCAACCGGACTTCGTCTTTCGAACTGAACAACACGGAGATCTTTCGCCGGGTGAAGGCTCTCTTCACCACTCACAAGGACTTCTCCTCTGACTACTTGGGGGATTGAGCATTTCTGCCGTGACCGGCTTCCTCCCGCGGTAAGTTTCATGCTGCAAACTTACCCTGGACTAATCACGTGTCTGTTATTGTTGCATTTTTGACTCGTTTGTTTACTCTTTTCCTCAGCTATTCCTTTAGCAGACGCTCGAGGACGGCACCGATCTGACCCTTAAGTGGGCACCGGACCGGGTGACTTCGGACGAGGAGGAGCCGGACCAAGAGATGTTTCTCCCCATGACCGACGCCACGAAACGACCCACGGGTAACTTCTCTTCTGCTAGAGATTGGCCCGATGATGAAGATTACTCGGATATCGAGATAATTGAACCCTTTGAGGTTGTCCCCCTTTCTTTTGCTTTTCGGCCATCAGCTCACCCCGGTGGTCATATCCACGAGGATCCTTCCCTCGCTACGGACGAGCTAGTTCCGGTGGCGTCGAACAAAAAGCGCGGGGCTTCTTCAAGCTCTTCCTTCGGACCTTCCCAGCCCATTAAAAGGAGAAAGAAGGCCCCAACACGAAGGGCTCGGAAACCCAGAGCAGCCGAAACCTCGGATGCGTAAGTCCTTCTTTCTTCTGTAACTTGTTCTTCCTTACTTCGTCGTAATTTTTCTTCTGACGTTACTTGATTTCACAGGGATCCGGTGGAGGTACCTCAAAGTGGATCCAGTATCTCTTCGCCTCTCCGGCCTAGCCCTTCACCCCATCGTGACGACGAGTCACGTCCGCTGAGCCCTATTCCGGAGAGCTCTGCGGCCGCTCCGGGTCATCCTAGAGCGGGGGGAACCGGCTTAGTCGGAGCAACGGCACCCACCACCTCGGCAACGCCACAACCAGCAGCCACTAAGGCTACCTCGACTTCAGCATCCGTTCCAGTATCAGTAGCCAAATCAGCACCATCTCCACCTCCGGCATCAGCACCCACTCCGGCTGCGAAAACATCAGCGCCGGCACCAAGTCCAGCAACGAGAGTACCAGCGCCCAGTTCCTCTGCATCTTCCGAGTCCTCTCAACCTCGGCAGGGAAAAACCGCTGCTACAGCTTCTTCTTCCCAGCAAGCCAAGGGCAAGAAGATTCAAGACGCTGCCAAGCCCAGTGCTGCCAAGCTTGGGCAACGCACCCTTGAGTCAATGCTCCCCAAGAAGCCATCAGCGGCAAAGGACGCGCCTGCCGAGCCAACCGAAGCCCAGCAGTTGGTTCTGCACACCAGCCCCGCCCTTGCCTTGGTGGAGAGGAAGGAAGCACATGCAAAGGGCCTGGTGACGCCCCATATGCCCACGGGAGAACGGTACCCTCCGAGCCTGATGGAGTTTGTCAAGAACTGGAACAAGGACAAGGTAGTCCAGGAATCTCATCTCTCGGAAAAGTTCGGTCCTGCCGAGTTTTCCGCTCAGATGAACACTGCCGCAAAGGCCATTAACCTCGCTGGACGAATGATGGAGGTACGTTGCTCTCTCCTTCGCAAATTGTAGATAATAACCATTAGGCCTCGAGCCTCTGGGGTAGTAACTTTTTACTCGACCGGATGCTCTTTTATAGAACTAACGTAGCTCCATGATAACCTCAAACATGCACACACCTACAGCCGGGTTAAGTTCCACTGGGCCCGAATTTTAGTACACTTTGAACATGCACACACCTAGAGCTGGGTTAAGTTCCACTTGGCCTGGATTTTAGTACACTTCGAACATGCACACACCTAGACCCGGGTTAAGTTCCACTTGGCCTGGATTTTAGTACACTTCGAACATGCACACACCTAGAGCCGGGTTAAGTTCCACTTGGCCTGGATTTTAGTACACTTCGAACATGCATACACCTAGAGCCGGGTTAAGTTCCACTTGGCCCGGATTTTAGTACACTTCGAACATGCACACACCTAGAGCCGGGTTAAGTTCCACTTGGCCCGGATTTTAGTACACTTCAAACATGCACACACCTAGAGCCGGGTTAAGTTCCACTTGGCCCAGATTTTAGTACACTTAGAACATGCACACACCTAGAGCTGGGTTAAGTTCCACATGGCCCGGATTTTAGTACACTTCGAACATGCACACACCTAGAGCCGGGTTAAGTTCCACTTGGCCCGGATTTTAGTACACTTCGAACATGCACACACCTAGAGCCGGGTTAAGTTCCACTTGGCCCGGATTTTAGTACACTTCGAACATGCACACACCTAGAGCTAGGTTAAGTTCCACTTGGCCCGGATTTTAGTACACTTCGATCATGCACACACCTAGAGCCGGGTTAAGTTCCACTTGGCCCGGATTTTAGTACACTTCGAACCTGCGCACACCTAGAGCCGGGTTAAGTTCCACTTGGCCCGGGTTTTAGTACACTTCGAACATGCACTAGGCTGACTTAAGTTTCTGTATCTCTTTTAGGTGACCACCAACCGCCGAAGTGCTGAATTCCAGCGCTTGTTGGATACGCACAAAAATCTTCGCACGAAATAGGCTGCACTCATCGCAGAGTACGAGAAAAGGGGTAAATTTCTTTCTTTAACGCTCCTTCATTTCCTTTCCACTTCCTTTGCCGAATTGATCTGATTGTTCGGTTTCCGCAGCTAGGGTGGAAGCTGAAAACAAAATAATGCAGAAGAACTTGGAGCAGATCAAGGGTACGTCCTTCTTGTCTGTCTTTACCGGGCTTTTCATCAGCTTACCTCCTTGGCTCGGCAAATATTCATACCTCGGCTCTGCCAAGCCAACACACGGTTTCAGCATTGCTTGAAGAAAGTGTGCATGTGCCTGACATGATGCTGCATTTTCTCGAACAAGCAGGACAGCACCAAGCCGAGCTGAAGAAGAAAGATGATGAGCTCGCCCTCCTCCGGACCAAAGATGATGACATAGCCAAGCTCAAAGCTGAAATGGCTAAGATGAAGGCGCAGCACCAAACCGAGCTAAAAAAGGCCGGCCAGGACTACATCGAAGAACGCGAGCGCCTCAAACTCCAAAATGCTAAGGACCGTGAACTTCTTCAGGAAGCCGAGGTCAAACTTGAGTCGGCAAAGACTGAGCTCGAGCAACTTCAGAAGAGGCGTGATGCTTGCATCAAGGAATTGACCCGGATTCACAGTCACATCTCACGTAATTTCTTTTCCTTTATCCTCCTTATTTCTCCGGGTTACTTCATATGCTTTGTTTTCTCAACTTTGTCCTTTGCCTTGTTTCCCAGGCCACTTTCCAGAGGGTACTGCTATTGCCAGTGCTGCTGTCGCCAATTTCCGTAGAGAAAGGGGTACTCCGGTCGCTGCTGAGGGTGAGAGCATTCCCTTTGACATGGAGGACCTGTTGGTCAGCCTGTCATCTCGCGTGGAAATCATCAAGAACTACGGCAGGGACCTCCTCGATGTTTCAGTCCGGGTTTTCAACGCCTTCTGGCTTGCCGATGATGCTCCGGAGAGAGTCACACAGCTCGCTGAAAGACTGTCGGAAATTGAGACCCAGCTCGACCTCTGGCGAGAATCCGCTGGACGCGCTGCTGCCGATACCATCCTTCACCACATTTTGACGTGGTATGAAAAGATAGATCTCAGCCTCCTCACACGCCTGCGCACTGGATCCAAATGGACAGATGATCCGGAGTGGGTAGCTCGGCGCCAGGCTTGCGCCCACTGCCTCATCGAATATGCCCCCATTCATGAATGGACTGAGGGTCCGCGCTTCCTGGAAGTCGCAGGTGAAGAGGAAGTGGAAAATGTTGAAGATGCTTCGGGTGAAGACGAAGAGGACACTGCCTCGGATAACGAAGAGGGCGACGATGATGCTGAACTTCCTCCCGCTGCTCCTTAAGTGAAAAACACTTGAAAATTTATGAGATCCCCGGTATGCCGGGTGAAATTGTATTCCTAACACATGTGATATTTTGATACTGAGTACTTATGCCGGATGAACTTGGGCGTAGTCCCCGAGTTTCTTTTTCTTGTTCGTTTAATCTTTTGGCTCGGATCGTGTCTACCTTGATTCAGTTTTACAACTTACGAATCCGAGCTTGAAAAATTGTCTTAACAATACCGTGAAACTTTTAGACTTAGCTCAAAAATAAAACTTCATAATAACTTGAAAATAAATACAGGGTTAGTCCGAAGAACAAACGTCGGCTCGAATAAATTCTTTTCCTTAGTCGTTTTTCATGTGCTACGCAATTCCAAACTTGTTCTCTTGCTTGCCATGAAGCCAATTCTTGTTGGACAGCAGCAAGTCGAAGAGTTGGGTTTTTGGTGCTCACACACTACTAATCCGAGCTAAGTAGAATAACTTACTCCAACTGACGCACAGAAAATAACAAACATTATTAAGGCAGTCCCCGAGTTACTGCTCGAGGTGCCAACATTTCATTGATAAACTCATTGTCGACATACATACCGACATATGAGATAACTCGGATACATTCACTTCTTAGCTCGGTGTAGAAAGGCCGAAGTAGAGCTATGTTCCATGTTCGCTTTGATTCCTCTCTGGACCTGTCCGCCTTGTTCTTTTCCTATGGCTTTGCATCTATAAGATAGTAAGAATCATTGTGCAATGCTTTGCTCACGATGAACGGCCCTTCCCATGGGGGGGGATAATTTATGCATTCCAGTAGTACGTTGTACCAACCGGAGCACCAGATCGCCTTCCCGGAAGACCCGGGGGCACACTTTCCGGCTATGATAGCGTCGGAGATTTTGCTGATATATGGCGGATCTGGACAGTGCTAGTTCTCTCTCTTCTTCCAGCAGATCAACAACATTTTGCCGGGCTTCTTGCACTTCGTCTTCTGTGTATTGGGTGACCCTAGGCGAATCATGCTCTATGTCGGCTGGTAATACAGCTTCTGCACCATATACCAGAAAGAACGGCGTATAGCCTATTGATCGATTCGGAGTTGTTCTTAAACTCCACAGTACCGCTGGTAGTTCTTCTATCCAGCACCCCGCTGATCTTTGCAGCGGCTCAATGAACCGGGGTTTTATCCCGGATAATACTAATCCGTTGGATCTCTCCACTTGCCCGTTCGATGCGGGGTGGGCTACCGATGCTACGTCAAGCCGGATCCTCTTATCCCGGCAGAAACAAGCAAATGCTCCTTCCGCAAAATTTGTGCCATTATCAGTTATGATACTGTGTGGATAACCGTACCTCAAGATGATATCTTTGAGAAATGTTACGGTCGTAGCTCCATCACATTTTCTTATAGGCTTTACCTCAATCCACTTCGTAAACTTGTCCACCATTACCAGAATGTGGGTCATATTTCCCTTTGTTGGTTTGAACGGGCCAACCATATCCAAGCACCATACGGCAAATGGCCAAGTGATTGGGATGGTCTTGAGTTCCGACATTGGCATGTGTGTCTTGGTAGCGTACCTCTGAGAACCATTACATTTTCTCACCAGATCTTCTGCTTGCTCTAAGGCATTTGGCCAGTAGAATCCGTGCCGGAAAGCTTTTTCTACCAAGGCTCGGGATGAGGCGTGATGCCCGCATTCCCCCTGATGTATATCTCGGATGATTTCAAGCCCTTCTTCCGGGTCAACACACCGCTGGAGTACATTGGTCACGCTTCTTTTGTATAACTCGGAATTGATGATCGTGTAGGCCTTTGCCCTCCTCTGTGTTTGCCTGGACAGCACCTCCTCAGTGGGTAACGTTCCATCCTTTAGGAATTGAAATATAGGCAGTGCCCAAACCGGTATTGGCCGCACGGGGAACACGTCCTCGTCAATCTCCATCTGATCCACCGGCATAACTTCAACCGGACCATGCTGAGCAGTCCCCGGGTCTTGCGAAGCAGTCCTCGGGTTTTGCGAAGCAGTCCTCGGGTTTTGCGCACCACTTCCTGTGTCAACGTCCATGGGCACAGCTCCGGATTCTGTGTCCCCCGGGACGTAGATTGACTCGGACTCCGGGGATGGCCTGATGGATGGTTTCTTGAGGTGCTCTAATGGTACACCCGGTGGAATTGCTTGTCTGGTTGACCCGAGCTTCGACAGCATGTCGCCAGCCTCATTTTCCACCCGGGGTACATGATGAAATTCGCATCCCTCAAAGTAACCAGAAATCTTCTGCACATGAAATATGTATAG
This sequence comes from Avena eriantha, assembly GCA_910589775.1. Classification (NCBI taxonomy): domain Eukaryota; kingdom Viridiplantae; phylum Streptophyta; class Magnoliopsida; order Poales; family Poaceae; genus Avena; species Avena eriantha. Next base: position 537,641,684 of record OU342743.1, on the reverse strand, counting down.
TGCCATGTTTGGATCAAGGGCGTCCCATACTCTGGACACTTGCTGCACCACCAAATCCGAGTCGCCAAAGCATATAATCCGACGTATACCAATTTCTTTTGCTACCTTGAGCCCATGCACAAGTGCTTCATACTCAGCGACATTGTTTGATGCGGTGAAGTGGATCTGCAGCACATATCTCAACTGGTCCTTCTTTGGTGACGTGAGTACAACTCCGGCACCTAGCCCGGTTTTGGTTTTTGATCCATCAAAGTGCATCCGCTAATAGTTCGGATCCGGAAGCGGTGGTTCGTACTGTACCTCGGCCCAGTCCATGAAAAAGTCCGCCACAGCCTGAGACTTGATGGCTTCTCTCTGGTCATACTGCGGAGCATAAGGAGCTAGCTCAACTGCCCATTTTGCAATTCTGCCGCTTGCATCCTTGTTACTCATTATCTCGGATATAGGGGCCTCACATATGACCCGAATGGGATGCTCCTCAAAGTAGTGCTTCAGTTTCTTGGCGGCCATGTACACGCCATACGCAACTTTTTGATAATGTGGGTAGTTCTGCTTTGAGGTTGACAACACTTCACTCAAATAATACACCGGCCTTTGCACCGACTTACCTTCCTCATCACGCTCCACCACTATCACTACACTTACAACTCGGTTGGTTGCGGCTATATAGAGTAACATTGGCTCCTTTGATAGTGGTGAGGCTAGCACTGGTGCCGTGGCTAACATTTTCTTTAGGTGGGCAAAGGATTCATCAGCCTGCGGTGTCCAAATGAACTTATCCGACTTTTTCATGAGTTGGTAAAGAGGCAAAGCCTTCTCTCCCAGCCGATATACAAACCGACTTAACGAGGCAAGGCAACCTGTGAACTTCTGAACATCGTTAAGACACTTCGGCAGTTCCATTCATTCGATGGCCCGGATTTTGGTTGGATTAACTTCGATACCTCGGCTAGAAACTAGAAAGCCGAGCAATTTTCCAGCCGGGACACCGAAGGTGCATTTTTCCGGGTTAAGTTTCATCCGGAACCTTCTAAGGTTTGCGAATGTCTGCCTGATATCATCAAGGAGCGTTTTGCTTTCCTTGGTCTTGATAACCACATCATCCACGTACACCTGTACATTTTGACCTATTTGGTCCTGCAAACATTTTTGCATACATCTCTGGTACGTTGCCCCTGCATTACGTAAACCAAACGGCATGGTGCGATAGCAATAAGCCCCATACGGGGTAATAAACGCAGTCTTTATTTGATCATCCGGATTTAGAGGTATCTGGTGGAAACCAGAATAAGCATCAATGAATGACAATAGTTCGCATCCAGCAGTTGAGTCTATGACCTGATCTATTCTTGGCAGCGGAAATGGGTCTTTCGGACACGCCTTGTTCAGGTTCGTGTAATCGATACACATACGGCAAACCACTGCCACGTTCGGGTCATCCTTCTTCTTTTCCACCCGCACCGGATTAGACAGCCAATCCGGGTAAAGGACCTCCATGATAAATCCTGCAGCTAGCAACCGAGCTACCTCATCCCCAATGACTTTCCTCCTATCTTTGGCGAAGCGGCGGAGAGGTTGCTTCACCAGCTTGGCTCCGGGTCTCACGTTCAAAGAGTGCTCGGCCAACTCCCTCGGAACACCTTGCAAGTCCTATGTGGACCAAGCAAAAATGTCCCGATTCTCACAGAGGAAGCTGACGAGCTCGCTTTCCTATTTATCGCTTAGCCTGGCACCAATTGTTACGGTGCGCTCTGGGAACATGTCATCAACGGGAACCTTCTTGGTATCTTTCGTGGCCTGGAAGGAGATAGTTCCATGCGGGTTACTAAGCGCCAGCATATACTGCTGCGCGGACTGAGCCAATGCCGCCACCTCTTGAATTTTCCTTTTTTCCTGCGCGATCACAAGTGACTCGGCGAAGTTTGATCCAGCCGACGCACACTCCATGGAACGTCAGAAGTCCCCAGCAATGGTAATCACTCCGTTTTGGCCGGGCAATTTCATCTTCAAGTAGCTGATATGACAACTTGCCATGAACTTGTTCAGCGCTGGCCTTCCGAGCAACACATGATACGCGCTTTCTAAGTTCACCACTTCGAACTCCAGATTTTCAGTTCGGAAATTATCCCTCGTGCCGAACAAGACGTCGACCCGGACCTTGCCTATGGGCTCGCAAGAAATGTTGGGCACAATGCCATGGAAAGTTGTCCTCGTGGCCTGGAGCATGTTCTCCGAGATACCCAACTTGCGCATCGTGTCCGCATACATGATATTTATGCTACTGCCGTTGTCGATCAGTACCTTTGAGAACCTTACATTAATGCTAGGCCCAATGAACGTAGGATCCAGCACCAACACATACGGACCAGGGCTCGTCATGAGCTTGGGATGATCCCTAATGCTCTAGGTGATTTCCTGATCGGACCAAGGCATGTACCTTGTCACTGCCGGCATTACCGCATTCACCTCCATATGCCTACGCTGCAAGCTTTTTCTATCAGTTTCTTCTGTGGTGAATACATAGTAGCTCTGGTGATGCTCCCTATACTCGTTTCTCCCATCATTTCCGGGGTTCCTCTGATCCGGCTGATGCTGATTTTCTACCTGGTGCACTGCATCCCTTCTTTCATTGTTATCATACCTTGGCGGAGGGGGAGGCAACATTAGCTGTTGCGTGTTCGCTCCGGAGAGCAATTTCTGCCGGGGTAACTCCTGTCGAGGCTGATCATTCCGGGGTGCCTGAGCATTCCCCGAACCACCTTGCTCGATCTTGCGCAGCCACTCGCATTGCCTTGTCTATGACCCGCTGGGTTGTTCGGATTTGGCATGTGAAACTTACACGGCTGGTCCAACATCGACTCGTAAGTATACCTCGGACGATCTTTCCTTTCTTGCCACTGCTTCTTTTGCTCCGGTGTCCAAGTTTTCTTCCCATCGTTCCTTGGAGTCCATTGACCTCCAGTTTTCTGGCGCTGGCTACCCCCTGCTCCAGGTTGATCTTGATTCACAGCTGCCACTTGGTGCGAACCGTACCGGTGGTCCGGTCTATCATCTCTCCTTTTTCCTCTGTAATCATTCCTCTGGGATGATCCGGATCCATCCCTCTGATAGTACTCATCGCTTGACTCGTTGGACGCGAGCCTCGGTTGGGTCGGGTCACCCAACGCATACGAATCTGCAATCCGGATCATTTCTGCCAGTGTAGCCGGCATTTTCCGTTGCAACTTCATCCACAGTTCGCTTCCATATCTGCACCCCTGTGCAAACCATGCTATGGCCTATGATTCTATCACGCCCTCGCATGAGTTTCTCACGGTACACCACCGGGTCAAAAACTCCCGGTCTGTTTCATTGGCTCTTTGCTTGCACATAGCTAGGGTCTGTGGCCTATTTGGCCTTTGATACGTACTCGAAAAATTGCTGATGAACATCTCCTCGAAATCTATCCAGCAGTTGATGCTTCCTGGTGGAAAATTGTTCAGCCACACCCTTGCCGGGCCTTCCAACATTTGGGGTACATACTGTATAGCCCATCTCAGGTTTCCTGTGGCAATTTTTACAGCCGTAGCATAGTTTATCAGCCAATCCTCTAGCTTGGTACTACCGTCATAGGTCTTGGTGCCCCTGGGCAGCTGAAAGTTCGGTACTGGTGCCTCTTTCATGATCCGGGGTCCAAAACACGCTGGACCCGGTGGACCTTGACATTCAACTTTTTCCGACCTATATAGTCGATCCAGTTTCAACCATACATCGTCCGGCATCAAATCCCTACTTCCCAATCTCGACCCTATCACATGATAGTCCGGTCTCGGGTATCCCGCATTTGCCATCTCCGAATCACCCTCGTTATACCGGTTTTGCTCTTGTGGCGCACCTTTCTGTTGTATACCTCGGCCGACACTGTGCTCTTGCCTCGGCATGTTCCGCTGGTGCGGTTGTCTTGCCCCTGCTGAGTTTTGCTGCCCGGCATTGCTGTTGACAACGTTCCTTTGACCGGCATTGCCTTGGTCACGGTTACCTCGGCCAGCTTCGCCTCGGCTCACACTTCGTCGATCATCATTTTTCTGCGCTTCCTTTTCTTTCCCTGCCTGTGTCGGGTCATACGGGACAATCTGTTTGTTCCGTCTGGCCGAGGTTACCACCTCCTCTCTCCTTGGACCACCATGAGGGGACGATGCGGCTCCAGCGGATTTCTCCGGGTAACCCAACGCCGAATGGACGATCTTGGAGGCCCCAGCTCTCTCCGGGTTTGCCCTGAGCAGTTCCTCGTTTTGCCTATTCGCAATCCGAACCAGCTCGTTAACCCGATCTTGCTGCCTTTGCTGGGCTTCACCCGTCAGTCCCTCTAACTCGGACGCAGCTGCATCCGCTGCCCTGAGGCTTTTGGTCGGGGTACTATACCTCGGCAGCCCCACGGATAAACAGTTTTCTGATTCCTCGATTCCAACATCACCTTCTCTATCCATCTCGCTCATGAGATTTCTCCCTTTGACTTTTACATTATCAACTTTGTTCGCCTTAGCGTACTCACGCAGCGTCATGTTCAACGACTGCTGGGCCGCGGCTATTTTCTTTGCGCCCTCTAGTATTTTCTGCCTAGTTTCTTCCAGCTCGGCCTGTGCACGAGCCGGATCTACCGCTGCTACTACAGGGTTTGCCAAGCTATCGATTGCCTCTCTCAGCACGTTTGCTGTTCTCTCTAGCGGAGGACCTCTACCTTTCCTTGGTGCCTTGGGCGTCACCTCCGGATCTGGCGCCGGATCTTTGCTCGCACCCGCACCTAGCGCTATCATCATTACATCTGCATGGTCTGGGGAATGAGCGATACGCTCCCCGCGAGCCTCAGTGCGGGGCGGTTCGTCCGCTTTGACGACGTGGTGCGGATGAACGCAAGACACGTCCACCACAACGTAGACCTTGTGCGCGCCGAGCTTGATGAAGATGCCGTTGCGCGGGTGAGGGCGCGTGCCGAAGCAGCCTGCATTGTCGCTGACGTAGCCCCGCGCTCCAAAGCGCTGAACGAGCCCGGAGACGATACGCTCGCCGGTGGCGATGAAGTTTCCCGTCCGGATTTTGACCCCTGCTAGCGCCGCTAGCCCCAAGGTGGGCGCCAACTGTCGTGGTGGTGTCACGGCAGATGCCATGTATAGGCTAAAGGTGGGGACTAATACACGCTAGGGGAATCCAGGGAGGGATAGTGAAGTGATTCTCCACCCAAGAGCTTGTGTTGATTTCCTTCCAAGGATACAAGTGCTCCTAGAGCTGTATTGGCGAGAGGAGGAAGAAGGAGCTCTCTTACTCTCACCCACAAATCTCACCTGAAACCCTAGACCTTAACAGAATCGTACAGAGACCAAAACAGCCAACCCCTTCTACAGAAGCCCTAGCCCCCTTTTATAGGGGAGGCTCGGTTTCTCCCAAAGTGGTAAGCCGAGCGGGGTGCTTTTTCCCCCGCGTCACACATGCTTTAGCTACGTGAGCCCGTGACGGTGCCCTCGTCAGCTGACACGGGCGTCGTCAGGCTTGTCGGCCACACCCCGGTGGTCCTGTCCTTGCTCGCTTCGCTCAGGCAGTGCGTACCGGGGCTCCTTTTGACCAGCGAGATTCCTTCCTTCTCCTAGAAGCTTGTTGTGACCCGGATGATGGTTCATCCGGCCACACCCTTTCCTGCATACAGGTAAAACATACACTTCCGACTTACCGCTTAAGCCGGATGAGGGCTAGTTAGGCAAACGCCCCCAGGTCCGGATTACCCCGTGATTCGGCCTGCCTTGAGGTGACCCGGCCAGCATCTGCTTTGGCCTTGCCAAACCTCGGCTAACTCGGCCTTTATACCCCGGCGTGACCCTACTCGGGGTATCCCCCCAACAGGTTTGATACTTTGATCTACCTTGGTTTATATTTGAGTTGATCCTCAAATGTTATTGTGGCTTGCTATGGTAAAGTTGATATCATTCCTATTTGCAATACCATTATGCCTTTGATCTATCTTCCTCTCATGTCTGAGTAAATCCCCTTAGGTGTGGGAGATGTAGGGGATTGGTAAGATGTGTTGTGCCACCCTTTTTTCTATCTATTTGTGATTGTTGTCATGATTATTATATTGTGAGAATGAATATCTATGTTTGCCTAATGCTTGTCGTCCAATTTAAGGTCCCGGATAACATGATCCAGAGATCTCATAGGTATGAACTTGTATACTAGTGAATTGCCGACCCCCAAGTAACACAGCCGATATCAATGAGGAGCTAGTACTACTTGAGGATAACAAGGAAGCATCAAGATTAAAGCCTTGATCTGGTCGAAAGACCTTAATTAATGTGTCAACCATTACTGTGGTAATAAGCATATGGATCATCGGGACTAGGAAGAATTTGCTAAGAGGAGGTATACGGGTTGCTTGCATACTCACCTATCAATAAGAAGTATCACAATCACGTATTCCATTTCATCCATCTAGCACATTCACTATACCATTAACTGTTTCTCTTTGCGCCTAACTTCTCATCTGTAGGAACCTTGAGCACTTTTATCATATTTACTTTTATGTTATTTACTTCTCGCATTTTCCTTTACTCAAGTTTCCTCTATTATTCACTCACCCCTTCCACTTTCAACAATTGCAGTAAATTCACTCAAGACAACATGACACCTTGAGTGCAATAGAAATACCACATAAAGACACTTACCTCGGCTCCTTATTGGGATCGATATAAAAACTAGGATTAATACTTCCAAAAAAACATTCTCTAACGAACATGTACACTTGCAAGCCATCATCCGGTGATGCCACATTGCTATATCTAGCTCTTCAGGCTTCTCATATTTTTCTTCTACCTTCATCATCTTGAGGTATTCCGTCGGGTTTGGATCAGGCTTTTCTGCAAATCTCTCAAGTATGAGAGTATGACTCTCGGCTATCTTGCCCAATTGGGCCTCCAAGGGCTTGGTTCTTTCTTACAGATCCTGCACATCATTTCTAATAGCAACGACCTAGTTAGATAATTAACCAATAATATTGTCATGATTCTCTATTATTCAGTAAGCACATTATTTTGATCATTTTGTGCTTTCATAAAGGTTTTTAAAGAATTCTCCAAAGGGAGAGTACCATGATTTGCTCCATTATGATTATAGTTATTATTAATTGGAGCACTTGCATGATTAGAATATTGTTTTTGAAAGTTCGAGCCATAATTTTGAATCTTCCATGTAGGGTTATAAAGATTACAAGCTATAAAATTGACTTCATTAGCATCGGTAGTGATAACATTAACTTGAGTATCTTCCTTACCCTTTACAATATTTAAAAGCTCATCTACCTTTGAAGTAAGATCTTCATTGTGCTCCTCGGTGACTGAATTCACCCTTTTTGAGGAGGTTCTCTCTACATTCCATTGGGCATGGTTGATTTGCATATCATCAATAAGATGCTTTGTAACATTCAATTGCTTCACCATGAAGGTTCCTCCTACTATGGTATCTAGCATAAACTTAGATATTGGGTTAAGAGCATTATAAAATAAATGTAGAATAAGTCGTTCTTCCATCCCATGACTAGGACAGTTCATGACCGCTCCCTTCATTCTCTCCCAAGCAAGCGCTAGTGGCTCGTGATCTTCTTGTCTAAAGCTTGTTATGTTGGGTGTTAGCTCCATAGTCTTAGCTGGAGGAAAAAATTAGTCATAAAAAGATTAGTACATTCCCCCAAGATTTAATCGTGCCTTTAGGGAAAGCTAGCAACCAATCCTTAGCCTTCCTCTTAAAGAGAAAGGAAATACGCGTAATTTTACCACATTGTGGTCAACATCTTTTATGTGCATCATGTCGCATATCTTAGTGAATGTGTTGGGGTGCAAACCTGAATCCTCACTAGCCGAGCCTACAAATTGCTTCTGTTGAACCCAACTCAACAAGTTAGGCTTAATTTCATAAGTTTTCGCATCAATAGCGGGCTAAGTAATAGGTGCATGAGTAAAATCATCATTGGGAGTATCATACTCCCCAAGTTTCTCTTGATCCATGGATCTTTTCTTTTTGGTATTTTTGGAATAAGAGAAACAAATAAGTAAGTAACTATTTTTTTGGATTTTCAATAGATAACAAAAAGTAAACTAATAACAAGAAATAAACTAAAAAAATAAAACTAAAAACAAGGTCTCTAAGGACCTCACCAGGATAGCGAATTGCTTCCTCGGCAACGACGCCAGAAAAAGGGTTGATACCTTCAATCCAGATTACGGAGGTAGTATAGTAGCTTTTTCCCTAGTAGACCTAGGTTTATCGAACCTTGGGAAACGATTGTTGTATGGAAATAATAAGGCATGTTTACAAGACTTTCTTTACTTATTTTGTTTCATGTTTACCAGACCTTTCTCATTTACTTTGAATCGTTAGTTGTTGCAATAGATGGAAATAGGCTAGGATTGAAAATTCACCTGCAGCTGCACATAGATATGGGATAAAGATAATAATAAGCACATTCATGTGTGAAATGATCTAATATATATAGGGTTGTGGGTAGCACATCCATAAACACTAAAGCCTCTACGATCCACATGAATATCAATAGTCTTTTGACCCAACCATTATACCACGAAGCACCAAGATATAACAATTATTAAGTAAAATACAGATGAAAGCATTAAGAATGGTGATGTTGTTGTTACTTCCAAGTGGATCCCTAAACAAAGACCGTACTCCCCTTGATGTCACTAGTTTCCACGCGAAGTCGCAATTCACCACTCATCTTACCTTGAGCCTTTATCAATCCCTAGGATCTTGGGTACCTACAAGTCCATTGTGAGATCCAGCACATGGCTTAATAGGATTGATAGGATACTCATACCAACAAGTTGCAACTTCTTTTCTGAAAGCTCATCTAAAAAGAAATCTAAGGTTAAGCATGCTTGGACTAGAGAAATTTGAGGATGGGTGACCGACCGGGAAGTGGGTACCAGGTGCGCACGAGTGAAGACAAAATGCGCATAAAAGACTAGTGTTGGTATGTGGAGCCAGTCTAGAGATCCTAGTAAGCTTCCAGGAGTGACACCCTGGGGCCAGTGGACGGGGTGTTACAAAGTGGTATCAGAGCTGACCCTCGCAGTTAAATGGGTGTGTGTGAGTCAGTGGCGCGACATGTAGAGCATGGCGCGTGTGTACCGGAGTGGACATGACATGGCACATGTGCCAACACTAGATTCACAGACGCGTGGCAAGAGGGGATGTTCCTGGCTTGTACTTGATTGATGAGGGCATCAATGTTCTAAGGGTGAGTGTATGTGAGATCCAGCACATGGCTTAATAGGATTGATATGATACTCATACCAACAAGTTGCAACTTTTTTTCCGGAAGCTCATCTGAAAAGAACTCTAATGTTAAGCGTGCTTGGACTAGAGAAATTTTAGGATGGGTGAACGACCGTGAAGTGGGTACCGGGTGCCCACAAGTGAGGATAAAGTGCGTAGAAAAGGCTAGTGTTTGTTTGTGGGACCGGTCTAGAGATCCTAGTAAGCTTCCAGGAGTGACACCCCGGGGCCCAGTGGACTGGGTGTTACATCCATGGATCAAGACAAGAGACAAAGAATCAAAGATACATATCTCCTATTCAATCACCACACAATATTCCCATGTATTAGATGCACATAATCGCTATGAGGTTTCACCCCAACCCACATCTCATGAGGACTACTCACTCATAACAATAAGATCAATGATATAAATATTGTGCAAATACTAAGATTGAAATCAAATATTCTGACAATGGTATCCAAATCCCAATGAGATCTCAAGTACAAGATAATGGCTATGGCTATGGAGTGGATGTTGGATGGAGAGGATGAACTATGGTGGTGTATCTCCTTTGATGGTATTCTTGTGCAATCTGAGAATGGCGGGCCTCTGCATGGCGGCTGGAGTCTCAAAATATATAGGCATCTTAACGAAAGTTGCAGTGTTTGACCTAATGGAACCAGCGTCACACTGTACGGGCAGTCCGTATGGTAGGACTTGCCCGTACGGATGGTTATTAAGCTTGCAGAGCTTCCTTTTCGTCCCTATTAGCTTGGCAGAGTTGGTTACATGATAATCTTCAATGAATACTCCTGGTTTTGCCTTAAAAGTGTGATTTACTGCACAACACAAATTAAAACCAAGGATTGCACATCTTTGCAATAATTAGTCATGTGTAGTAAGGCTAGAGAGATCCTTGGTCAATTACTTGACTTAAAATGTGATTTAAATGCGGAGAAAGATGGCTATTTTCACAACCATCAAGCGACGTGTCCAACTAGCTTCTGGACACCTCTTACATTTGTAGGTTTCTTCATTGTCAGGATTGCCTGGATATCCTCGGGGTTGGCTTCAATTCCTCACACTGACACTAAGTACCCGAGGAGTTGCCCTACTAGGACTCCAAAGGATCACTTTGTCAGGTTAAGCTTAATATAGTATTTGTCGAGATTGTCAAAGGTTTCTTGGAGGTTGTCGATGAATACCGACTCCTTCCTTGTTGTGATGACAACATCATCAATGTAGGCATGCACGTTTCTCCCAATTTGCCCCCCAAGGCAGTTCTGCATCATCTACTGGTACGTAGCACCCGCGTTTTTAGCCGGAAGGGTAACATCTCGTAGCAAAATACACCATAAGGTGTGATAAATGTTATTTTATCTTGATCTTTGACTTTCATCCTGATCTGGTTGTAACCATAATATACATCCAAAAAGGAAAGATGCTCGCACCCCGTGGTTGAGTCAATGATTTGATCGATTCGCGCAAGCATGAAGTGATTCTTTGGGCAGTGCTTGTTTAGTGTGGTGAAGTCGATACACATGCGGAGTATGTATGTATTCTTCTTGGGGACACACTAGATTGGGTAGCCAAGATGCCCTCCTGAGTTCTCTAATGATCTTCTCTTTGAGGAGCCAATGGAGTTCTTTGCTGATGGCCTTGTGCTTCGGCTCCGTGAAGTAGTGAAGTAATTGTTTGACTGTCTTGGCGTTGGGGTATATGTTGAGTGCGTGCTTGGTGAGTTCCATGGGAATTTCTGGCATGTTTGCTAGACACCAGGCGAAGATTTTCCAGTGCTCATAGAGGAACTCGATGAGCGTGCTTTCCTATACGGGGCCAAGATTAGAGGCCACAAAGGTTGTCTTCTTTGGGTCAATGGGGTGGATTTAGACCTCTCGTGTGTCCTTCGTGGAGTCAGAAGCTTGGTCGGGCATGATCCTTGTTGCCTCTGGCAGAACATCATGATCGGTGGAGATCTTGAGTTGAGCGAACTTTGTTTCCATCTCGAAGGACTCGAAGATTTTGTTGAATTCCTAGTCATAGTTATCTGAGTGAGCAAATCTCCCCCTTATGGTTATGATTCCATTGGATCCTGGCATATTCGTCATGAGATATGAATAGTGTGGAACCGCCATAAACCGTGCATATGCAGGTCATTCGAGAATTGCGTGATACTGTGATGCCCAATCCATCACCTCAAAATCAATCTTCTCCCACCTGAAATTGTCATTTGCGCCGAAAACAACGTCTAGCGTGTTTTTACCCAGAGGAATTTCAGCCTTCCCGGGGACTATGCCATGGAAGGAGGTATCCGAGGGTGCGAGGTTGGTTAGGGAGAAATTCATTGCTCATAGTGTTTTGGCGTAGATGAGGATGATGCCGCTTACCACATCCATGAAGACCTTTCTCATGTCAAACCCGCCAATTTCAGCATCAACGATCAGGACCAAAGAACCTGGTCATGGGACCTAGAGAGAGTGATCGGCTCTGCTGAAATTTATTTCATCCCCGGACCAGTTGAGGTACTCGGGTGTCGGCAAGGCATCCTAATCAACAGGTTCACTTGTCGGGTGATTTTCTTATGTTGGATGGGCGACCCTTCTGGATCATGTGCATGGCCCCTCTAGATTGCGGGTACTCCTCGTTCCTGGCCCTGTGTGTTGTGGGTTGCTGTTGAACCACCGTGGCTTGAGGTGCTGGCAGTGGCGGTGGTGCACCAATAGCCAAAGTCCTAGGCATGGTGTTGAACCATTGGTTGTTTCTTCATGTTTTCTAGCGTTGTATGCCCCCTGTAGCTGTAAAATGGTACGCCAATCCTTCATTAAGTGTCTCTATCGTTGCCTTCCCTCTGAACTGGTGTCATATGGTAGGGCCTCTCTAGCATCTGTAGTGGCAATTTCCCGGCATCACGGGGAAACCACGGTGAATATTGTTGGGTTGGCCTGCTGTGTCCAGGTTCATCTCTATTGCTGCAATGGTACCCACTGTTGCGGTACCCTTCACTACAAGAAAAGTTTCCTTCTGCAACGAATTGTCCTGACGGTCGTCTAAGAAGGCGCATCTTCTGTGATGAAATTCTCGACTCGGCCGTGGCCGATGGAAATCTTTTTTTCCGGTTTCGTGGCCCTCTACTACGATGGATCTGCTAAAAACATGGAGGATGCTCGGCTGGCACGTGGCAGAAGCAAGATTTTCGTTTCCTCGCGCGATGTTGGCTCACTGAAGTCTACTGAGGCGTGTGGGTCCCGGACATCAGTGTCTCTAGCGGACCATTCTTGTTGGTCGCGCCTCCCTGATTTGAACTCGAAAATGTTGCTCGATGCATCTACCATTTAGTCAGGATGCTAGGTCCCACATGTCAGCCTCTCATTAGAAGGATCATGTGCATGATGGGATTTTTTTCATTCGCTCGCACTACTCTATTCCGAAGTTGATAGCGATGTTCGATGCATCTACCATTTCATCACGATGCTGGGCCCCACATGTCATTGATGTCTAAGCACTTCTATTCTTGTAGACAGTTGTTGGGCCTACAAGTGCAGAGGTTTGTAGAACAGCAGCAAGTTTCCCTTAAGTGGATTACCCAAGGTTTATCGAACTTAGGGAGGAAGTGGTCAAAGGTATCCCTCTCAAGCAACCCTGCAATCAAGATACAAGAAGTCTCTTGTGTCCCAACACCCAATACACTTGTCAGGTCTTGATGGCATGGAAGAGACTAAAGGCAAACTGGAATAAAGATGGAAGCAAGCAAACATGTAACAGATCTAATTGCAAACGGTGTTTCAATGTTTAGAAGCAAGGCCTAGGGATCATACTTTCACTAGTGAACACTATCATATAAATATATTCTCTTTATGATACTACTCTTAACTACTCTCCGGTTGGACACTCTAATTGTTGGTAGGGCTATAACAGCACACCTCAAAGTTCATCTTTCCCATCTAGGTAACCCCACACTGTCATCTTGAGTACTAGATGGTTCAAACAAACACCACAATTTCATAAAGACATCCAACTCCAAATATAACTCATAACAAGTATTTGAAATCTCTAGCCTAAGTGCCACCATGGTGTGCACACTGTCAATTTCACACACATGGGGAGAGCAGAGATCTATTAAAAAACTTGAGTAGCAAGGTAGATCTACTTGATTACAAAGCTCATGATCACAATATGATCATGCATAGAGAGAGACATGAACACATAGCTACCGGTAGAACCCTTAGCCTCAAGAGAGATCTACTCCCTCCTCATCATGGGAATCGGCAACGGCGATGGAGATGGTGGTGGAGATCGATGGAGATGGCTTTGGGGGCACTTCCCCGTCCCGGCAGGGTGCCAGAACAGAGACTTTCTGTCCCCCGAATCTCCCCTTCGATGGCGGCGGCGCTGCGGAACTTTTCGTGGCTAGAGGATGGATGATTTAGGGTTTTTGCATCGGGATGCATCTTATAGGTGAAGAGGCAAGGTCGGTGGGAGGCCAGGGGGCCCACACCATGCCCTGGCGCGGCTAGGGGGACCCGCGCCTAGGGGTTGTTTGGCCACCCTGTGGCCCCCCTTCGTCTCTCCTTCTGGCTCCGTGAATCTTCCGGAAAAATAACGACTTTGGCTTTTGTCTGGTCCAATGCCGAGAATATTCATTTTCTGACTTTCCTGGAACCAAAAACAACAGAAAATAGGCAGCTGGCACTATGGCTCTTGTTAATAGGTTAGTCCAAGAAATCATATGAAAAGTACTCCAAAGTATGGACAAAACATAAGAAAGTAGATAAAACCAAGCATGGAACATCAAAAATCATAGATACATTTGCAATGTATCAACATCCCAAGCTTAACTCCTGCTCGTCCTCGAGTAGGTAAGTGATAAAAAGAAAGAATAATTTTTGAGGTGACATGCACCATCATAAACTTGATCAAAGTATTTGGAAAAAATTCAAAGCTGGGATCATAGTACTTCAACATAGCATGAAAGATAAAGTTCTAGCAATAAGACAAAGCAACTATGTTGCAACATGAAACAGCACAAACAAAAGATTCATGAATAACAATGCTTTGCAAGACGTTTGTTTGTTTCACATAAAGAAAACATAGCATAGTGGCATTCAGCTTGTCCCTCATAGAGTAGCAAATATAAATGCATAGGACACCTTCAAAGTTCATAAGAGTGACTAGATACAAATAGTTTAAAATAAGCAATATCAAAGCTATGCATCAATCAACAAGTCTTGGGACAATGCACATAGAACTAAGAATGGCCACTATGCTCTCTTAATAGGTGCATAAAGATAGAAGATGGAGACTCAACATAAAAGTAAAAGAAAGGCCTTCATTGAAGGAAGCAGGGATTCAAGTCTCATAAAGAGCTTCCAAAAATTATGGTACTTATTAGCTTTCAGCTCTGATTGCCCCTATCATAATAATATTGAAGTGATTAAGGTTAAAGTGAACAAACTATGGTGTATATGCTTGACGAAGTATAAGTTGGAAATCTCATGTCCCTTGAATACGAGGGCCGCTCCTCATGCTACTCAAGTTTAGTCACTGGTAAGTTCTTGTCATCGTAAGTACATGTGTATCATAGAGAACCGCTAACGGGGTACCCCTTGCCCGATGATACGGAAGAATCCCCATATCAAAATGACAAGGCAAGCAGACAACGAGCATCTCAGCAATCTTCTTATTTACCATGGGAATATGGTGCTTTTTCTCTCTTTCCACTTTTCATATATCTCTTTTTTTTCTTTTCTTTTTCTATTTTTTTCTCAATATCTGACTCTTTTTTTATAAGAAGAATGCTTCATAGACAACTCATTATGGTTACGCTGCAGGTTTCCACCATGATAGCATGGATTAGACCAGCGGCCCAAGCGTTTCTCTAACACATATACATAACTCCATGGACTTAGAAGCTCCCCTTTTATTTCACACCGACGACATCCATAGACAAAAGAGCATGATATCAACTAGGTACAAAGTACAAGTGCAATGTTGAAAGTGTTCCCCATGACAGCATGGTTCTGCTAATCCCCAACAAATAAGTGCAAGCATATACAACATAGACGACACAATGGTTCAAGTTTATTAAGGGCAAGAAAAGTAAAGTGTGCCATCAAGTTCGTGAGAGCTTTAATAACTAGTTTTCTCATAACAAGTTTAATTCGGAAGGTAGATAAAAACATGAATATACTTGGAATAGCATAAGATAATAGGTAGGTATGGTGGGCTCTTTGGAATAACTTGGATTTAGGAGTTGGATGCATGAGTGGAACTCATACTTGGTTATGGAGGCTAGCAAAAGACTGGGAGCGACCAACTAAGAGAGCAATAATGGCCATAATCATGCAGAGCGATAAAACATCATTGATCAAAGCATAAAGTGATAATACAGGTTGAAAACAAAAGGATCATCAAGGCTATGGTGACATGGGATAGTCATAACATGGTGTGAGCATGTGCCAAGTCAACCCAAATAAAGCATCAAAGGAGAATACCACCATACTATGCTTTAATATGCTAAACCAACGCATGATTCTTCAAAGGCACATTAAGCAATCTCAATTGTTTATAACAAGTCATGCTACAACAAAGAATACTAAGCATAAAGCCAAAACAATATCAAGCATTACATGACAAAGCCTAAGTCACAGTAAAAAACAAGCTCCTTTTATACCACTTAAGCATGAACTTTCCTACTCTTTTCCAACACCAATCGACTTATTTGAAACAACTCACAAAGATAATAATCAATAAAGATCAGTGAGCTTGTCTCACAAATCCACAAAGAAGAATTAAAAATTTCTAAGCTGAAAGCACAAGAAAACTAAGGCTAAACACAATGCTAGCAAAAGAGAAAACTCACAAAACAATAAGAATGAAAACTAGAGTGTTCTAAACAATGAAAACGGAGCGTGTCTCTCTCCAAAAGAAATGTGTTGGGATCTAACCAACTTATTCAAGCAAACTAAGAAAACTAAAACAAAAAACAAAAATAAAGACGCTCCAAGAACAACACAACTGTGCATGAAACAATAAAAATGAAGTGTTTGGAAGAAAGATGAGATTTTTATTGATGAAGAAGGGGATGCCTTGGGCATCCCCAAGCTTTGATGCTTGTACTTCTTAAATATTTCTTGGGGTGACATGCGTGGCATCCCCAAGCTTGAGATTTAGTCCATTCTTCATCTCATTACATAATTCCTTCCATACAACTGAAATTTTTCCTTCATACAAAACTTCACACAATCTTTATTAGCAACATTAGTGCACTCAAGATAATAAGTATTTAGGTCAGTTCTAACACCAATAAAACTTCCATTAAAACACAAGCTACTGTAGCACTTCCCTCAAAAAGCTCAATTCTCCAAAAGAACTCAAAAAGGAACCAACAAGAAGCAAATGCAAATAATGGCAGAAATCTGTCAAAACAGACCAGTTGGTAAAGACGAATTTTTTAGAAGACCTTCTATTGCTCAAATCGAAAAGTGTTGAACTAACAAAAGTTAGATAACAACCTGGGGAATAATCACAAACTTTCATGCCTCAAAAGGACGTACAGATATTTTCCACGAATTTTTATGGTGAAGAAGAGAAATCTGTTTCGGGAGAGCAACTTTCCCAGACATTACTTCTCTCTCATTAGAGGTTACTCTTGGCACAAAAAGCAAATAAAACGGATAAGGAGCGGTTATTATAGAAGTAGTAACTTACAATACTCATCTAAAACTTTTGGGTTGTCTCCCAATAAGTACTTTTCTTTAACGCCTTTAAGTTAGGCATGATAGTTTGAGAAGATGCTCACATAAGAAATATGAATTGAAGTAAAAGAGAGCATCAAGAAGCAAGCTCAAAGCACATTTAAGTCTAACCCACTTCCTATGCATAGGAATCTTGTAAAGAAACAAGTCATGACAGCACAAAGCAATAAGCATAGGAAAGCAAAACAAGTGCAACTTCAAGACTTTCAACATAAAGAGGGGAAACTTAATATTATTGAGATTCATAAGACCATGTTTCCCTCTCTCATAATAACTTTCAGTAGCATCATGAATAAAATTAACAATATATTTATCACATAAAACATTCTTATCATGAACCACATGTATAAAATGATTATTACTCTCCACATAAGCATAGTCATTCTTATTAATTGTGGTGGGAGCAAATTCAACAAAATAGCTATCATTAATAAAATGATTATTTTTCAGGACCACCAAGGCATGGCCAACAAAGGTGATGATGCCTGTGTCGGATGGCGCGGGCGCCGCAGAGGCTCACGTAGCCTCTGCATGGATGACGCTAGGCAAAAGTGGCCCGGTCGGCTTACTATTTTGGGAAGAGGCATATTCCAAGGAATATGCCTCCACGTAAGCCCTAATTGGAGACCTGGCTACCCCTATATAAGGAGGGCTAGGGCCTCTGTAGAAAGGGTTGATCTCTAGTGAGTAGTGGTTTACTAGTGTGTTCTTGAGGGTCAGCTAGTGGTGAGAGTAAGAGAGTTCTTCTTCCTCCTCTCCCCAATACAGCTCAAGGAGCAGTTGTAAACTGTGGAAGTGAATCGAATACAAAGCAACCGTGTGTGGAATCACCACACCATCCCTCCCTGGATCCCTCCGGGCTCGTTCAGCGCTTTGGAGCGCTGGACTTCGTCAGCGACAACGCTGGCTGCTTCGGCAAGCGACCTCTCCCGCGCAACGGCCTCTTTGTCATGATCGGCGCGCACAAGATCTACGTTGCTGTCGATGTGTCGTGCGTTCACCCGCTGCACGTCGTCGAAGGAGGCGAGCCACTCCTTAGTGTGGCTCGCGGGGCGCGCATCACTCGCTCCCCGGACCACGCTGAGGTGATGATGACTGTGCCTGGCACTCGCGCGAGCAAGGATCCAGCACCAGATCCGGAGGTAATGCCTAACGCACCAAGGAAAAGTAGAGGTCCTCCTCTAGAAAGGCCAGAGAATGTGCTGCAGCAGGCGATGGATAGCCTGGCAAACCCGGTAGTAGCAGCAGTAGACCCGGCTCAGGCATAGGCCGAGCTAGAGGAGAGTAGGCAAAAAATACTAGAGGGTGCGAAAAAGATAGCCGCGGCTCAGCAGTCGTTGAACATGACACTGCGTGTGTATGCAAAGGCAAATAAGGTAGATGCTGTAAAAGTCAAGGGGAGAAACCTCATGAGTGAAATGAACAAAGAGGGTGATACTAGGATTGAGGAATCAGAAAACTGTCTGTCCGTGGGGCTGCCGAGGTATAGTAACCCAGCAAAGAACCTCAGAGCAGCAGATGCAGCTGCATCCGAATTAGAAGGTCTGACAGGTGAAGCCTATCAAAGACAGCAAGATAGGGTCAATGAGTTGGTTCAGATTGCGAACAGGCAAAACGAGGAATTGCTCAGGGCTAACCCGGCGAGAGCTGGGGCCTCCAAGATCGTTCATTCGGCGGTGGGTAACCCGGAGAAATCCGCGGGAGCTGCATCGTCGCCTCATGGTGGTCCAAGGAGAGAAGAGGTAGTAACCTCGGCCAGAAGGAATAAGCAGATAGTCCCATATGACCCGGCAAGGGCAGGGAAAGGAAAAGAAGTACAGAGAAATGAGGATCGACGAAGTGTGAGCTGAGGTGAAGCTGGCCGAGGTAACCGCGACCAAGGAAATGCCGGTCAAGGGAACGTTGTAAACCGCAATGCCGGATAGCGTAATTCGGTTGGTGCAGGGTAACCGCAGCTGCGGAATATACCACGGCAAGAGCGTAGTGCCGGACAAGGTATGTAGCAGAGAGCAGCTCCACAGGAGCAAGATATGTACAATGATGGTGATTCGGAAATGGTGAACGCTAGATATCCCAGGCCAGACTATCACGTGATAGGGTCAAGATTGGGAAGCAGGAACTTGATGCCTAATGACGCCAGGTTAAAACTGGATCGGCTGTATAGGTCGGAGAAAATTGAGTGTAAAGGTCCTCTAGGTCCATCATGTTTTGGGCCCCGGATCATGAAGGAACCTCCGGTGCCTAACTTCCAGTTATCTAGAGGCACTAAGACGTATGATGGCAGCACTAAGCCGGAGGATTGGTTGATTAACTATGCTACTGCTGTAAAAATTGCCACAGGCAACTTGAGATGAGCTGTGAGATATGTACCCCAGGTGCCGGAGGGGCTGTGAGATATGGCTAAACAATTTTCCACCCGGAAGTATTAATTGTTGGATCAATTTTGAGGAGATGTTCATTAGCAATTTCTCAAGTACGTATCAGAGGCCCAACAGGCCACAGACCCTAGCAATGTGCAAGCAGAGACCGAATGAGACAGACCGGGAATTCCTGACCCGCTGGTGCACGGTGCGAAACTCATGTGAGGGTGTGGTTGAGTCACAGGCCATAGCTTGGTTTGCGCAAGTCTGCAGATATGCAAGCATGGTATGGCAAAGGTTGCAAAGAGATATGCCAACCACATTGGCAGAAACGATCCGGATTGCTGATTCATATGCCTTGGGTGATTCGACGCAGCCTAGGCTGATGTCAAACGAGTCAAGCGAGGAGTATTATCAGCGAGATGGGGCTAGGTCATCCCCGAAGAAATGATTACCGAGGTACAAGAAGAGATGACAGACCGGATTACCGGTACAGTTCGCAACAAGTTGCTGCTATGAATCAAGATCAACCTTGTGCAGGAAGCAACCAGCGTCAGAAAACTGGAGGACAGTAGTGGACTCCAAGGAATGATGGCAATAAAACTTGGATGCCAGAACAGAAGAAACAGTGGCAAGAAAAGAAGGACTGTCTGGGGTATACCTATGAGGCAATGTTGGATCAGCCGTGTAAATTCCACACGCCAAATCCGAGTAACCCAGGGGGTCACACAACCCGTCAGTGTGAATGGATGAAGAAAATAGAACAAAGTGGTTCGGGGAATGCTCAAGCACCTCGGAATGATCAACCTCGGCAGGAGTTACCCCGGCAGCAATTGCTCTCCAGAGCGAACACGCAACAGTTAATGTTGCCTCCCCCTCCACCGAGGTATGACAACCATGAGAGAAGGGGTGCAGTACATGAAGTGGAAAACCAGCATCAACCAGATCAGAGGTACCCCGGAAATGAGGGGAGGAATGAGTATAGAGAGCATCATCAGAGTTACTGTGTGTTCACCACAGAAGAGACAGACAGAAAGAGCTTGCAGCACCGACATATGGAGGTCAATGCAGTAATGCCGGCCATGACGAGGTATATGCCTTGGTCGGACCAGGAAATTACCTAGAGCATCAAAGATCATCAGAAGCTTATGCCTAGTCCTGGTTCATATGCGCTGGTGTTGGATCCAACATTCATTGGGCCTAACATCAATGTGAGGTTCTCAAAGATGTTAATTGACAATGGTAGTAGCATCAACATCATGTATGTGGACACGATGCGCAAATTGGGTATCTCGGAGAACATGCTCCAAGATACAAGGACAACTTTCCATGGCATTGTGCCAAGCATTTCTTGTGAACCCATTGGCAAGGTCCGGGTTGATGTGTTATTCGGTACGAGCGATAAATGCAGGACTGAGAATTGGGAATTCGAAGTTGTCAATTTGGAAAGTGCGTATCACGCGTTACTCGGCAGGCCTGCCCTGAACAAGTTCATGGCAAGTTGTCACATCAGTTACCTAAAGATGAAGTTGCCCAGGCCAAATGGTGTAATTACCATAGCTAGGGATTTCCAACGTTCCATTGAGTGTGCGTCTGCCGGATCTAACTTGGCCGAGTCACTCGTGATCGCACAAGAGAAGAGAAAAATCCAGGAGGTGGCGGCATTGGCTCAATCCGCGCAGCAGTATATGTCGGCGCTGAGTAACCCGCATGGTAGTGTCTCATTCCAAGCGACAAAAGATACCAAGAAAGTGCCTATTGATGATATGTTCCTAGAGCGCACCGTAACAATTGGTGCCGGGTTAAATGACAAATAGGAAAGCGAGCTTGTCAACTTCCTCCGTGAGAATCAGGATATTTTTGCTTGGTCCACACAGGACTTGCAAGGTGTTCTGAGAGAGTTGGCCGAGCACTCTTTGAACATGAGACCCGGAGCAAAGCCGGTGAAGTAACCTCTCCGTCGCTTCGCCGAAGACAGGAGAAAGGTCATAGGAGATGAGATAGCTTGGTTGTTGGCTGCTGGATTTATCATGGAAGTGCTTTACCTGGATTGGCTGTCTAATCTGGTGCTGGTGGACAAGAAGAAAGACGATCCGAACGTGGCAGTAGTTTGGCGTATATGTATCGATTACATGAACCTGAATAAGGCATGTCCAAAAGATCCATTCCCACTGGCAAGGATAAACCAAGTCGTAGATTCTACTGATGGGTGTGAGTTGTTGTCGTTCATTGATGCATATTCTGGTTTCCACCAGATACCTCTGAACCCAAGTGACCAAATAAAGATTGCGTTTATCACCCCATATGGGGATTATTGCTATCGCACCATGCCTTTTGTTTTACGTAATGCAGGGGCAACGTACCAAAGATGTATGCAAAAAAATTTGCATGACCAAATTGGTCAAAATGTTCAAGTGTATGTGGATGATGTTGTGATAAAGACCAAGGAAAGCAAAACGCTCCTTGACGATATCAGGCAGACATTCGCAAACCTGAGGAGGTTCTGAATGAAGCTTAACCCGGAGAAATGCACCTTCGGTGTCCCAATTGGAAAATTACTCGGATTTCTCGTCTCTAGCCGAGGTATCGAAGTCAATCCAACTAAAATCCGGGCCATAGACCGAATGGAATTGCCGAAGTGTCTTAACGATGTCCAGAAGTTCACTGGTGGCCTGGCATCCCTAAGTCGGTTTGTATGTCGGTTGGGAGAAAAGGCACTGCCTCTTTATCAACTTATGAAAAAGTCAGACAAGTTCATTTGGACGCCGCAGGCCAATGAAGCCTTTATCCAATTAAAGAGGATGTTAGCCACTGCACCAGTGTTAGCCTCTCCACTATCAAAGGAGCCAATGTTGCTCTATCTAGCCGCAACTAACCGAGTTGTAAGTGCAGTAATTGTGGTAGAGCGCCTTGAAGAGGGTAAGTCAGTGCAAAGACCAGTATATTACCTAAGAGAGGTATTATCCACATCAAAGCAGGACTATCCTCATTATCAGAAGGTGGCATATGGTGTGTATATGGCAGCTAAGAAGCTGAAGCACTATTTCGAAGAGCACCCAATCAAGGTAATATGTGAAGCCTCCATATCCGAGATAATGAGCAACAAGGATGCAAGTGGCAGGATTGCAAAATGGGCAATTGAATTAGCTCCTTATGCGCCACAATATGATAGAGAGAAGCAATCAAGTCTCAGGCTGTGGCTGACTTTTTTGTGGATTGGGCCAAGGTGCAATATGAACCACCGTTGCCAGATCCGAACTACTAGAGAATGCATTTTGATGGGTCAAAAACAAAAACCGGGTTAGGCGTCAGAGTTGTGCTTACCTCGCCCAAGAAGGACCAGCTGAAATACGTGCTACAGATCCACTTCGCAGCATCTAACAACGTTGCAGAATATGAGGCACTTGTGCATGGGCTCAAAGTGGCAAAAGAGGTTGGCATACGTCGGATCCAATGCTTCCGTGACTCGGATCTTGTAGTCCAGCAAGTCTCCGGACAATGGGATTCCTTGGATGCAAACATGGCACTGTACCGATTTCATGTGCAAAAGATAACGGGGTACTTCAAGGGATGTGAATTTCATCATATACCTCGGGTGGAAAATGAGGCTGCCGACGTATTGTCAAAGCTCGGATCAACGCGACAAGCAATCCCGCTAGGGGTAGCACTAGAGCACCTCAGAAAACCATCTATCAGGCCATCCCCAGAATCTGACTCAATTTTTATCCCGGCTGATCCAGAGCCCGGAGCTGTACCCATGGACATTGATGTGGGGAGTGGTTCACGAAACCCGTGGACTGCCTTGGCAAACCCGGGGACTGCCTTGGCAAACCCGGGGACTACACAACATGATCCGGTTGAAGTTATGCCGGTGGATCAGATGGAAATTGATGAGGATGTGTTCCCAGTGCGAGTTGTACCAGCTTGGGAACTGCCCATATTTCAATTCCTAA
This sequence comes from Avena eriantha, assembly GCA_910589775.1. Taxonomy (NCBI): domain Eukaryota; kingdom Viridiplantae; phylum Streptophyta; class Magnoliopsida; order Poales; family Poaceae; genus Avena; species Avena eriantha. Next base: position 537,618,325 of record OU342743.1, on the reverse strand, counting down.
AAGATGGAACTTTACCCGCTAAGGAGGTGCTTTCCAGGCAAACTCAGAGGAGAGCAAAAGCATACACGATCATCAATTCCGAGCTATACAAAAGGAGTGTGACTAATGTCTTCCAGCGATGTGTTGACCCGGAGGAAGGACTTGACATCCTCCGAAATATACATCAAGGGGAATGTGGGCATCATGCCTCGTCTAGAGCCTTGGTAGCAAAAGCTTTCCGCCATGGGTTTTACTGGCCAAGTGCCTTGGAACAAGCAGAAGATCTGGTAAGAAAGTGCAATGGTTGTCAAAGATATGCTACGAAGACACATACACCAATGTCGGAACTCAAGACCATACCAATTACCTGGCCATTTTCCGTATGGTGTTTGGATATGGTAGGCCCGTTTAAACCAGCAAGAGGGAACATGACCCACATCTTGGTCATGGTTGACAAATTTACGAAATGGATTGAGGTGAAGCCAATAAGAAAATGTGATGGAGCTACTGCCGTAACCTTCCTCAAAGATATCATCTTGAGATATGGTTATCCCCACAGTATCATAACAGATAATGGCACAAATTTTGCTGAAGGAGCATTCGCACGTTTCTGCCGAGATAAGAAGATCCGGCTAGACGTAGCCTCGGTAGCTCACCCCGCATCGAACTGACAAGTAGAAAGATCCAACGGATTGGTATTATCCGGGATAAAACCCCGGCTCATTGAGCCGCTGCAAAGATCAGCGGGGTGCTGGATAGAAGAACTACCAGCAGTATTGTGGAGTTTAAGAACAACTCCGAATCGATCAATAGGCTATACGCCATTCTTTCTGGTATATGGGGCAGAAGCTGTATTACCAGCCGACATAGAGCATGATTCGCCTAGAGTCACCCAATACACAGAAGCCGAAGTGCAAGAAGCCCAGCAAAATGATGTTGATCTGCTGGAAGAAGCAAGAGAATTGGCATTGTCCAGATCCTCCATATATCAGCAAAATCTCCGACGCTATCATAGCCGGAAAGTAAACCCCCGAATTTCTAGGGAAGGTGATCTGGTACTCCGGTTGGTACAACATACTGCTGGCATGCATAAGTTATCCCCCCCATGGGAAGGGCCATTCATCGTGAGCAAAGCATTGCCCAATGACTCGTATTATCTTATCGATGCAAAACCGCAGGAGAAGAACAAGGCGGACAGGTCCGGCGAGGAATCTAAGTGTCCATGGAATGTAGCTCTACTTCGTCCTTTCTACACTTAGCAAAGAAGTTTATGTATCCGAGTCTCTCATATGTCGGTATGTATGCCGGCAATGAGCTTATGAATGAAATGTTGGCACCTCGAGCATTAACTCGGGGACTGCCTTAATAATATTTGTTGTCTTCTATATTTATTATTTATATGTCGGCTGGCGTAAGTTGCTTCTACCTAAGCCGGATTAGTAGTGTGTGAGCACCAAAAACCTAACTCTTCGATTTGCTGTTGTCCAATAAGATTTGGCTTCATGGCAAGAAAGAGAACAAGTTTGGAATTGCGTAGAACATGAAAAACGACTACGGAGAGAAACTTAATCGAGCCAACGTTTGTTATTCGGACTAACCTTAGTCTTACTTTAAATTTACTACGCTGAATTATTTTGAGCTAATCCTAAAGTTTCCAAGTATTGTTAAGTCAATTTTTGAAACTTGGACTCGTAAGTCATAAAACCGAACCAAGGTGGACACGAGCCAAGCGAAGAAATTGGAGAAACAAGAAAATGAAACTCGGGGACTACACCCAAGTTAATCTGGCATAAAAACTTAGTAGCGAAATATAACTTATGTGCTCAATACAATTGCACCCGGCATACCGGGGATCTGATAAAATTTAAAGTGTTTTCGCTCAAGGAGCAGCAGGAGGAGGTAATTTTGCGCCAGCAGATGCAGCTCCAGCCTCGGCTTCAGCGTCATCTTCACTTTCCTCTACGTCCGAGGCGTCGCCCTCTTCATCATCACTCGAATCATCTTCGGCATTTTTGTCGCGTGCGGCGCCAAGGAAGCTTGGACCCTCATTCCATTGATGAATGGGGGCATATTCAATAAGGCTATGGGTGCAAGCCTTGCGCCGAGCTATCCACTCCGGGTCGTTGGACCACCTTGATCCGGTGCGCATGCACGCAAGGAGGTTGAGGTCGATCTTCTCATACCATGTAAGCACGTAGTGGAGAACGGTTTCAACTCCGGCGTGACCAGCAGACTCCCTCCAAAGATAAAGTTGGGTTTCGCACTCCATTAACTTGGCAGCGAGAGCTGTGGCCCCTTCCAGAGTATCTTCATCAGGCCAAAAGGCATTGAAGATCCGGATTGCCACATCAAGAATGTCCTTGCCATAATTCTTCACAATTTCGACGCGAGAAAACAAGCTGACCAGCAGGTCCTCCATGTCATAAGGAATTTCTCCAGCGCCAGGAGCAATTGGGGTACCCCTCTGCTGGCGGAACTTGGTAACAACAGTGGTTGCAATGGAATTGCCCTTTGGAAATTTGTCTGAAAACAAGACAAGTGAAGCAATTAAGAAAAAGACAAGTAAAGCAACCCGGAGAGATTCATGCCGGCTGAAGGAAAAGAACTTACAAGAAATGTGGCTGTGGATCCGGGTCAGTTCCTTGGTACAGTCATCACGCCTTTTCTGGAGTTGTGCAAGTTCAGTGTTCGCCGACTCAAGCTTAACGTCGGCTTCTTTAAGTAGTTCTTGGTCCTTGGCGATCTGGAGGTTGAGGCGCTCTCGTTCTTCAGTAAAGTCTTGGCCTGCTCTCTCCAGTTCGGACTTGTGACGCGCCTTGGGCTTCTTCATGTCTTCCTTGAGCTTGGAAATTTCTTCGTCTTTGGTCCAGAGGAGGGCAAGCTCGTCATCCTTCTTCTTGAGTTCATCTTGGTACTGCCCTGCTTGTTCGAGAAAATGCAGCATCATATCCGGCACGGGCACACTATCTTCAAGAGAGGCTGAAATAGTTTGTTGACCCGGCAGAGCCGAGGTATGAATATTTGTCGAGCCAAGGGGAAAAGGAGATAGAGCGCGGAGGAAGATTAAGCAAAAATGACTTACCCTTTATCTGCTCCAAGTTCTTCCTCATGATGATGTTCTCGGCCTCCACTTCAGTTGCGAAATTTGAATGACGGATTAGTTCGGCGGAAAAAGACGAAGAAAAATGGAAAAATGCCAAGGAGAAAACTTACCCCTTTTCTCGTATTCGGTGAGAAGTGTAGTATGCTTTGCACGCATCATCTTGTGAGTATCCAAGAGACGCTGAAACTCAGCGCTCTGATGATTGGTGGTCACCTGAAAAGAGTAAAAAAGGACAGCTTTGTCTTGTGCATATTCGAAGTGTACAAAATCCGGGCCAAGTGGAACTTAACCCGGCTCTAGGTGTGTGCATATTTGAATTGTACAAAATCTGGGCGAAGTGGAACTTAACCCAGCTCTAGGTGTGTGCATATTCGAAGTGTACAAAATCCGGGCCAAGTGGAACTTAACCCGGCTCTAGGTGTGTGCATATTCGAAGTGTACAAAATCCGGGCCAAGTGGAACTTAACCCGGCTCTTGGTGTGTGCATATTCGAAGTTATTAAGGAGCTATGTTAGTTCTTTAAGGAGCATCCGACCGACTAACAAGTTACTCCCCCGGAGGCTCGGCGACTAATGACTATATCACTAATATCTACTAAATGCTAAGGAAAGGGCGAAGTAACATACCTCCATCATCCGACCTGCAAGGTTGATTGCCATGGCAACGGTATTCATTTGGGAAGCAAACTCAGCGGGCCCGAATTTCTCCGGGAGATCATCATTGTGGACGACCTCCGCCTTGTTCCAGTTGTTTACAAACTCGATCAAGGTCGGAGGATAACGTTCGCCGTTGAGCATGTGGGGAGCAACCAGACCCTTAGCATGAGCTTCCCTCCTCTCAACCTGGGCAACGGCGGGGCTGGTGTGCAAAACGAGTTGCGCATCAGCTGGCTTGGCAGGGGTGTCCTTCGGCAGTGGAGTCTTTTTCGGGAGCATGGACGCAAGTGTACGCTATCCAGCCTCGATTGACGCTGCCTTGGTGGCGTCAGGAGCTTTTTTGCCCTTGGGTTGCTGCTGTGAGGTGGAAGTTGCTGCGGCGGATTTGCCCTTGGGAGCTGCCTTAGTGCTTGCCTTGGTGCTGCTGGTGCCTTCTCGCCGAGTCTGGGAAGACTCGGACGAGGCGGAAGGGCTTGGCGCTGTTGCTGGTGCCTTTGCTGTTGCTGCTGGTGCTGGAGCTGATGCTGGTACTGATTTCCATTTCGGCGGGGGTGCTGAAGGAACCTCGGTGGTGGATGGTTGCGGCTGTGCCAAAGAAGGAGCAACTGCAGCCTCGACAGAACCGCTCCCCCCCGTTCCGAGGTTTCCCTACTCTGGACGAGGTGGGCTAGAACTCGGCGCAGCCGCTGAGCCCTCCTGAATGGGGCTCAACGGACGTGACTCGTTGCCATGAGGGGGAGAAGGGCTATGTCGGAGCGGCGAGGCAATGCCGGATCCACTCTGAGGGACCTCCACTGCGGCCCTGCCGAATCAAATCATGAATGATGAGAAACTATAACAAAGGAAGAACAAATGAATAGCAAAGGGAGAAATGGCTTACTCATCCGAGGTCAAAAGGCTCCTTGGGCTTCCGAGCCCTCCGGGTTATGGCCTTGGTCGTAGGCTTGGTGGCATCTTTGTCCGCGGACTTCTTTAGCCTTTTAGCTGGCTCAGAAGGTCCGGAGGAAGAAGCAGATGCGGCCCCCCTCTTCTTCGGTGCAACTAGGACAGGCTCACCCGTGGCAAGGGGAGGATCTTCATGGATCTGCCGACCAGGGTTAGCTGATGCCGGAAAAGCATAAGAAAGGGGACAGCGTCAAATGCATCCATCACCTCAATGTCCGAATCATCTTCATCATCGGGCCAATCTCTAATGGAAGAGAGTTTACCAGTGTATCGCTTGGTCGCATCAGCCGTCGGCAGGAACATCTCCTGATCCGGTTCCTCCTCATCCGAGGCATCTCGATCAGGCGCCCATTTGAGAGAAGGCTCGGTGCCATCCTCAATGGTTTGCTGAAGAAACATCTAAGGCGAAGAAAAGGCAACAGGATTAAACCTACAACAAAAACCGACATATTATTTAATTCGGAAAAGGTTTGGGGCACGAGACTTACTGCAGGGGGAAGCCTATCTCGGCAGAAGTGTTCGATCCCCCACATCCACTCAATAGAGAAGTGCTTGTGGGTGGTGAAGAGGGCCTTGACCCGGCAGTAGATCTCGGTGTTGCTCAACTCGAATGAGGAGGTTCGGTTGGGGTCACGGCCCCATCTCATGTGACAGAGTTTGTGCGTACGTTTCTGGAGGGGGGAGATCCGGTTGTGGACGAAGGTGATCATTGCGTCCTCGTTGCGCAATCCCCGATCCTTCAGCTCCTAGAACCGTTTATTGACCTGGTTCGCCAGGACAGTGGGCTTCTTGGGGACCTTGTCCCACAGATCCGGATTAGGAGGACCCGGAGCGTAGGGGCGCAGCCGGATCAGATCTTTAGTTGTGCCATTTCTAACATAAAATAAGGTTCGGGCCCAGCCTTTGCAGGAGTCAAGCCCCGTGACTCGGGGAAAGATGGACTGTTTCCGAGGCGAGATAGAAGCTGCGCCGAATTGCGTGAGCTGCTTGTCCTCCGGGTTAAGATCAATATTCGGAATCACATTCCAGCGGAGACCAAAGAACCGGATCTAGAGCTCCTTCGTGGGCCACAGTCCGGCGTAAGCCCTCGATGGTGGAAGCGAAGGCGGAGAGAGAGGTGATGGCGTTAGCCGGAAGATGATGCGGCTGAAGCTCATACGTGTCGAGCTAGTCGTGGAAAAAAATCGCTAACGGGGAGACCGAACCCACGTTGGAAGTGGGAGAGGAATACCGCATACTCACTCGGATTGGGTGAGGGGGCAAGCTCCACGGCGGCGAGGCGAGCGATGACGCCCGCCGTGATATGCCTGGTGCGATACAGCCAGTCAAGATCATCTTGGCAAACCCAGGACCCAGCCCAGGCGCCGCGGTTAGCATTCCCCGCGTCCTCCTCCATTTCCTGTTCCGCAACGGTGGGATCCTCCTCTGTCATCTCAAGGTCACTATCCTCACTGGCGCTAGCGGCGGTGGGGGGCAGTGGCCTGGACTGGCGAGGACCCATGGCGGAGGAGATGCGCGGAGGTGGCAGCGACGCAGGTGCGCGAGGAAACGGTGCGGTGGCGGCGCGGCTATGGAAGTGCGGTGGTGGCCGCACTATCGCGGGGAAGAAGAAGAAGAGGCAGAGGGGCGCGAGAGTGGGGAAAAGACCCAAGGGGCGCGCCCCTCCCCTATTTAACCACGCCCTAGAGAGGTAGTGGGATCGCGCTATGCAGACGGGCCACACGGTGTGGCCGTGTTTGACCCGGATCGACCAATCAGCGACGAGCCACAGGAAGGGCCACAGGGCGCAGCGGATCCCACGATGTGACGTTATGATACAGTTAACGAGGAGGCAGACACGATGTGACGTGTGCTACAGTAAAATCTAACAATAACTGCGGCGGTTACTGTCGCAGGCCCTTAAAATGAGGCAAAGTAATGATTAGCCTCCACGTGGGGAAGCGTACGAGAGAAGGAAGAATGACCCGAATGAGTATGAGATGACCCGGCCAGCGAGTGAAAACTCGGAATGTGCCCAGGGAAAGTAAACCTATCAAATCCGGACTATGAGGTAACTCGGAAAAGGAGCGAGAGGCTCGATAAAATTGAACCTGCTGTGGCCTTAGCGGCTAAGGCAGCTAAGACCGCACCAGCTTCGGGGACTAATGTTGGGGGGATACCCCGGGTAGGGTCACGCCGGGGTATAAAGTCCAAGTTAGCCGAGGTACGACAAGGTCAAAGCAAGTGCTGACCGAGTCACCTCAAGGCAGGCCGTATCACGGAGTAACCCGGACCAGGGGACGTCCACCTAACTGGGTCTCAACCGACTTATGGCGTAAGTCGGTAAGATGTATCTAACTTATATGCAGGTACATGTGTGGCCGGATCAACTAGGTATGATCCGGGTTATATCAAGCTTGTAAGAGAAGGAAGGTATCTCGCTGGTCAAAGGGTGACCACTGTACGCAGAGCGTGAGCAAAGCGGACAGAGGCCAGGACCACCGAGGCGTGGCCGACAAAGGTGACGATGCTTGTGTCGGATGACGCGGGCGCCGCAGAGGCTCACGTAGCCTCTGCATGGATGACGCTAGGCAAAAGTGGCCCGGTCGGCTTACTATAGGAATATGCCTCCACGTAAGCCCTAATTGGAGACCTGGCTACCCCTATATAAGGAGGGCTAGGGCCTCTGTAGAAAGGGTTGATCTCTAGTGAGTAGTGGTTTACTAGTGTGTTCTTGAGGGTCAGCTAGTGGTGAGAGTAAGAGAGTTCTTCTTCCTCCTCTCCCCAATACAGCTTAAGGAGCACTTGTAAACTGTGGAAGTGAATCGAATACAAAGCAACCGTGTGTGGAATCACCACACAATCCCTCCCTGGATTCCCCTAGTGCATTTAGCCCCACCTTTAGCCTATCCATGGCATCTACCGTGAGACCACCACGACAATAATCATCAAATATAGGAGGCATATTGTAATCATAATCATTTTTCTCTTCAATAGTAGGTGAACTGAAAATATCATATTCATCATTGTAATCGTCATATATTGGAGGTTTGGTATCATCATAAGCAATAGAATAGCTATCTTCCAAAGTTGGGGAACTAAAAAGATCATTTTCATAAAAACTAGCTTCCCCAAGCTTAGATTTTTCCATAGCATTAGCAATAATGGTGTCCAAAGAATTCATACTAACAACATTGCTATTATCATGTAAATAAAGTTCCATAGGTTTTTAAATTTTCTCTTCAAACACTTCGTGTCCCAACTCAAGATAAATAGTATAAAGCTCTCTAATGTTGTTGTTTTTTTTCCATTAAGCCTAACTAGTGAAAACAAGAAACAAAAAGACAAAATTGCAGAATCTAAAGGAAATAACTTCGAGTACTCACACCGGAGGATGTGAGTACCTTTTACCTTACCTTCCCGTCAATGGCGCCAGAAAATAGCTTGATGTCTACGCACTTCTATTCTTGTAGACAATTGTTGGGCCTCCAAGTGTAGAGGTTTGTAGAACAGCATCAAGTTTCCCTTAAGTGGATTACCCAAGGTTTATCGAACTCAGGGAGGAAGTGGTCAAAGGTATCCCTCTCAGGCAACCCTCAATCAAGACACAAGAAGCCTCTTATGCCCCCAACACACCCAATACACTTGTCAGGTGTATAGGTGCACTAGTTCGGCGAAGAGATAGTGAAATACAAATGGTATGGATATAAGACAACGGTGCCAGGAAATATCTTGATGGCATAGAAGAGACTAAAGGCAAACTGAAATAAATATGGAAGCAAGCAAACATGTAATAGATCTAATTGCAAACGGTGTTTCAATGTTTAGAAACAAGGCCTACGGATCATACTTTCACTAGTGAACACTCTCATATAAATATCTTCTCTTTCTGATACTACTCTTAACTACTCTCTGGTTGGACACTCTAATCGTTGGTAGGGCTATAACAACACACCTCAAAGTTCATCTTTCCCATCTAGGTAACCCCACACTGTCACGTTGAGTACTAGATGGTTCAAACAAACACCACAATTTCATAAAGACATCCAACTCCAAATATAACTCATAACAAGTATTTGAAATCTCTAGCCTAAGTGCCACCATGGTGTGCACACTGTCAATTTCACACACATGGGGAGAGCAGAGATCTATTAAAGAACTTGAGTAGCAAGGTAGATCTACTTGATTACAAAGCTCATGATCACAATATGATCATGCATAGAGAGAGACATGAACACATAACTACCGATAGAACCCTTAGCCTTGAGAGAGATCTACTCCCTCCTCATCATGGGAATCAGCAACGGCGATGGAGATGGTGGACTAGATCGATGGAGATTGCTCCGGGGGCACTTCCCTGTCCCGGCAGGGTGCCGGAACAGAGAGTTTCTGTCCCCCGAATCTCCCCTTCGGTGGCGGCGGCGCTGTGGAACTTTTCGTGGCTGGAGGATGGATGGTTTAGGGTTTTTGCATCGGGAAGCATCTTATAGGTGAAGAGGCAAGGTCGATGGGCGGACAGGGGGCCCACACCATGCCCTGGCGCGGCCAGGGGACCCGCGCCAAGGGGTGGTTTGGCCACCCTGTGCCCCCCTTCGTCTCTCCTTCTGGCTCCATGAATCTTCCGTGAAAATAACGACTTTAGCTTTTGTCCGATCCAATGCGAGAATATTCATTTTCTGACTTTCCTGGAACCAAAAACAGCAGAAAACAGGCAACTGGCACTTTGGCTCTTGTTAATAGGTTAGTCCAAGAAATCATATGAAAAGTACTCCAAAGTGTGGGCAAAACATAAGAAAGTAGATAAAACCAAGCATGGAACATAAAAAATTATAGATACATTTGCAATGTATCAGTCATCCTCTCATTAGAAGAAACGTGTGTATGATGGAATTTTTTCCTTCGCTGGCGCTACCCCTTTCCGAGTTGATAGCACTTCTCAGCGCATCTAACGTTTAACCAACCTCCTGAGCCCCACATGTCATCCTCTCATTAGAAGAAACATGTGTATGATGGATTTTTCCTTCGCTAGCGCTACCCCGCTCCGAGTTGATAGCGTTGATCGACGCATCTACCGTTTAACCAACCTCCTGAGCCCCACATGTCATCCTCTCATTAGAAGAAACGTGTGTATGATGGATTTTTTACTTGGCTCGCGCTACCCCGTTCCGAATTGATAGCGCTGCTCGACGCATCTACCATTTAACCAACCTCCTGAGCCCCACATGTCATCCTCTCATTAGAAGAAACGTGTGTATGATGGATTTTTTTCCCTTGGCTCGTGCTACCCCGTTCCGAGTTGATAGCGCTGCTCGACGCATCTACCATTTAACCAACCTCCTAAGCCCCACATGTAATCCTCTCATTAGAAGAAACGTGTGTATGATGAATTTTTAACCCTCTGTCGTGCCTTCGTGTTCCGAATTTGATAGCTTTGCTTGCTGCATCAGCAATTTAATCAAACTCCTGGACCCCACATGTCATCCTCTCATTAGAAGAAACATGTGTATGATAGAATTTTTTACCTCGGTCACGCCTCCGTGTTCCGAACTTGATAGCGTTGCTCGCTGCATCTACCGTTTAATCATGATGCAGGGCCCCACCCCACATGTCATACATTCATAATAAGAAGCGTGTGTATGATGGAATTTTTTCTCTTGGTCGTGCTTCCGTGTTTCGAACTTGATAGCGTTGCTCGATGCATCAGCCGTTTTTCTAGGCTACTGAGTCCCCCATGTGAGCCTCTCATTAGAAGAAAGGTGTGCATGCTGCACTTTTTTCTCGCTCGTGCCTTGATTTCTACGCACTTCAATTCTTGTAGACAGCTGTTGGGCCTCCAAGTGCAGAGGTTTGTAGAACAGCAGCAAGTTTTCCCTTAAGTGGATCACCCAAGGTTTATCGAACTCAGGGAGGAAGTGGTCAAAGGTATCCCCTCTCAAGCAACCCTGCAATCGAGATACAAGAAGTCTCTTGTGTCCCCAACACACCCAATACACTTGTCAGGTGTATAGGTGCACTAGTTCGACAAAGAGATAGTGAAATACAAGTGGTATGGATAAATGACAACGGTGCTAGAAAATACTTTGATGGCGTGGAAAAGACTAAAGGCAAACTGAAATAAAGATGGCAGCAAGCAAACATGTAACAGATCTAATTGCAAATGGTGTTTCAATGTTTAGAAACAAGGCCTAGGGATCGTACTTTCACTAGCGAACACTCTCATATAAATATCTTCTCTTTATGATACTACTCTGAACTACTCTCCGGTTGGACACTCTAATCCATGGTAGGGCTATAACAGCACACCTCAAAGTTCATCTTTCCCATCTAGGTAACCCCACACTGTCACCTTGAGCCCGAGATGGTTCCAACAAACACCACAATTTCATAAAGACATCCAACTCCAAATATAACTCATAACAAGTATTTGAAATCTCTAGCCTAAGTGCCACCATGGTGTGCACATTGTCAACTTCACACACATGGGGAGAGCAGAGATCTATTAAAGCACTTGAGTAGCAAGGTAGATCTATAGATTACAAGCTCATGATCACAATATGATCACGCATAGAGAGAGAGATGAACACATAGCTACCAGTAGAACCCTTAGCCTCGAGAGAGAACTACTCCCTCATCATCATGGGAATGAGCAATGGTGATGTAGATGGTGGTGGAGATCGATGGAGATGGCTCTGGGGGCACTTCCCCGTCCCGGCAGGGTGCCGGAGCAGAAACTTTTTGTCCCCTGAATCTCCCCTTCGGTGGTGGTGGCGCTGTAGAACTTTTTGTGGCTCGAGGATGGATGATTTAGGGTTTTGCATCGGGAGACATCTTATAGGCGAAGATGCAAGGTCGGTGGGCGTCCAGGGGGCCCACACCATGCCCTGGCGCAGCTAGGGGGACCCGCGTCTAGGGGTGGTTTGGCCATCCTGTGCCCCCCCTTTGTCTCCCCTTTTAGCTCCGTGAATCTTCCGGGAAAATAACGACTTTGGATTTTGTCCGGTCCAATTTCGAGAATATTCATTTTCTGACTTTCTAGAACCAAAAACAGCAGAAAACAGGCAACGGGCACTGTGGCATCTTGTTAACAGGTTAGTCCAAGAAATCATATGAAAAGTACTACAGAGTGTGGACAAAACATAAGAAAGTAGAGAAAACCAAGCATGGAACATCAAAAATTATGGATACGCTAGCAACGTATCATGCCTCCCTGTTTCGAACTTGGCAACGTCGCTCGTGGCAGAACCTATATAAGGCCACGCTACTGGGTCCCACATGTCGGCCTCTCTGTTTATCAAACCTATGTATGATGGACTTTTTTTCGGCCGCGTCCGCTGTTTTGACCTTGGCAACGTTGGTCGATGTGGCAGCCGTGTATGGTCTTGCTGCTGAGGCCCCCATGTCACCCTCTCTGGTATGTTTTGGCTGGTGGGTCCCTGGTGCCAGCCTCTCTGTACAAGTATTTAACTTTTTTTTCAAAACCGACCATTAAACTCGAGGGATGCTGCAGGCTGGTGGGTCGGTGATGTCAGCCTCACCGTAATGCGATATTAAAAAGTAAACCCTTTCTAAAAAAATAAACCCAAGATATATATAAATATGTACACACAGTGGATTCGAACTAAAGACCTTCAAATCAAATCAAATAGACATAAACTGAGTGTTTTTCCACAATACCAAAGATACTAATAGAAATTGAATCATTAAACATGTATTAGTACTTCAACTTATGTATCAGTCTTCTAAAAAATATTGTTGTGTTTCCATGTTATCTCTCTTAAAATAAAAGAGCAGTGCTACTAGAACCTTGATTTATAAAAAGCCACATAATGGATTAGTTTCTTAAAAACATGGGTAGGCAGAGTTTTTTTTAGAGGTGGGGGGCACTGCCAAAAAGTCCAAATTAAAAAGTTTTTGGGCTATGGTCAATGGGCTCTTATCTCAAATTTTACTGGGCTGTGACTCGCTAGATTCAAACACAGACCTCTTCGAGGGAGGAAAAAAACGATAATTCCTTTGACAGATATTCATGTAAAAATATCTAATGAACACACACCACATGTGCCAAAACAGGGATGGTATCCAATGACTTCACTTGGTGAAATCACACTGTATATCTTTACCCTCTCATCTCTATCCAAAATGCATCCAACGTTTCCGATGACACAAAGGCAAAAGCTCTAGAGTAAGCAGCCAACAGCAACGACAGAACTTTTGACAAATTCAATACCATTTGAAAGATTAAGGAGTACAGAATAATAAGACATAAAAAATCGACAGATTCCTAGTTCATATTCAGCATCACTTGACCAATTCAGAAGCATTTCAAAGTGACTGATTCAGCAATACAAACACTGAAATTCAATATCACTACAGAGAAAGACAGTTCTTGTTTTAGGTCTAAAAACCATGCCACACGATCAATTTGCCCTTTTCTCCAAACACACTCGATCACAACACAATCATTGTCATAATATTTGCTCATATAGGGAACCGTCATATAGATACAAATATACCATACCAGTACGTACTAGTCTTAGCTCCAATCCTACAAAAGGTTATCACAGTTTTACCACCCATATATGATCAGTAGAGATAAGACAACCACATAATTAATTATAATAGCAGGCGGCCAAAAGCTAGACAGCTAGGAAGTTCATGAACAGCATGCCGCATTCAGGGCAGCGAGATACATCAACCTTGACCGTTCTTCCAATAGTAAGTTTGGCTGCTTTCCGGAACTTGATCCACCTAGAAGTAAGTGCCAAGCGATGCACTGAATCATGTGAAACTTGAGAAGACATTCAAAACAGTTTATCTATCGCCATATACTCACAAACATAATCCAGTGCGACGTTGTGATGACACATGTGTAGGATATGGTCTGACAATGTGCTGCCCGGGGTGATGAAGGAGCTTGTGCCGGTGCCTGTGCTAGGGCGGGTGCTGGTGCATGAGATGGTGCCACTAATTATAGAGGGGCTCGTCCAGGAGCCAGAAGGCCCAGAAGTGGTGCCGATGCCAGTAGCTTGATGCTAGATTCCTTCTGAGGGGTAGCTAAGCTGACTGCAGGGATGGTAGAGGCAAATGAGAAGTGTACAAGCAAAATGGTCTCTTATACAACAGTTACTCACAAGACAGTGATCAAAGGATATGATGAGTATACAAGCAAATTAAGTTACTACCTCCATTCTTTCTACTTAGGTCAACAGGTGCCAGAGAAGGAACTAGGGCCAGTGACGTTGGGGGTGCCAGCAGCTTGGTGCTGGTTACCTTCTGAGGGGTAGGTAAGGGGACTGCAGGAGTGGTCAGAGAGGCATATGAGACGTGGACAAGCAAAATGGTTTCTTATACAATAGTAACTCCTAGACAAAGATGAGAGTATACAAGCGAATTAAGTTACTACCTGTATTCTTTCTCCTATTGAGGTTAACATGTCTCGTTTCAGGAACTGGGGCTGGTGCTGGTGCCATTGCTGGCACCCTTCTGGGTGGTACATAAGGGGAAGCACAATGCAGAAGTGGTCAGGGTCATATGATGAGTAAAGACAATGGTGCAGAACAATTAGTCACCAGAAAATCATTAGAGGTTGTGATGAGTACAAAATCAAATTAATTAGTACTACCTCTGTTCTTGGTCCTTCAGTCAACAGGTGTACGATGGCATGCAGGTATCTGTCCATGCTTGCTAAAATCGAATGTTACCTCGTCCCCCTGCTTCAGACCATTCTCATGGACATACTTGGACCAACCTTAGCCACCCAAATAGGTGGTGGCCATCGTCTGGGAGACATCCACATCATATAGTTGCCAGATGCCTTTAGGGCCCTCGCTATACAGAGTTAGAAACTTGTCGTTTCCGAACATCTTGTTTATAATGGGCGAGCGACACAAGGGACGACCTTCATGAGAAAATTGATAGAGACGTAAGGCGACAATAAAAAAAGTGAGATACAAGATCTTACACCAAATCGGTCTAGACCACTTGGAATCCATACCTGATACCATGGGTACCCTTTGTGAAGGGTGGCCATGCACCATTTTTCATCCCTCTGCCTTTGGAATGGCATACAGGGGCCCCCTTTCAATCCACAAGCTTGACAAGAGGAGGGTAGTAGAAAGGGCTGAGCAGCTAGTGCATGGTACTGATTGAAATTAAGTGGAAAGGTTAAATTATGTAAAGAGCAAGTAAATCTAATAATATAAGAAAAAACCATTGCCTGTAAAGCAAATAGATTTTATTTTTGTGAACTTCTAATGAGCGTAATGATATAGTACTATCTGATAAAAATAACATGGAAAATCATAACATGTGAAATTGTGGATTTCCAAATTATCCCCACTTCTTAGAGAGGTCACTGCCCACCTGGGTACTGTGTTGGTGCTTCCTTGTTATGTAGAGGATGTCCCCTTTTGTTGCGGGCATCAGAAATCTACTAGCCTCTATAGCAGCCTCAGCCTCCGCAACAACACCTTCAATCTGCATAAATACCAACAGAGCTCAACATTTCAATACTATGTAAAGTTTGGTCAAACTTTCCGTCGCTTGACTTTTAAAAAAAAAATTATATGCCTAAGCCTTGGGACGAGGGAGTACAGTTCATAGTAGTCATATACTGACTGTATGAGACAGTTTGACAGATCCAGATCTGGATTCACATAAACACAGTGCCAGAATTAATAAAATCACACATATGTTTCTGAACATCTGATAAGCATGCATCACCCCAAGCAGGTAATACTTAAATCTGTCTGCACCATGGTAATAAGGGTATTAAGAACAAATACTTTTCTCTTTAAGATAGGCCCTCCCAGCTGGTCAGTGGCCTTGCGCTTGTTTTTTGGTGAGTAGTGGTACTCGCTGGATCCTACGGCATGTGGGGGTACCATCCTATTTGCCACACCTGGAGCACCGCACGCTCGCAGGTATGTACCAGCGTGCTACAAAAAATGAAGAAGAGATGGTGTCACAGAGGCTTCACAAAAACTGGATGTAGAAAGAGACAGCTTTTAGCACATGGAAACATCCAGGTTGCAGCCAACTACTTTTAGCATTGGAAAGAATGGAAGAACGCACCGAATATACTGCTACATTACTTTTTTTAGGCAACTTTGAAGGGAACTGACAGGACCATCCATGTCCATAGTGGCCGTGCGTGCCACTGACCCATAGTTCTCCATACAGAATCTGATGCAAAATCCATTGCACATTATGAGTAGCAACTAAAGGTTACAAAAGTGAAGAGCACCGAAATCGAACCCGACCATGTGCCCCAATCAGAACAGCGGTGGCCATGCCCTGATCCGGAATCCATATGAAATCAGTACCACCTCCCCCCACCCTAGCCCCCATACCCACCACCACCCCCACCCCACCCAAATGACCCAGTCGATTAGAGAAGAGGAAAAATATCCTGATTAGGTGATTCCAAGGTCAGCAATAAGCAAGAACTCTGATTACCCACAAGTATAGGGGGTGTATCGCAGTATTTTCGATAAGTAAGAGTGTCGAACCCAACGAGGAGTAGAAGGTGTTGGCTAGTGGTATGGATCAGGAGTTCTCTGCAAATACTTAGCAAACGGATTTTTATGGGTTTTTGATATAGCAAATAAACAAAGTACGAGTAAATAAAAGACAATAGGAATAAATGCAGCAAGTGGCCCAATCCTTTATGGAGCAAAGGACAAGCCGGTTGTATTACTTAAGATGACCAAACGTTCTCGAGGACACATGGGAAGACTGTCAAGTGCTTTCGCTTCATATAGTTGATTAATCTTCTTTAGCTTGCTAAGTGTTGTGTGGGTGAACCTATGCTAATGTACCGACCTTCCTAGGATTAATACATACTTGTGATTATACCCCTTGCAAACATCCGTAAGTACAAGAATGTAATTAAGGTAGAAACCTAACCACAACTTTAAACTCTAAGACCCTTACGTCCCTTGTGCAATGGTTTCCTAACGAGGGTTCAGGTTTCTATCACTCCGGCAATCCCTATGATTAGTAGCCAAATACACAATGCATTCCCCTATGCCCATATACGTGAAGTGTCATGTATTCGACATTCACATGACACCACTAGAAGAAGTACACCACAACTTAAATAACAATCTATTGAATCTTTCTCAACACAACTCCACTACTAACAACATGACTTCTCCCATGTCCTCAAGAACAAAATGAACTACTCACAAGACATCATATGGATCATGATCAGAGATGGAATAATGATGTATAACAATCTGAACATAAACAACAATTCAATGGTTCACTCAATAGCATCAACTACAAAGAGCAATCAACACCGGGAAAGTTTCCCCTATGAACTATGCAAGATTCAACTCAATTGTTATAGCAATATGGAGATGGTGATGAGGGTGCTGATGGTGATGATGGTGGTGATGATGATGATGATCCCGATGAAGTCTAGCTTGATGATGGTGTTGATGGCGATGATCTCCCCTCTCCGGGAAGGAATTCCCCCGGCAGAAATCTATCTGCTAGAGAGATCTTTCTCGTTGTGTTTTCCGCCCCGCAGAGGCGGCGGAATCTTTCTGTGGTCGCTCCCCGAGTCTTAGGGTTTCGGGAGGATAATATACGCCAAAGGGGAGATCCAGAGGTGGGCCAGGGCGGCCACACCACCTGCTGGCGCGGCCTAGGGCTGCCCACGCCAGGGGGTGCTGTGGGCACCCTGTGGCCCATCTACACTCCGTCTTCTGGCATACTTAGTCTTCTGGAAAAATAGGATTTTCCGTATATTTCCCTCGATTTTTTGATCTTCGCGAATTTTGCTTCCAAACAGCACCTTTTCCATCAGAATCCTGACTGCAGCGGTCCATGCTCCAAAAGTCATCAACCATGCAAAAACAGATGAAATAACATAAGTATCACCTCTCAATATGAAATATATCAATGAATAATAGTGAATTAAGACATAGAATAGTGATGCAAAATGGACGTATCAACTCCCCCAAGCTTAGACTTCGCTTGTCACCAAGCGAAACTAAGCTCAATAAACATGGCCTCAGGTTTATGGAGTGAAGAGTCGATAAAAGAATACGAACAAGAAGCATCACATTCATCAATACATAGATCATAATAGCAGACAACTCACTGTTATATAACTAAACTTGTAATAGGTAAAGGAAACACAATAAAGATACATAAAGTGAATCATAATTGGTAATGGCAAACTTAGCTCTTGGTCGAAGAATAGTTGATAATTTGCTGGAGTTCACAAATAACTGGTTTTCAATGATAGCTTTCAAAGTAGTAAACATCAAGATAAGAGCTTTGTTCAAAACAAGGAACATAAGACATGATTGAATAAATCATCATATGAATGAATGAAACACAACAACTCAAAATACTTGCTGAGATAGAAGGGAATAGGTTTACTGACTCAACTACAAAGTAAAAGAAAGGCCCTTCAAAGAGGGAAGCAGGGATTGCAAGTCTCATAAAGAGATCCCAAAAATTATGATACTTACTAGCTTTCAGGTCTCATTGCCCTATCATAGGCATCTTTAGGTGATTAAGGTTAAAGTCATCAAATATGAGGATATGCATTGACAAGTTGTAAATTGAGAATCGCATGTCCCTTGAATACGAGGGCCGCTCCTCATGCTACTCAAGTTTAGTCACTAGTAAGTTCTTGTCATCGTAAACATATGTGTATCATAGAGAACCGCCAACGGGGTACCCCTTGCCCGATGATACGGAAGAATCCCCATATCAAAATGACAAGGCAAGTAGACAACAAGTATCTCAGCTATCTTCTTATTTACCATGGGAATATGGTGCTTTTTTCTCTCTTTCCTCTTTTCATAGTATCTCTTTTTTTCTCTTTTTTCTCAATCTCTATATTTTTATATAAGAAGAATGCTTCATAGATACTCATTATGGTTACGCTGCAGGTTTCCACCATGTCAGCATGGATTAGACCATCGGCCCAGGCATTTCTCTAACACACATGCATAACTCCATGGACTTACAAGCTCCCCTTTTATTTCACACCGACGACATCCATAGACAAAATAACATGATATCAACTAGGTACAAAGTACCAGTGCAATGTTGAAAGCGTTCCCCATGATAGCATGGTTCTGCAAACTCACAACTTACAAAGCGCAAGCATATACGCAACATAGGTGAGCACAATGGTTCAAGTTTATTAAATGCAAGAAAGTAAAGTGTGCCAACAAGTTCGTGAGAGCTTTAATCACTAATTTTCACATAAAAAGTTTAATTTGGGAGGTAGACAAAACAAGAATTTACTTGGAATAGCAATAATGCTACTAGGTAGGTATGGTGGACACAAATGGCAGAGGTTTTGGTTTTAAGGAGTGGATGCACGAGAAGAATTCCCTCTCAGTACAGGTTTTTGGCTAGCACAGCTGGGTAACAAGTATAAGAGTTGAAGGAAACAAACAAACATACAAGTGATAAAAACAAACATGCAATCTTCCTTGGAAGCACAAAAGATCTTAACTAGAGACTACTAGACTTATGAGCAAATCAAGAAAGAAAGATGATGAAATAATTTTTTTTCTTTAGAGTACTTCTATCTTTTTCATTCAACTCTCAAAAATAGTGTGCTACTGACCGAGCCAGGTTTGCCAAAACCAACTAAATTAGCTCAATGATCCCAAAGTGATACCAATACTAACAACAAGATCAATCATATAACAACGAATTGAAAACTAATATAAGCTATGCAAAAGAGCAAATGATAGAACTTCTCATTAATATTCCATAACGGCAACTCACACCAAGGGATGCATATCTAACGAGAGAGGGGACACTTCCATAATGCAAACCATCCTACATAATAACTCCTCTATTCATGATATGACTCTACTAAAAAGGTAAAAAGATAGAAGATAGTGATGTGATACCGTGGCACTCCCCCAAGCTTGGAACAAACCAAGGGGATGCCAAACCTGATGACGAGCTTTGGTGGTGGTGGTATCCTCTCATCTTCGTTCGTCTTCTAGGGTAAGGGCTTCCCATCAACAAAGGACATTGTGGTTTCCAACATCCTGAAACTTGCAGAAGCACTTATGCGTTTAAATCTAGCCTCATACTCACAGTTTTGATTTTGAATGTCATAGAACTGTGCTTGCAGTTCATTGGTTGTTTGGTGGACTGAGAGGACTTTGTCTTTGAGTTCAGCAGTCTCCTTTTGGTGCTTGGTGATGAGTTCGGAACAAATCTTATGGATGATATCCACTTCGCGCTCCGCCATCTTGTTGTACCTAAAGACTTCTTGCTCTAGTGCTTGCATCCTGTCCTCCAGACTTCCTTCACCTTTAGGGCCTTGAACCTCTTTAATCCGGACCTCCCCACCTTCGAGCAACAGCTCCTTGGGATGAATCTTCAACTCTCTCTTGTATGGGTTGATGATCTCTTCTAAGGAATCTCCCTCGGCTGATCCATTGGAAGACATTGTGGCTACAAATCTGGGATTCTACCTAGCAGAAATGGATCAAAACAAAAACATGACGAAAACATGATATACGAACCTCGGAGGATCCGGGGGTTTATATATTACGAAGTTTCACAACAAGAGGAAGGTACTGGGTGAAAACGGGTCAGAGGCGGAGTCTGAGGTGGCCTCACCACCTGGTGGCGCGGACAGGGGTGGGCCCGCGCCACAGGGCGGTGTGGGCCACCTTGGCTCCGTTTCCGTCCCTTTTTTGCTTCGTAACTTCCCTTATTGACTAAAAACTGCAAAAACATAGTTGGATTGTATTTCCGTGGAACTTTTCTTACCAGAACCGTTACCTATTTGAACATGGACTCTGCAGGTCTCAGAATTTGTTCCTTGATGAATTTCTCTAGAGTTATAACTTGAAAGGCATCAACATCTTCATTGTAAGAATCTCCAGCAATACAGTGCTTGAGTCGCTGCCCATTCACTACTTGTGTAGTATTATCTTTTAAAGAAGAATTTTTATTGCTCCTGAACGGTATACTTCTTCAATAATGAAGGGTCCTTCCCATTTTGACAGTAGCTTTCCTGCAAAAAATCTGAGACAAGACCTATACAATAGAACTTTCTCACCAACATGAAATTCTCTCTTAAGTATTCGCTTGTCATGCCATCTTTTAAATTTTTCCTTAAAGAGCCTAGCATTTTCATAGGCTTCACTCCTCCATTCATCTAAAGAACTTAAGTCAAATAATATTTTCTCGCCAGCGAGCTTACAATCTCTATTTAATTCTTTAACTGCCCAGTAAGCTTTGTGTTCTAATTCTAAGGGTAGGTGACAAGCTTTCCCATAAACCATTTTATAAGGAGACATCCCCATAAGATTTTTGTAAGCAGTTCTATAAGCCCGTAAAGCATCATTCAACTTCTTAGCCCAGTTTTTTCTAGACCTATTAACAGTCTTTTGCAAGATGGATTTCATTTCTCTATTTGATAACTCTACTTGCCCGCTAGTTTGGGGGTGATAAGCTGAAGCAATTCTATGATTAACATCATATTTAGCAAGGGTATTCCTAAAACCACCATGAATGAAATGAGAACCCCCATCAATCATGAGATATCTGGGCACCCCAAACCTAGGAAAGATAACATCCTTAAGCATTTTTAGAGAAGTCTCCCTGTCAGCACTCTTTGTAGGAATGGCTTCTACCCACTTAGTAACATAATAAACGACAACAAGAATATGAGTGTAACCTTTCGAAGGAGGGAAAGGACCCATAAAGTCGAATCCCCAGCAATCAAATGGTTCAATAACTAGAGAGTAGTTCATAGGCATTTCATTGCGTCTAGAAATATTACCAACACGCTGACACTCATCACAAGATAGAACAAATTTTCTTGCATCTTTAAAAAGGGTAGGCTAGTAGAAACCTGATTATAGCACCGTTTGTGCAGTTGTATCTCCTGCATGATGTCCTCCATAAGCACTACCATGACACTTACGCAATATCTCCTTTTGTTCATATTCTGGAACACATATTTGCATAATACCATCCACCCCCTCTTTGTATAAGTGTGGGTCATCCCAAAAATAATGCCTCAAATCATAGAAGAACTTCCTTCTTTGCTGAGCTGTAAAAGTTGGAGGCAAATACTTGGAGACAATAAAGTTAGCATATTCAGCGTACCAAGGGCTCCCTCGCGAGCTTACCCCTACTGCAGCTAACTGTTCATTTGGGAAACTATCATTAACAGGCATAGGGTCAAAAGAAATGTTTTCCAATCGAGATAAATTATCAGCTACAGGGTTTTCAGCACCCTTCCTATCTACTATATGTAGATCAAACTCTTGTAAAAGCAGCACCCATCTAATAAGCCTAGGCTTAGCGTCCTTCTTCGTCATAAGGTATTTAATAGCAGCATGATCAGTATGAATGGTGACTTTTGAGTCTACAATATAGGGCCTAAACATGTCACAAGCAAAAAGAACAGCTACAAATTCCTTTTCAGTAGTAGCATAATTCCTTTGAGAAGTGACTAGAGTCTTACTAGCATAATGGATAACGTTTAACTTTTTATCAATACGTTGCCCAAGGACAACACCTACAGCAAAATCACTAGCATCACACATTATTTCAAAGGGTAAACTCCAATCAGGTGGTTGAACAATAGGGGATGTAGTTAAAGCCTTCTTGAGAGTTCCAAAAGCTTCCTTACAATCATCATCAAAAATAAAGGGTACATCTTTTTGAAGAAGATTAGTAAGGGGTTTTGATATCCTAGAAAAGTCTTTAATAAACCTCCTATGGAAACCAGCATGACCAAGGATACTATGAATACCTTTGATGTATCTTGGACATGTCATGTTCTCAATTGCCTCAAACTTAGCTCTATCAACTTCTATGCCTCTTTTAGAAACTTTATGCCCAAGAACAATCCCTTCATTAACCATGAAGTGGCATTTCTCCAAATTAAGAACAAGATTAGTTTGTTCACATCTCTGCAAAACTTTATCAAGGTTGTGTAGACAATTATCAAAAGATGTTCCATAGACAGAAAAGTCATCCATGAACACTTCTACAATTTCCTCACAAAAACCATGAAAGATAGCAAACATGCACCTTTGAAAAGTAGTAGGAGCATTACATAAACCAAAAGGCATACGTCTATAAGCATAATTTCTGTAAGGGCAAGTAAAAGTAGTTTTTTCTTGATCTTGTTGTTTAACAGCAATTTGAGAGAAACTAGAGTAACCATCAAGAAAACAAAAATGGCTCTTTTTAGACAACCTTTCCAACATTTGATCAATAAAAGGAAGCAGGTAGTGATCTATCTTAGTAACTTTATTAAATTTTCTAAAATCGATGCACATCCTATAGCCTACCACTTTTCTTTGAGGAATAAGCTCATCATTATCATTAGGAACAACGGTAATACCTACCTTTTTAGGAACACAATGAACATGACTAACCCATTCACTATCAGCAATAGGGTAAATAATACCAGCATCAAGGAGTTTCAATACCTCATTCCTTACCACTTCCTTCATCCTAGGATTTAAACGTCGTTGGTGCTCCACTACTGGCTTCGCATTTGGTTCTATGTTGATAGAATGCTGACTTATAGTAGGTGAAATCCCTTTTAAATCATCCAGAGTATAGCCCATAGCTCCTCGGTGTTTCTTCAAAACCTCCAACAACCTTTCTTCTTCCTTTCCTGAAAGTTTAGAGCTAATAATAACAGGATATATCTTTTTATCATCAATATAAGCATATTTAAGATCATCAGGGAGAGGTTTTAGATCGAAAACCGGATCCTTTTTAGGTGGCAACGTGGTACCCAAGTCTTCTACAGGCAAGTCATGCTTTAGCATCTGGGGTTGACGACGGAGAATCTCGTCAATCTCATTCCTTTCTTCCACGAAGATCTCACTTTCGTGATCTTCCATAAATTGCTACAAAGCTTGGTTAGGAGCAAGAGAGATAGAAGCAAGTTGTTCAACTCTAAAATCCTCATTATGGGTTTCCTCTTCGCAAGGTTCTTTAGCAAATTTCGAAAAATTAAACTCATAAGATTCCCCATCAAGATTTTATCCCTCTTGCAATCAATAATAGCTCCACAAGTACTCAAGAAAGGTCTACCAAAAATGATAGGATAAGTTTTACTAGCAGCTAAACCAAGTACCAGAAAATTAGCAGTATACTTGATCTTACCACAAAGAACTTCCACGTCTCATACGATACCAATTGGAGAGATGGTCTCTCTATTAGCAAGGTGAATAACCACATCAATCTCTTCCGATTCGTACGGACTGATTTCATGCATAATTTCTCTATAAAGCTGATAAGGAATAGCACTAGAACTTGCACCAATATCACATAAACCATAATAGCAATGATCACCAATTCTAACAGAAAGCATATGAACACTAGTTTTTTTGGTTCTATTAGGATGTGAAACAATATTAGAAGCATCCTCACAAAAGACTATGTGTCCCTCTTCTATGCTTTTAGTGACAAGGTCTTTCACAATTGCTACCACAGGTTCAACGTTTATTTGTTCATTAGGTTTTACAGTTCTCTTTTCACTTTTAGTGATTACATTAGTTATCATAGGATGATCCTTTACCTTATCTGGGAAGGGAATATTCTCGATATAAGGCATAGGTAAGATATGATCAATAATGCAACACTCAGTGCTCCCAACAGGAACACAGTCAACAATATCTTTATAAGGTGCATCGTACTTATTCCATCCCCTTTTTGGAATTTCAATATAAGAAGCAAAAGCTCTAAAGCAATTCGTAATAACTTGAAAATC
Organism: Avena eriantha; assembly: GCA_910589775.1. Classification (NCBI taxonomy): domain Eukaryota; kingdom Viridiplantae; phylum Streptophyta; class Magnoliopsida; order Poales; family Poaceae; genus Avena; species Avena eriantha. The sequence continues at coordinate 537,593,913 of OU342743.1, read as the reverse complement.
AAGACCATAAGCATTACTAATATTTTGAAAGTCATCAGTTCCCATAAAAGATTCAATGCATTCATACTCATAATTTATACATGACTTTCTACCTTTGTCATTCTCCCAAGCTTCAGCATTGTCTTGAATACGGTCCAGAAGATCTCATTTAGCTTCTTCTTCCATGCGAGTGAATGATCCAGCACAAGAAGCATCCAATAAATCCTTGTCATGCAGAGAAAGCCTTGCATAACAGTTGTTGATAATAATATTGTTGGGGAGCTCATGAATGGGACATTTGAGCATTAATAACTTCAATCTTCCCCAAGCTTGAGCTGTACTCTCTCCATCAAGAGGCCAAAAGTTGTATATTTGATTCCGATCTTTATGAATCTCACTAGGAGGATAAAACTTTGAATAAAAGAGAGGCACTATTTCCTCCCATTCTAGAGCTTGACCATTCTTCAGTAGCTTATACCATTCCTCATCTCTTCCTTTCAGCGATAATGAAAATAACTTCTTCTTAACTTGATCTGTAGTAATACCTGCACACTTGAACAACCCGCATAATTCGTGTATAAAGAGTAAATGATCACCGTGATGGACAGTTCCATCCCCAACATAGTAGTTATCCATAACACGATCAATAATTCTTGTAGGTATTTTGAAAAAATCATTCTCAGCAGGTGGTGGTTATCTACTACCTTAGCAGTGGTAGTAGCATTACCAAATAAGAAACTCAACGAATTATCCATAACAAAAATAAAGCAACTAGCAGAAGTAAAAAATACTCACAGTAGAAGTTTCCTTTACCAGTTCCACTCTCCAATAGTGCTTCACTCCCCGGCAACGGCGCTAGAAAATAGTCTTGATGAACCACAAGTATAGGGGGTGTATCGCAGTATTTTTGATAAGTAAGAGTGTCGAACCCAACGAGGAGCAGAAGGTGCTGGCTAGTGGTATGGATTAGGAATTCTCTGCAAATACTTAGCAAACGGATTTTTAGGGGGTTTTGATATAGCAAATAAACAAAATACGAGTAAATAAAAGACAGTAGGAATAAATGCAGAAAGTGGCCCAATCCTTTATGCAGCAAAGGACAAGCCGGTTGTATTACTTAATATGACCAAACGTTCTCGAGGACACATGGGAAGACTGTCAAGTGCTTTCGCTTCATATAGTTGATTAATCTTCTTTAGCTTGCTAAGTGTTGTGTGGGTGAACCTGTGCTAATGTACCGACCTTCCTAGGATTAATACATACTTGTGATTATACCCCTTGCAAAGATCCGTAAGTACAAGAAAGTAATTAAGGTAGAAACCTAACCACAACTTTAAACTCTAAGACCCTTACGTCCCTTGTGCAATGGTCTCCTAACGGGGGTTCAGGTTTCTGTCACTCCGGCAACCCCTACGATTAGTAGCCAAATACACAATGCATTCCCCTAGGCCCATATAGGTGAAGTGTCATGTAGTCGACGTTCACATGACACCACTAGAAGAAGTACAGCACAACTTAAATAACAATCTATTGAATCTTTCTCAACACAACTCCACTACTAACAACTTGACTTCTCCCATGTCCTCAAGAACAAAACGAACTACTCACAAGACATCATATGGATCATGATCAGAGGTGGAATAATGATTTATAAAAATCTGAACATAAACAATAATTCAATGGTTCACTCAATAGCATCAACTACAAAGAGTAATCAACACCGGGAAAGTTTCCCCTATGAACTATGCAAGATTCAACTCAATTGTTACAGCAATATGGAGATGGTGATAAGGGTGCTGATGGTGATGATGGTGATGATGATGATGATCCCGATGAAGTACAGCTTGATGATGGTGTTGATGGCGACGATCTCCCCTCTTCGGGAAGGAATTCCCCCGACAGAAATATGCCTGCCGGAGAGATCTTTCTCTCTCGGTGTTTTCGGCCCCGTAGAGGCGGCGGAATCTTTATGTGGTCGCTCCCCGAGTCTTAGGGTTTCGGGAGGATAATATACGCCAAAGGGGAGAGCCAGAGGTGGGCTAGGGCGGCCACACCACCTGCTGGCGTGGCCTAGGGCTGCCCGCACCAGGGCGTGGTGTGGGGCCCCTATGGCCCATCTCCACTCTGTCTTCTGGTATCCTTAGTCTTCTTGAAAAATAGGATTTTCTGTATATTTCCCCAGATTATTTTATCTTCGCGAATTTTTCCTCCAAACAGCACCTTTTCCATCAGAATCCTGACTACAGCGGTCCATGCTCCAAAAGTCATCAACCATGCAAAAACAGATGAAATAACATAAGTATCACCTCTCAATACAAAATATATCAATGAATAATAGTGAATTAAGTGATAGAATAGTGATGCAAAATGGACGTATCAAACTCCACAATCAAAGCATACCGAATACTACTACTCCTAGTACTAATAATACCCCCAATGGCCCAATCAGAAGCAAATTAAGCAAAGCCGGATTTCTAGGTGAGCAAATACACCCACCTATTTCAACAAGAACTCCCCTATCGGAGGTTGCACCAGTTCCAACAGTTGCTTGCTAGATGTGAGCTAGCTAGTGATGGTTTCTTGTCTTGTCGTCGGTAGAAAGGCATGGGCAGGGGAGTAGTAGTACTAGCAGTAGTAGGGCTGGGCAATACAATTTTTTCTCCAGTAAGTATTTTTAAGTGGTAGTGGCGAGAACATTTTGCCGGGAGAGAATCCCAATTTTTTGATCCCAGCTATCATGTGGTGGCCTACAGCTGTTTCAAGCGGGACCCACGTCAGGCGTGAGTTAAAGTAGGTCCCACATCAAGTGGGTGAGATAATTGACCGAGCCAACCTCCTCCTTCCCTTGGTACTAGTACTAGTTCTCCCGGGTTCGTCTCCAAGGACAGAGAAAATCGCCCCTCTTCGAATCAAATTGGTCCCATCTTATTATCCTTCTCCTGATTCGTCTCACTGAGCAGTGGACAAGACAACGGTAATTGCAGTATAGGGCACGAGTGCTGGGACCTCAAAAATAGTTTAGGAACCGATAAAATGATAAGCTCGGATTTCAGACTAGAAACACACACAAACACACATATACTCCGTATATACTAATATACGGAATAGTTTCCAATTACAGTTCTGCTAACAAAGGCCTAGAAATCATAATAAGGTAGCTCCATATTATAGAACAATGACAGTATCGAACCAATCATGGGATAGCTCTACACCCCAAGAGTTTTGCAGTTGGGCTATTGGTCATGAACGGCACCAAAAGTACACCCCTGATGATCAGCAGCCATGCATCAAATCCATCCAGATGCAGTGTACCCAATCCACAGCCTCAGGTACAGGCTCATCAATGAACAGGTCATCGTCATTACCATAAAAATCCTCTTCGGTCGTTTGCTTATGCGATTAGTAGATTAACATATATGTTTATAGATAAACATCAAAGACACACAACCTGAACATTTGTCATTCTACAGACATACCTTGTCATATGGCATAGTGGTAGCACCATAAATGAATCATGTTTCATGCAGCTTGTGCTTTTTCTCTCATCCCCTTCTCCAAGTTGATCTAGATGCTCAGGAGCTGCCTCTGTCAGTTGATCTAGTTGATCAACAGCTGCTTCCCCTACTTGATCTTGATGATAAAGACGTGCTTCCCCTGATTTAGATGGAGGATCATATGGTTCACCATGAAATACCCATCTAACATATGTGCTAAGCATCCAAATGTAAAAATATGGTCTTCCAGTATACTTTGAGGGAGCACCCTACGATTCGCACACAACCGGCAGGGGCAGTGTACTTTTGAGTTGTCACAATGAGCTCTAACAAATCCGATAAATCAAGGATACGTTTAGCGCTGCCTAATGGAGCAATCTCTATCAAAAATCTGCCCATCTATTTAATTATGACATACAAGGTTGGTTATCATTAAAAGAAAAGCACGAAACATATAGATGAAGTACAAAAACTATATATGCCTATGCGTTTTAGCACACATATTGACAACAAAAATCGCCGAAGGTATTTAGGAACAAAGATCCAGCGCAGAATAAACTATGACCATGCAGATTGAGGACAAATTAAACTACATAGGAGTATTTAAAAGGGCAATAAAAATGCCAACCAGATCGAGCTAGATATAGAAGGACTACCATGGGATCATCCCAGCCAGTCAGAACCTTCTTCCCTACTCCAAATAGAAACCAAATCCGAATGAACCTAATTCGATTTTATGATCTAGACACTCCCTTCCCCTTGATGGCTCTTCTGACTTATTTAAATGTCAAGTGAATATCCATCAAAGGGTCAGACAACTATGATCTCAAATACAAACTAGAGATATGCAATCAAATCCCAACACGTGCCCACCGGTGCGTCTCAAAAAGACCGACGGGAAGGGAAAGCTTCTTCGCGCATGTTGGTGACGAGGAGCGGCCGTAAGCGCGTCTGTTTTATGGGGAAGGAGGTGAGGCCTAGGCGGCGGAGAATGGAAGTTAATACACAGCGCGAAAGGGTGCGGACTGCGGAGGGATAACTTTGGAAATTCTGACCTACCCTGCTTTGGGCACCACCATATACGTGGCCCACCTGCCAGTCACCATATATCAAAATTGATCCAAAACTTGTCAATATACAAGTTTATGTTTTACCATGGAAACTAATGCACATAGCATTGCACTTTGTGAACGAATGGCTTTATGTCAAAAAGTTATTTAATTTTAGCATCTTCAGCTAGGAAGCTTGGAAACTCATGAAAGTATGGCATTATCCATCAAATCTGGAATCTCCTGTGTAAACAATTGCTTGAAATGCCAAGATGCACCGATCTACCAAATATGGCCAGATTTGTAAGCTTGGTTGGCGAAGATACTTCAATGTACGGAGTAGTATAAAAGATGAAAAAGGTACAAAAACTATGGCTGTGACCCTGCTCCTCTTGTTTGAAAGCCTTGAATTAATGTTCATTAATTTCAGCAGATGTCTATAAACTCATTAAATGCTGGAAAGCATACATGCCTATGGGTGTATCTGACGGGGACAACACCCCAAGTGGGAGTAGCGTACCTTAGAAGTTTCAACTTCAAAATTTCGGCAGAGCGTCAAAATATCCCGCCCACCCATTCAAACATCCCGCCCATCCATTCAAACATCTAGCCTCAAAAAAAACATCCAGCACCAAAAATTATTTTATTACACAAATTTAGCCTGGAAGCTTGAAAGGGCGTTATACATTGTGTGAAAAAAGGGGGCGGTGGCATTTTGAGCCATCATCTTTGTAGTTGCTTCACAACAAAACACATTGTTGTTACTTGGAAATTCGAAAATAAACTTCAAATTTGGAAGTAGACATATTGGTTGATTTGCAAAGATGCGCCGATCTACCAAATACAGACACGTCATCATAAACTATTTCCATGACCTTGGTCACCTTTTTTTTGGACGATGGTCATCTTCTTGAAAGCCTTAAATTGTTCGAAAATTTCAGCAAATGCCTAGAAAGTCGTTTAAATGCTAGGAAGCAACTCTCGCTGGCGTGTGGGCCTAGACGGTGACAGCGTGTCTGAGAGGCCCCACACCGGTGTAGCGTATGCTAGAAGCTTCGATCTAAAAATTTGGTACGGCACCCAAAAATCGCACCCATCCATTAAAATATCCCGCGCATCCATTCAAACATGCTTCAACTCTTTCTAGAATGCAAAATTCCTCTTCTATCCCTGCTCCAGAAACAAGAATCCGAGGGAGCACTGCAATAACAGAGGGATATAGGTGGTAAATTTGCGTTCTCCAAAGTGCATCAACCCATCCACGTTTCCTAGCCCTTCTCCAATATTTACCTGCCCGCCCACTCCGACCTACACCAACTTTTTGGACCCACTATGCAAGTTACTCACATGTCAGTGAGCCAGAATTACGGGAAGTAGAGGTTCCCATCGCTTGTTGTTCAAAATTCGAACATTTTTCGCTAAACCGAGATAAAATCGTTAAAATCATCCAACCTGGCTTATACTATCTTTCCACTATGTCAGAGTAAAAGCTAAAAAAACAAAGCCAAAAACACGTTCGTAGCTTTATAAGCCAAAAATCAAAAGCCAGAATTCGAGCCCAACCAAATAGCGCCTAAATCTCAAAGAAGAACTCTTCCTGTTTCTCCCTTGTTTTAGTACTAGAAATACTTTAATTAAATTGCGGTAACATCAATTTTATTTAACAAGAAATATGACCAAGCAAGATATCATAGACTTTTAGATCAATTTTTGAGATACTTTCATTAAATTGCGATAACACCATTCTGTTCCACGAATATATATAACCATAAACTTTGAAAATATTATTGAGAATTCATGAAATCCTAAACCATAAAATCTAAACCCCTAAACCCTGACCAAGCAGGTATCGTGCAACTATAGATCAAAAATTGAGATACTTTAGTTAAATCAGGTAACGCCATTCTATTAGACGAATAGAAGCATAAATCATGAGCATTACCAAAAATTCTCTGAACCCAAAACCGGAAACAACCCATAAAACTAAAATGGAAAACCCCAAACCCTCAGCCCATAAACCCTAATCAAGCAGGTATTGAGCACTTATATATCAAAATTTAAGATACTTTCATTAAATTGCGGTGATGCCATTCTATTCCACGAATATAAGCATAAAGCTTGAACATTATTTAAAATTCCTGAAAACCTAAAATTTAAACACTAATTAAACCCAAAATCCTTACCAAACACGTAGCATGCACTTATCGATCAAAAGTTGATATATTTTCATTAAACTAGTAACTAACTCCATTCTATTCGATGAATATAAGAATAAATCTTGAGCATTATTGAAAATACCCTAAACCCTAAACAACCCCTAATAAAATCTAAACCTAAAACCCCAAACCCTCAACCCATAAACCATAACAGAACAGGTGTCATGCACTTATAAATCAAATTTGGAGATACTTTCAATGAGTTAGGTAACGCCATATATATTCTATTCGACGAATGTAAGCATAAAGCTTGAGTATTATTGAAAATTCGATAAACCCCCCTAAACTCTATTCAGTCCATAAAACCTAAATCGTAAAACCCTAAACCCTCGACCCATATAAACCGTAACCAAGCAGGTATCATGGACTTATAGATCAAAATTTGAGATTCGATCTTTCATTAAATTGCGGTAACATCATTCTATTCCACGAATATAACAATAAAGTTTGAACATTATTGGAAATTCCCTAAACCCTAAACCCTCAACACCGCACGTAGCATGCACTTATCGATAAAAAATTGATATATTTTCATTAAACTGGTAACTCCATTCTATTCGATGAATATAAGCATAAATCTTGAGCATTATCAAAAATACCCTAAATAATCCACAAATAAAACCTAAACCTAAAACCCCAAACCCTCAACCCATAAATCCTAACCAATCAGGTATCATGCACTTATAGAACAAATTTTGAGATACTTTCATTGAGTTAGGTAATCTTATATTCTAGTCAACGAATATAAGCATAAAGCTCCAGTATTATTGAAAATTCGATAAACCTCCTAAACCCTATTCAGTCCATAAAACCTAAACTGTAAAATCATAAAATCCTAAACCCTTGACCCATATAAACCCTAACCAAGCATGTATCGTGGACTTATAGATCAAAAATTGAGATTCAATCTTTCATTAAATTGCCGTAACGCCATTCTATTACACGAATATAACAATAAAGTTTGAACATTATCGAAAGTGCCCTAAACCCTAAAACCCTAAACCCTCAACCCCGCCTAAACGACATTGGCAAATGAGGTATCACATGCACTTGTAGATCAAAATTTCAGCTAAACATTCCTCAAATTGTGCTAACGCTATTCAGTTCCATGAATATAAGCTCATATAAAGCATCTTGAACATTATCAAAAATTCCCAAAAAACCTAAACCCTAAACACCTAAACCCCCAAAACCATAAAATACCTAAACCCTCAACCCCTTACCAAGCAGGTATGATGCACTTATAGATCAAAATCCGAGATACTTTCATTAAAATGCGATAACACGAGTCTATTGCATGAATATATATAAGCATATATATAAGCTTGAACATTATTATTGGAAATTCATAAAACCTAAAAACTAGAAAACCTAAACCCTAAAACCCTAAAGCCTAAATACCAACCTTAAACTCCTAAGCCCTAAACCCTAAAATCCTAAATCATATACCATAAACCCTAAACCCCTAAACCCTCAACCCAAAATACACGAACCCTAAACCACAGGCTATATATATCTTGTGTGGAAACTAGGGCAATGGGATTTTGAGCCATACTTATTTGTAGTTTCTTCATGACAAAAGCCATTGTCGTCGCTTGAAAATTTGAAAATATCTTCAAATTCAGAAGCTTCCTCTGTAAATAATATTTTAAATGCCAATAATACGGACCAATCTACCAAATACAAACATGAGCCCTAAACCCTAAAATCCTAAATCATATACCATAAACCCTAAACCCCTAAACCCTCAACCCAAAAAACACGAACCCTAAACCACATGCTATATATATCTTGTGTGGAAACTAGGGCAATGGGATTTTGAGCCATACTTATTTGTAGTTTCTTCATGAGAAAAGCCATTGTCGTCGCTTGAAAAATTAAAAATATCTTCAAATTCAGAATCTTCCTTTGTAAATAATATTTTAAATGTGAATAATACAGACCAATCTACCAAATACAAACATGTTGTTATAAACTATAGCAAAGGTGTGGCCATGACCTTGGTCACCTGGTTTGAAAGCCATGCAAATTCATACATGGTACGCTATATATCATATGACAAAATTAAAGCCATTATTATCGATTGGAGCTTTTAAAATAACTCCAAATATGGAAACTAGCCAATGCACACAGTGAGACACCAACGAAGAAACGAATGGTTGTATTTCATTTTATATTTTGTTTCTTTCTTTTTTTAAAGACTAGCCCAAATTTGGTGTTATTATTATTCATATCAAAAAATTGAAATCTTGCAAAACTCTCAGTGGTTCTCCAATATTTGACTAATTCGGTACCTTTAAACTATTTTTAAAAAGTCAAGAGCAAGCTATATCACACACTTTGTAGTACATAAATATACTTACTTTCAATCGTCAAAAAGTTATTTAATTTCAGCATCTTCAGCTAGGAAGTTTGGAAACTCATGAAAGTAGGGCATTATCCATCAAATCTGGAATCTCCTTTGTAAACAATTGCTTGAAATGCCAAGATGCACCGATCTACCAAATATGGCCAGGTTTGTAAGCTTGGTTGACGAATATGCTTCAATGTACGGAGTAGTACAAAAGATGAAAAAGGTATAGAAACTATGGATGTGACCTTTTTCCTCTTGTTTGAAAGCCTTGAATTAATGTTCATTAATTTCGGCAGATGTCTCTAAACTCATTAAATGCTGGAAAGCATATAGGCATGTGGGTCTATCTGACGGGGATAGCATCCCAAGTGGGAGTAGCGTACCTTAGAAGCATCCCAAGTGCAGAGTGCCGAAATATCCTACCCACCCATTCAAACATCTCGCCCATTCATTCAAACATCCAGCCCCAAAAAAATCTAGCCCCAAAAATTATTTTATTGCACAAATTTAGCCTGGAAGCTTGGAAGGGTGTTATACATTGTGTGAAAAAATGGGGCGGCGGCATTTTGAGCCATCATCTTTGTAGTTGCTTCAAAACAAAACACATTGTTGTTACTTGGAAATTCGAAAACAAACTTCAAATTTGGAAGCAGACATATTGGTTGATTTGCAAAGATGCACCGATCTACCAAATACGGACACCTCAGCATAAACTATTTCCATGACCTTGGTCACCTTTTTTTGGACGATGGTCATCTTCTTGAAAGCCTTAAATTGTTCGAAAATTTCAGCAAATGCCTAGAAACTCGTTTAAATGTAGGGAAGCAACTCTTGCTGGCGTGTGGGCCTAGATGGTGACAGCGCGTCTAAGAGGCCCCACGCCGGAGTAGCGTATGCTAGAAGTTTCGACCTTAAAAGTTGGTACGGCACCCAAACATCACACCCATCCATTAAAATATCCCGCGCATCCATTCAAACATGCTTCACCTCTTTCTAGAATGCAAAATTCCTCTTTCGTCCCTACTCTGGAAACAAGAATCTGAGGGAGCACTGCAATAACAGAGGGATATAGGTGGTAAATTTGCGTTCTCCCAAGTGCATCACCCCATCCACGTTTCCCAGCCCTTCTTCAATATTTACCTGCCCGCCCACTACGACCTACACCGACTTTTTGGACCCACTATGCAAGTGTCCGACATGTCGATGAGCTAGAATCATGGGAAGTAGAGATTCCCATCGCTTGTTGTTCAAAATTCGAACATTTTTTGCTAAACCAAGATAAAATCGTTAAGATCATCCAACCTGGCTTATACTATCATTCCACTATGTCAGAGTAAAAGCTAAAAAAACAAAGCCAAAAACATGTTCGTAGCTTTATAAGCCAAAAATCAAAAGCCAGAATTCGAGACCAACCAAACAGCCTAACCAATTTTATTTAGTAGAAAATATGACTAAGTAGGATATCATCGACTTGTAGATCAATTTTTGAGATACTTTCATTAAATTGTGGTAACACCATTCTATTCCACGAATATATATAACCATAAACTTTGAAAATATTATTGAGAATTCACGGAATCCTAAACCATAAAATCTAAACCCCTAAACCCCGACCAAGCAGGTATCGTGCAACTATAGATCAAATTGAGATACTTTCGTTAAATTAGATAACACCATTCTATTAGACGAATATAAGAATAAATCATGAGCATTACCAAAAACTATCGGAACCCTAAACCGCAAACAAACCATAAAACTAAACTAGAAAAACCTAAACTCTCGACCCATAAACCCTAATCAAGCAGGTATCGTGCACTTATATATCAAAATTTGAGATACTTTCATTAAATTGCGGTAACGCCATTCTATTCCACGAATATAAGCATAAAGCTTGAACATTATTTAAAATTCCTGAAACCCTGAAATCTAAACACTAAACCCTAAATCCTTACCAAACACATAGCATGCACTTATTAATCAAAATTTATATATTTTCATTAAACTGGTAACTCCATTCTATTCGATGAATATAAGCATAAATCTTGAGCATTATCGAAATACCCTAAACCCGAAACAACCCCTAATAAAACCTAAACTTAAAACCCAACCCTCAACCCATAAACCCTAACAGATCATGTATCATGCACTTATAGATCAAATTTGGAGATGCTTTCAATGAGTTAGGTAACGCCATATATATTCTATTCGACGAATATAAGCATAAAGCTTGAGTATTATTGAAAATTCGATAAAACCCCTAAACCCTATTCAGTCCATAAAACCTAAACCGTAAAACCGTAAAACCCTAAACCCTCGACCGATATAAAAACCCTAACCAATCAGGTATCGTGGACTTATAGATCAAAATCTGAGATTTGATATTTCATTAATTGCGTTAACGCCATTCTATTCCACGAATATAACACGAAAGTTTGAACATTATTGAAAATTCCTGAAAACCAAAACCTATAAAACCCAAATCCTAAACCCCTAAACCCTATAACCCTAAACCCTAAACCCTCACCAAGCATGTACCATGCACTTATAGATCAGAATTTAAGATAATTTCGTTAAATTGGGTAACGGCATTCTATTTGACGAATATAAGCATAAATCCTGAGTAATATAAAAATTTCCCTAAACCCTAAACAACCCCTAAAACTTGAACCCTAAATCCCTAAAGCCCTAAACCCTAAGCCATAAACCCTAACCAAGCATGTGTCATGCACACATTGATCAAAATTTGAGATACTTTCATTAAATCAGCTAACACCCATTCTGTTCTACGAGTATAAGTATAAATCTTGAGCATTATTGAAAATTTTCTAAACCCTAAACAACCCATAAACTAAACAGTAAAAACCTATAAGCCTAAACCATCGACCCATAAACCCTAACCAAAGCAGGTATTGTGCACTTATACATCAAAATTTGAGATACTTTCAATAAATTGATGTAATGCCATTCTATCTAACGAATATAAGCATAAAGAAACTTGAACATTATCGAAAATTCCTAAAACCCAAAACCCTAAACCCTTACTAAGAACGTAGCATGCACTTATAGATCAAAATTTGACATACTTTCATTTAATTTGCTAACGCCATTTTATTCGACGAATATAAGCATAATCTTGAGCATTATTGAAAATTCCCTAAACCCTAAACCATAAACCCCTAAAACGTAAACCCTAAAACCCCAAACCCTCAACCAATAAACACTAACCAAGCAGGTATCCTGCACTTTATAGATCAAAATTTGAGATACGTTCATTAAATTAGGTAATGTCATTCTATTCGACAAATATAACAATAAAGCTGGAGCATTATTCTAAATTCGCTAAACTCTAAACCCTATACAATGATAAAACCTAAACTGTAAAACCCTAACCAAGCAGGTATCATGCGCTTATAAATCAACATTTGTGATACTTTCATTAAAGCAGGTAACGCCATTCTATTCGATGAATATAAGTATATATCTTTGAGCATTACCGAAAAATCGATAATCCCTAAACCCTAAACAACCCATACAACCTAGTCCGTGAAACCCTAAATCATCGACCCATAAACCCTAAACTAGTAGGTACCGTGCACTTATAGATCAAAATTTGAGATACTTTCGTTAAATTGTGGTAACACCATTCTATTATATAAATATAAGCATAAAGATTGAACATTATTGTAAATCATAAACCCTTAACCGTAAACCCTATAACCTCCTAACCCTAGAAATCTAACTTCCTAACCCTAGAACCCTAAACCCTCACCAAGGAAGTATAATGCACTTATAGATGAAATTTAGAAATACTTTATTAAATTGCGATAACACCATTCTATTTCATGAATACAACCATATATACAGCTTGAACATTATTATTGAAATTTCCCTAAACCTTTAAACCTAAACTATCATAAACCCTAAAATCTTGAATAACCCTAAACCCTAAACCACTAAAACCTAAAAGCCTAGTCCCTAAAATCCTAAACCATAAACCATGAACCCTTAAACCCTGAACCCAAAATAAAACCCCGAACCCTAAATTTAATTAACCCTAGGCTATATATACTTTGAGTGAAAACTGGGGCAGTGGGATTTAAAGCCATGTTTTGTAGTAGCTTCATGACTAAAGCCATTGGTGTGCATTAGAAAATTGAAATAACGTCCAATTCGGAACCTTCCTTTATAATTAATATTTCAAATACCAATACACACCATAACAAATACGGATAGGTTATTATAAACTATAGAAAAATATGGCCATGACCTTGGTCATCTGGTTTGAAAGCCATGCATATTCTTACATGGTAGTACTCCAAATATATTGTGATACAATTTTTTCTCAAAATTTATCAAATTTCAAGATTAATTTTTCCATGGAAACTAGCTAGTGCACATAGTGAGACACGAACAGAGAAAATAATGGATGCATTTCTTTTTATATTTTGTTTCTTTGTATTTTTTTAAATGGCTGAAATTAGGTGTCATTACCATTCATATCAAAAAGTTGAATTTTCCAAAAGTCCCGGTGGTTCTCCAATATTTGATTATTTGATATCTTTGAATTATTTTAAAAAGTCAAGAGCAAGGTATATCACACACGTTCTAGTTCGAAATTAGACATATTTACTTCAGATTGTCAAAAAGTCATTTTATTGCATAAATTTAGCTAGAAAGTTTGGAAATTCATGAGAGTTGGGCAATGTCCATCAAATCCAGAATCTTCTTTTGAAATGCCAAGATGCAGCTATCTACTAGATATGGACATGCTATTATAAACTATAACAGCGATATGGCTGTGACCTTAGTCATCTTGTATGAAAGCCTTCAAAATATATTGTTTATCAATTTCGGAAAATGTGTGGAAACTCATTTATATGTTGGTAAGCATAATGTCGCTAGCGCCTGGGTCTAGACGGGGCAAACACGTGAGGGCGTCCACGTTGGAGTAGCGTACATCGGAAGCTTCAACCTCAAAATTTCCGCATGGCGCCGAAACATCCCGCGCACATATATTCAAATATCTCGTGCATCTATTCAAACATCCCGTCCTGCTTTTTGCAAATGCAAAATTCCTCTTCTATCCCTGCTCTGGAAACAAGGACCATGGCAGTACTGCAATAATAGAGGGGTATAGGTCGTAAATGTGCGTCATCCCACATATATCCCCCATCGTCTCTTCCCCGCACACAACCCTCCAACCTCGACCTTCCTCTAGTTGCTTCACCCTCAGCCCTCTCTTCCACACCGGAGTTCCATTGCAGGTGCTCTTTACCGGAACTATTTCACCGAATCCCTCTCGGCACCGGATCTGCTTTGCCAACGCCGTCGTCTACCCTATCGGGGCCGGTTCACTGAATCATTTGTTGCTGACCCTAAAATGCCGAGCCGCCGCCGCCCCCCACTTGCCCGTCCCACCCGTCCTCGCCGCGCAACGGTAATTTCTCTTACCCGTTTGCTATATTTTTGTTAGTCATAAGCTACGGAATCTTCAGGATGTTGCTCAATATCCTGGATGCTATTGCCATTTCGTTTGCACCCTTCATCTTGTAGGTCCTATCCACCTCATTAGCTTCTTTCTTTAATTCCCTTTCTTTATTCTCACGCTATCGGTTTAATCCTCCAACACGAACTCATAGATTCTATTCTTCCCAAGCGCTCGCACGGGTCATGCAAACATCTCATAGAGGATCCAACACTAACAATCTAATGCCCAGCAAGGCTGAATTGTGAGGTTTTCTTGTGTTACTTAGGCCAGTTTCTTGTCATGTTAATTAGTTGTCATTCTACCTAAGAACTTGCCATGACATTTGCATTTATGTTCAATTGTGAATATATCTGCGAATGCTTAATTCGTAAAATGTCCATCTAGTTTTGATGATATATCTGGTCATTTTTAATGCTATATGCTGGTGTTTTCACATGCTTTCATCCTTCCAAACCAGCTATCTAGTTTGAAACATACGTCTGGTAATTTTTAATGCTATGTTTTTGGTGTTTTTAAGAGTTTTCATCCTTCCAAACCAACCAACTTGGTTTCAAATGTCATGCAGAGAAATGACAATGGAGTACAAGGACCAGAGTTCCAACTGCTCTGCTAAGATTCTTCTAGCAGATTGACCAGGAGTCGCACCCGCTCGAGAAGGAGCTACTGTCAGCCTGAACATGCTACTGTAAGTTCATACTTACTTTAAATGATCTCTACTTTATATAATACTACTTGTTTCCCTTGTTGTTTGTTTTAACCTGTTTCACCATATTTTAGCAGACTGCAGTTAAAACCCAACATGAGTCCTTGGAAGGCAGGACTGAAGCTAAAATGTTGAAGAAGAGGACAGATGATACAGTGAAGCGAATCACCATGTACCAATCTCTTGTTGATGGTACTGACACGTTGTAATTTGTCAGAATTACGATCTTGTTGTATAACCTATTGTATCAAACTTTTATCATTGTGTAATAAGTAATGTTAATTGCTGTGTGTTTATTAATTGATGTCTTGATATTCACATGTTCTATGAAAAGTAGGCGCTAGCAAAAAAAAGTCTGAAACAGTAACAACGTGTGCATGGACGGCCCAATGCGGCTAGAACAGTAAAAGGCCAGAACAGTGAAAGGCCAGAACAGTAAAAGGCCAGAACAGTAAAGGACCATAATAGTAAAAGGCCAGAATAGTAAAAGACCAGAATAGTAAAAGGCCGTAGCAGCAAAAGGCCAGAATAGCAAAAGGCCAGAACAGTAAAAGGACACAACCCTAAAAGGCCAGAACAGTAAAAGGCCAGAACAGTGAAAACGTCGGAACAGTAAAAGGTCGGAACCATAAAAGGTATCAACAACAAAAGGCCAGTACGGTGGTAGGCCAGTACAGTAACAGGCAAAATAGTGCCTGCCCTAACAGGCAAAAGCCCAAACACTAAAGGTCCTAAATAGTAACGGGTCAAAATTCCTAAAAGGCTAGAATAGTAACATGACTGAACAGTAAAAGGCTAAATTGGTTACAGGCCTAAAGAGTGCAGGGCCGGACTTGTGTAGGCCTCAAGTGGCAGCACAGTGTTGGAAAAACATCGGCCTTCTGTAGGCCGAAACCAAATCGGGCCTGCAATTTCGCGGGCCGCATCTCTGGGCCTATTTCAAATAGTGCAGGACAAAACAGTAACATGCCATCTTCTGGTTGGGCTCCCCTAATGGGCCGGCCTAGTTAGTACCTAGCAGGCCTTGGCTGGGCCTGGCTTTTGCCACGGTTTCTATGACCGTTAACAATGGTAACCAGCCGCTAACGGCGGCTGCCACGTGGCAATTTGCATGACGTCAGCCGTCAGCGTGGCCAGCAAACAGATCTACGACGGAACATGTCTCTGTTGCTAAAGGGTGCGATCCGCCATGGGCGAAAAAAACTCGTGGTTAATTCATTTGTGATGGTGCTTTTACCACGAAGGCCATCGTCGCATAAGACTCTTCAGCCACGAAAAACGGGCCTTCAACCATGAAAATTGTCCGTTGTAAAAGCCAACTTTTGTTGTAGTGCTTTTTAACGGATTGATGACAAATACACCATGAGGGGGTCTGATGACCCACAAGTATAGGGGGTGTATCGCAGTATTTTCGAGGGAAGTGAAACCAAATTTATTGATTCGACACAAGGGGAGCCAAAGAATATTTATAAGCCTTAACAACTGAGTTGTCAATTCAGCTGCACCTCGAAACAATCTTGCTCACAGCAGTTTATCAGTAGCAACAGTTTTGTAGTAGGAATAGTAAAGTAACAAAAGTAGTAAAGTAAAGATAGTAGTAACAATAGCAGTAAACAGTAGGATTCGAGTGCGGTAGGCATAGGGATGGATGGACGGGCGTTGCATGGACAAGACAATTCACATAGCAATCAGAACATAGGGCAATTGCAGATAAATAAGATAAAGCATCCAAGTACTAGATAATCCTAGGCATGTGTTCCATATATAGTCATACGTGCTCGCAATGAGAACTTGCACACCATCTTTTGTCCTGCTAGCCCGTTTGCAGTGGGGGCTAAAGGGAACTACTAGCAATTAAGGTGCTCCTTTTAATAGAGCACCGGAGCAAAGCATTAACACTCCGTGAACACATGTAATCCTCACATCAAAGCCATTCCCTCCGGTTATCCCGATTTCTGTCACTTCGGGGCCATTGGTTCCAGACAACAACGTGTGTATACAACTTGCAGGTAAGACCATAAATAATACTATCATAATGAATCAATAACATGTTTAGATCTAAAATCATGGCACTCGGGCCCTAGTGACAAGCATTAAGCACAACAAGTCGCAACAAAGTCATAAAGCACTAATAAAAGATACTAGGCACCATGCCCTAACAATCTGATGCCATTACATGAACGATCTCATCCAATCCCTACCATCCCCATGGCCTACAGCGGGGGATTACTCACTCATAGATGGGGGAAACATGGATGGTCGATGGAGAAGCGATGGTGATGATGATGGCGATGATCTCCTCCAATTCCTTGTCCCGGCAGGGTGCCAGAACGGAGTTTCTAGTGTTGTTTCATGGAATCTGGTGGTCGCGGCAGAACGGAACTCCTTCTGGAAAAACGTCGACCCCTCCTGAGTTTTTAGGTCAGAAGGCAACTTATAGGCGAAGAGGGAGACTGAGGGGCAGCTTGGGGCGGCCAGACCACCCCTGGCCCGGCCTGGGCTTGCCCGCGCGGCCAGGTGGTGTGGCCTAGGCTCAGCCTCCCTCCGTCTCGTATTCTGGATCTGGGAGTCTTCTTGTGAAATTGGATTTTTGGCATATTTTCCGGGATTTTTCCTGAAAGTTGATTTTCTGCACAAAAAGAAGATACCAAGGCAATTCTACTGAAAACAGCGTCAGGCCCCGTTAGTTGCATCCAAATCACACAAGTTTAGAGAAGAGACAATAGCAAAAGTGTTCGGGAAAGTAGATACGTTTTGGACGTATCAACTCCCCCCAAGCTTAGTTTATTCCTTGTCCTCAAGCAATTCAGTTGAAAACTGAGTGCGATAAAAGAACTTTCACGAACACATTTGCTTCATATGATGTATATATCCTCAGCATGTCATCAACTACTTAGACAATTCATAATAAGGAGTATGCAACTGAGTTTACTTAATAGGCATTGCAAGCTATGATAAGATTCCAACTCAAAAATAATAAGTAGCATGAAACATAAACATAAGCAACATTACAATGCTCATAACAAGGTATGATAGAGTGGTATCTCGCTTGCCTTTGTGCAAGGCACCTCTGAAGTTCAGGTGAAAGACTAGAAGTACAGATGTCAAAGATACAAGCATCAAAGTCATACCACAAATAATCAAGTAATGGGACAAGCACAAAGAATGGCAACTATGCTCCCAAGAAGGTGCTCAAAGAATATGTGGAGACTCAACAAGGAAATGAAAAAGTTTTGAATAGTTTGAAAGGCTTCCAAATGCTGAAAGTATGGTACTCATTAGCTTTGAGCTCTCATTGCCCCTATCATAAGCATCATTAATGTGGCTAAGGTGAAAGTGAGACAACTAAGAGGATATGCTTAACAAGTTATAAATCGAAGCCTCATGCCCCTTACTTACGAACACCGATCCTCATGCTACTCAACTTCAGTCACAAGTAAGCTCTTATCATTGTAAGTATATACGTATCATAGAGAACCACCAACGGGTACCCCTTGCACATGACACAGGAGCTATCCCATAATCAAAATGACAAGGCAAGCAGACAATGAGCATCTCAACGATCTTTTTATTTACTATGTGCATAGATTTTTGTTGAGGATGCTTCATAGAATGCTCATTTTGGTTATGCTGCAAGTTTCCACCATGATTAGGCATGGCTTAGGCTGGCGGCCTAGGCGTTTCTCTAACATACATACAAACTCCATGATCTTACAAGTTCCTCTTTTATTTCACACCGCCGGGATCCATAAGCAAAAGAACATGATATCAACGAGGTACTAAGTACCAATGCAATGTTGAAAGCGTTCCCCATGATACATGGTTCTTCTAACTTCAACTTATAAAGCGCAAGCATATATGCAACAAAGAAGGACGCAATGGTTCAGGTTTATTAAATGCAAGAAAATAAAGTGTGACATCAAGTTTGTGAGAGATTTATACTAACTAACTTTCTCATACAAGCAAACATTCTATTCGGAAGAAAACAAGGCATATTGAATATGCACGGAAATAGCAAATGATGCTAATAGGTAGGTATGGTTAACACTTTGGCAATATTTGGTTTTAGGGAGTTGGGAACATGAGTAAAGCATACTCAGTGAAAGTGAAGGCTAGCAATAGTAAGAGAGTGACAAATGAGAGAGCAATAGCTGTCATAATCATGCTTGCAACAAAACAGGACTAATCATGGCATGAAAGTGATTCGAGATCCTCAAGGCAAAATAATTCATCATGGC
Source organism: Avena eriantha (assembly GCA_910589775.1). Classification (NCBI taxonomy): domain Eukaryota; kingdom Viridiplantae; phylum Streptophyta; class Magnoliopsida; order Poales; family Poaceae; genus Avena; species Avena eriantha. The sequence goes on along the minus strand of OU342743.1, from coordinate 537,574,393 downwards.
TTAACTGATCATGTGCATGCGTGAGAATGTGCCAAGTCAATTCAAATGAAACAATCAAAGGAGGATACCACGGTGTCATACCAAGTTATGAATAGACTAATGCAAGCAAACATTCATAAGACATGCTACAAACTATTAGCGAGCTGGAGCTAATCATAAGTAAGCAAGAACTACCAAGCATCCAAAGATAACATACACCTTACACGAATGGACTAAGCATGCCCACAGTGATGAGTATATGTACAAAAATGAAAACAAATAGAGTTCGTTACCATCCTCTTACCACGCCTCAAGTTGTCATTAATCCTTATTATTTCTCTTCACTTGTGTGGCTTGAATAATAATATGAAACCAATATCCACTGGGGACTGCTGAACCCTGTAGCAAACTCACAAAACCAAAGAAGAACGACAAATATTTTTGGTGTTTGAGATTTTTAAAACAAGAACCAAAGAGGAAAAACAAGCAAAGCAAAATCTTTTTGGGTTTTTTGAATAGTTCAAACAAAACAAAAGGGAAAATCAAACCAAGGCAAAAAGAAGAAGCAAACCAAAGAGAAACAACTTAATTTTTTTGGTCTTTTTGTGTTTTAGAAAGCAAAAGCGAAGAAAGAACAAAAACTAAAAATAGAATGAAACATGAATATACAAAGTACCAACGCAACATGATATGGAGATGAGTGCGATGCCAGCGTACCTCCCCCCAAGCTTAGGCTTTTGGCCTAAGTGGGTATCAAATCCAGATACGGGTAAGGGTTCCAAGCAGGAGGATCATGATAAGAATGGTCATAGTTGGGCCCGTGGGAGGAAGAAGAAGCTCCCCAATCATAAGCAGGCTGCTGATATGAAGACTCTCCCTCATTCGAGGGCTGGACCGAATCATCCGTGACCTCTCTTCTAGTATCCTGCTCCTGTTAGGAGAGCTCTCCCAAGTATGTGTCAAGCTCCTCCTTAGTGAGGGATCATCCTTCCCTATTATCAAGGTTAAACAAAATAGGTGCTGGCAAAAGAACAACATGCTCGGACTTGCTCTTTCTCCAACCAGCTTTGAGAAAGGTTATTTCATAAGATAACTCATTCAAACTAGCCCACGAGGAAACAAAGTTATGTTGTATCATGGAATTAAAATCAAGCCTTTCTATGGGGAACCGTAGGTCTAGATGATGAGGCACTAAACCATGCAATTCTAGTAAACGAGAAGCAATGAGGCCTCCACAAATTCCACCTTTCTCACGGTTAGCAGCAAGACGGAAAGCTATCAAAGCACCTAAGTTGTAAGACCTATATCATTTAAGAGCAGCGGAGATAAATGCTAGATCATAAGAAGATAACTTATTGGCATATTTCCAAGCAAGGACACACTTGGCAACAAAGTAGGCAAAGTAACGAATGGAGGGAAGATGAATGTTGCGTATTTTTCAATTCTCCTTCGAGAAGCTGCTCCCTTGGCAAATTTCCACATATAAATCCATGAGTGGTTCAGGTCGCTCATTAATCCTTCTACATGATCCCCATTGAGGTACCTTAATAGCTGCAGAAAAGTCATCGACAGAAAGGTTGACAGCAATATTGTAAATTTTGTAGTGGACCATGGGGTTAGGCAAAGAGTGACTAAATTGAAAGTCCTGCACCACAGACATGGTTAGCTTCACAAATTGACAAGGTTCATCTTCCAAAAAGTGCTCCAACCCTGCATTAGAAACCAAAGTGTGGAAATTTTGGAGAATTCCTGCATCTCTCATGAACTCAGAGCATGGATAAATGGAAGGAAAAACTTCCTCCTCCTGGTGGACCTTCATAACCTTAGGCACCCATAGTTCATGTTGGTTTATGTGGTGCTCACTCATCTTCTATTCTGAAATTTAAACACCTATTAAACAAGTGATTGCAAAGTATATATAATGAAGGATTCTACTCATAGGGACTTGTAAGAGGCCGAAACATGCATCAAAACTATATCTCGAAGCATCAAACAAGCTTACAAGCTCTCATAACCTATCACCTATAGCAACAAAATACTCAATATATAATCCACTAAACACAAATCTACTTGGACAAGGGGAGGAGTCACATACCAAGGAACAAATGCTCCAAATTTCAGCAACAAAGATGGGCTGAGCAAGGAGATAAAAAAATCGAGAGCAAGCATAGCAAGAACGCGATTTTGAGCAATGAACTGGAGCTTGCTCGGGAGAGAGATGAAAGTGGCAGGTGAGAGAGTTAGTGGGAGGCCAGGGGTGGCCCACACCATGGCATGGCACCACCCACGGCAGGCCACGCCACCAGGTGGTGTGCCTGCCTAGTGGGTCCCCCTGGCACTCCTCTGCCCCTTTTTCACGTAAAAATTTAATATGAATTTTCTGGAATTTTTCGAGACACTTTATTTTTGGGCAATTTTCAGGCATAGAAGAATGATTTTCTGACAGACAGATTTTTTTTTGGAAATGATGCAATGACAAAACAAGGCTAGAACTACAGAAGTTCTAAGACACTCTAACATTGAAGCAACTAATAACAAAGAAAACTAAACGAAGACAAAAACTAAAATGGATAACAATAGAAGTAAACGGAGATAATCATAGTGAAAACATTGTTTTGTTCAACGAAATCCTTTTGTTAACAAGGTTGATTAGGTCTTGTTACCAAAACAATTACATATGAGACAAAACTTTGTGTTCCACTAATGATTATGTTACCTCAACCTTGATAGCAATGGTCCCAATCATAATAGTTTCAAATTTTTCTTTTGGTATGGGACAATATATTTCTCCAACTTGAATGCCCTCAACATGTTCAATTGAATTCAAACCATAAGTCCTTTCAATCTTCTTGGGGAAATAGACAGTATGTTCCTTGTCATTAACATTGAAAGTCACCTTTCCTTGATTACAATTAATAACAGCTCCTGCGGTATTAAGAAAAGGTCTCCCGAGAATAATAGACATATTATCATCTTCAGGCATTTCAAGCACAACAAAATCAGTTAATATCAAGAAATTATGAGCCACTTGAACAGGTACATCCTCACATATACCCACAGGAATAGTGGTAGATTTATCATCCATTTGCAAAGATATATCAGTTAGTATTAATTTTTCTAGTTGAAGCCTCTTATAGAGAGAGAAAGGCATAACACTAACTCCAGCTCCCAAATCACACAAAGCAGTTCTAACATAACTATTCTTAATAGAGCAAGGGATAGTTGGAATCCTAGGGTCTCCAAGTTTCTTAGGAACCTTACCATTGAAGGAATAATTAGCAAGCAAAGTAAAAATTTCTTCATTAGGGATTTTCCTTTTATTCGAGACAATATCCTACATATACTTTGACTAAGGAGGCAATTTAATAGCATTAGTCAAAGGAATTTGCAGGAATAAAGGTTTCATCCACTCACAAAACTTATTATAGTGTTCATCTTCCTTTGACTTGTGTTTCTTATCAGGGAATGGCATAGGTTTTAAGACCCAAGGTTCTCTTTCACTACCATGTTTCTTAGCAATAAAATCTTCTTTAGTGTATTTAGTATTCTTAGTGTGGTTTTCATGTTCTTATTCAACTTTTTCTTCATTAGGAACTTCATTTTCTTCATTACCACCTTCAGTTTTAGCATCAGAGATAGATATACTATTAGGATCTATAGCAGGTTCAGAGGGTTCTACAATAGTTTTATGTTTCTTTTTCCTTTTCTTACGAGTAGAACCACTATTTTCAGCTTGTTGAGAATCCTGTTCAATTCTTTTGGGATGCCCCTCAGGATATAGAGGATCCTGGGTAGCAGCACCACTTCTAGTTCTAATTTCATAAGCATGTTTTTCTTTAGCAACATTAACTAGCAAGTCTTTTTGCACTTTAACGAGTTGATCTATTTTAGTTTGAACCATTTGAAAGTGCTTAACAATCATTTTAACATCATTAGAGGTTCTTACCACAGTATCTTTCAACTCTACAATAGCTCTAGTGTTTTCCATTAGATGATTTTGCACCCTTTTATTAAAATTATCTTGCTTAACAATAAAGATATCAAATTCTTCTAAGCATTCATCAGGAGGTTTAGAGTAAGGGATATCACCTTCATCAAAGTGTTGGAGAGAGTGTACCTCAATAGTGGATGAGTAGGGGATATGCTTACATAATTCTTCAATGGGAGGTAAATTCTTAACATCTACAACTTTAATTCCCTTCTCCTTAAGACATTTCTTAGCTTCCTTCATCACTTAATCATTTAATTCAATAACTCCCCTCTTATTTTATGTTGGAATAGGCACCGGTATAGTAGGTTCAGGTACAATTACTTCAGGTATAGCTGGTTCAGAAGGAGTCCAATCTTCATAGTTCTTGCTTATTTTAGCCATTAATTCCTCAGCTTCCTTAGGAGTCCTATTCCTGAAAACACAATCAGCAAATCTATCTAGGTATTGTCTAGATTCTTCAGTTAGTGCATTATAAAATATATCAAGAAGCTCATTCTTAGGTAATGGACTTCCAGCTTGTGCATGAATCAAAGCACAAAACCTTGCCCAAGATTCAGGCAATACCTCTTTTTCTCCCTGTTTAAAATCAAAAAGTTCCTGCAAAATAGCATGTCTAGCACTAGGAGGAAAATATTTCTGCAAGAAAGTACTAATCAAGCAATCAGGGCTATCAATAGATCCAGGAGGTAAATTACTAAACCAAGTTTTAGCTTCTCCTTTCAGTGAAAAGGGGAAAATCTTAGCAACAAAGTAAGGACGCATCTTAATATTATCAGAAAACAAGCCACTCATGGTAGAAAGTTCATTCATATGTGCTACTGCACTTTCATTCTTAGTCCCACAAAAAGGTTCTTTCTCGACAATAGCTATGTAAGATAGATCGATAGAGAAATCATAATCTTCATCTATAATGTTTATGGGAGAAGCAGCAAACTCAGCAACAGGAGACAATTTGGGTCTAATAGTAGGCCTCTCAAGGAGACTCTTAGCAGCGCTCCTATCATGGGTGTTTTTACATTCTTTAATAAATTCATCGGTCATCTCAACATAACCATCTTCAATATTATAACTCTCACTAGTCTCCGATGAACTAACAGGTGTGGTAGTGTCTTCATTAGGAGTTTCAGTATTTCCAGCTATAGTTCTAGCAATCGTAGCATCTAAGAAAGGACCTAATGAACCACTCTTATCAAGCACAGTAGAAGCAACATCATCAGCATTAAAAGTTTCAGTAGCAGTGTGTGTAGCATGTGTATGTGGTGGTGTAACGAGCTTACTCATAACAGATGGTGAATGAAGAGAAACTGAGGTGTTCAGAACCGTACCTCTTCTTGTAGTGGATGGTAAAATAGGAACATTGCCATCACGAGACTTACCCATGATGGATGTATAGCAGCGAACAATAGAGAATCCAAGTGAACTTGATAAATAAAGCTATGTTCCCCGGCAATGGCGCCAGAAAATAATCTTGATGACCCAAAAGTATAGGGGGTGTATCGCAGTATTTTCGAGGGAAGTGAAACCCAATTTATTGATTCGACACAAGGGGAGCCAAAGAATATTTATAAGCCTTAACAACTGAGTTGTCAATTCAGCTGCACCTCGAAACAATCTTGCTCACAGCAGTTTATCAGTAGCAACAGTTTTGTAGTAGGAATAGTAAAGTAACAAAAGTAGTAAAGTAAAGATAGTAGTAACAATAGCCGTAAACAGTAGGATTCGAGTGCGGTAGGCATAGGGATGGATGGACGGGCGTTGCATGGACAAGACAATTCACATAGCAATCAGAACATAGGGCAATTGCAGGTAAATAAGATAAAGCATCCAAGTACTAGATAATCCTAGGCATGTGTTCCATATATAGTCATACGTGCTCGCAATGAGAACTTGCACACCATCTTTTGTCCTGCTAGCCCGTTTGCAGCGGGGGCTAAAGGGAACTACTGGCAATTAAGGTGCTCCTTTTAATAGAGCACCGGAGCAAAGCATTAACACTTCGTGAACACATGTGATCCTCACATCAAATCCATTCCCTCCGGTTATCTCGATTTATGTCACTTCGGGGCCATTGGTTCCGGACAATAACGTGTGTATACAACTTGCAAGTAAGACCATAAACAATACTATCATAATGAATCAATAACATGTTCAGATCTGAAATCATGGCACTCGGGCCCTAGTGACAAGAATTAAGCACAACAAGTCGCAACAAAGTCATAAAGCACTAATAAAAGATACTAGGCACCATGCCCTAACAATCTGATGCCATTACATGAACGATCTCATCCAATCCCTACCATCCCCATGGACTATAGCGGGGGATTACTCACTCATAGATGGGGGAAACATGGATGGTCGATGGAGAAGCGATGGTGATGATGATGGCGATGATCTCCTCCAATTCCCCATCTTGGCAGGGTGCCAGAACGGAGTTTTTGGTGCTGTTTTGTGGAATCTAGTGGCGGCATCAGAGCGGAACTCCTTCTGGAAAAACGGCGAACCCCCCTGAGTTTTTTGTTCAGAAGGCAACTTATAGGCAAAGAGGGAGACCGAGGGGCAGCCTAGGTCAGCCAAACCACCCCCTGGAGCGGCCTGGGTTGCCCGTGCGGCTAGGTGGTGCAGCCTGGGCCTAGCCCCCCTCCTTCTCGTATTCTGGCTCCGGGAGTCTTCTGGTGAAATAGGATTTTTGGCATATTTTCCGGGATTTTTCCTGAAAGTTGATTTTCTGCACAAAAAGTAGACACCAAGGCAATTCTGCTGAAAACAGCATCAGTCCGCGTTAGTTGCATCCAAATCACACGAGTTTAGAGAAGAAACAATAACAAAAGTGTTTGGGAAAGTAGATACGTTTTGGACGTATCAGGGTCCTCGAGGCGTGCGGAAGAGAGGGGTGTGAGACGTATAGTGTTCCGGGACAGTAAGCACGAAAGTTTACCCAGGTTCGAATCCACCGGCTTTGGATGGATCCTACTCCTGCTAGCAATCCAGTAATACGGCAGAGCCAGAATATGGGTTACAAGGGTTTCGCTTGTGCGAGTTGAGATTGTAGACTATTGTGAGGGTGCCCTAAAGGCTCTCCCTAGGATGGCTTATATAGATATCCGGACTAGGGTTTACAGGAGAGACCTATCCGGCTACGACTAAGAGTCGGTTACAGAGTACATCTTGAATTGCAAGTAACATTATGGGCCTATGTCGCTAATTCATCTGGGCCTTCCCGTAGCCAGATTGGACTCCATATCTTCTCCCTGACTGGGCCGCCCGTGAAGAAATGCTCTAACCGGAAGTGGGCCACCCTAGTTAGTGAGGCACAGTGAGGATACCTAGAAAGTATATCCGCAATAGCAGCCCCGGAAAGCCTCCAAGATCTAGAGTCGGATTTCATCATCATCTAGCTTGATCTTCGGCTTGCAGAATCTTGAAGGGTTCCTAAAACTTCAAAAGAAAGGATTTCCATCTCGGGTGTCAAATGAGTTGGACCTATGAATACGTTATTCTGGTTTCCATCTCGAAATTCAAACTAAGCCAGAACTTGGTCTTTGACGTAATCTAACACTAGTCATGGTCAAGTCACGTCACTGACAGACATTCCTATCAGCACGACCATTGGTGGGTCCGCCTTTTGTAGAACCGAGGCATCGTTTTAATGCGTCCACGTAGATCGAGGCGGTGTAATCATTGCGTGAGGGTTACCCAGCTCCTTCCGCGACGCGTGTCACGGTTACTATACACATTTGCACGGATCTTGGCGTGGATGAAGGATATAAGTGGTTAGGATTCTCCTCCCCATCTTCTTCACCAGCACTTGCCCCATTTCCTTCCTCCCAATGCCTCCCACGAACACAGAGCTCCTCTGCTCCTCGGAATCCTCCAGCACTGCCCATCCTAGGTCACCGGCCCATGAGAAAATGGCTTCAGCATCATCTTCCAGCACGGCGGCGATGGCAGCGACTGCATCGATAGCGGAGATGGAGAGCAACCACATGGTCTGGATCCCATGCATCCTTGACGAAGCCAACTCCGCGTCATGGAGAACAAAGGGATCCTCCACGCCGATGACTGGCTGAGCGGCTATGGCGAAACCGTCCCCAATCGTCGCGTCGGCGAGCGGGTACACTTCGGCACCCACCTCGATAGAGGTTTGAGTTTCCCTCCCTCAGACTTCTTTTCCGAGGTTATAGATCACTACGGGGTTCAACTCCATCATCTTCCCCTAAACTCTCTCTTAGAGATGAGCGCATACGCTTCTTTGTGCGAGGGGTACCTTGGCATTAGGCCGAGTCTCACTCTTTTCCGATTTTACTTTCATGTCCGGAGAAATTCTATCACCGCTGGTAATCCATATATTATCGGAATTATTAGTTTTTCCGTTAGGAGAGAGCGCGTCTATCCTCAGATTAGGGCCAGTGAGTCGGTGAAATAGTGGTCGTCCACTTTCTTTTATCATAAGGATATTCCTGCTCCCGGCAAAGCTACTGCTTTGCCGGATTTTGTCGATGGTGCCGCCACGCCCCAAGATTCCTGGGACGCAGATGCGCCGGCTCTTAGTGACGATCTGCTTCTTGCCAAGAGGTGGATCGAATATTTAATGAAGCACAAATGCCTTATGGGGTCCGACTTAGTTCACTGCTGGGTGGCACACCGGATCCAGCCTCTTCATTATCATGGAGATCGGCTTATGCACTCCATTACGGCGTCCAAGAAAGATTCCCTCCAAATCTTCTCCTAGCCTTACACGGATAAAGAATACGAGTCTAAAATCAAGTGGTTGATAAGGGAGCGGATCGATAGGAAAATCCCGGAGCTGTCTTTGGAGATGCATACGGCTGAAGATCCTGTGGTACCGGTAGGTTTCTAGCAGTAACTCGAATTATGTGTTCATCTTTACATTGTTTTGCAATACTGAGATATCTCTTCTTTTTCAACTTGCTGACCTCCTCGAGTGGGAGCTTGCTCCTATCGAGGGATATCCTCCTAAGTTGTCTTAGGACGACGGAGAGGTGGTTCCACTGCCGAACATAATTCCTCGAAAGCGTAAGGCTCCGACATTTGCTATTGGCACAAAGGAGGTGCCTGTTGTGAAGAGATAATCTTTCCTCACAAGGTCTTTATATTTTATGTCTTAATTCTTTCCGAGGTGTAATGTTCTCTGTTCTATTACCTACTCAGAGCTAGACAGCTCACCAAGGGCAAGGGGAAAGTAGGTTCGTCGAAGCCCCTACGCCAGTCAAAGCTGAATTTGACTTCTCCTACCACAGTACCTCTGACTCCTGCGCCTCAGCCTTCTGCGGTGCCAGAGATTACTTCATCTCTGACTGTCGTAGAAGATCCAGCTCAAAAAGCAGAGCCAGTGATTCTCGGATTGCAAACTGATGTCACCATGGGTGGCTCAGGTTTTGATAAGGGTGAACCCTCCTCGGGTAATGATCCCTCGGCAGAGGTCTTCGCTAAAACCTCCTCAACAATTCGGGTCTTGCCAAGCTTGGAATTACTCAGAAATCTATGGAGGAGATCTAACGGCTAGCCCAGCAATGCCTCAAGAGCCAAAATATTACTGCCGAGGAAGAGCCACAAGAAGTGGAGGACATCAAGTACTCCAAAATTCTCGAGTAGATCCGTCTTCGAGATGAGGGGCTGAGAACCGGTGTGCTTCCGCCACCTCTAGTAATCCCGCTGACCCTCACCGAGAAGGTTAGCACCGAGGTGTCCATGAGCTTAAGTAAGCTCACCCATGACCATCATGTAAGTCCAATTCCAACTTATCTTTTTTACTTTATTCCATATCATATCCTCTAGCCCCCAAGCATGAAGTTGGATAGACAATACAGATTTATGCTTCCTTCGGATGCCAAAGAATGAACTAGTGTAGCCCCCAAGGGTCGTGCTTATATTAGTAAAAATATTAGCCCGAGTCTTTAGTAGACTTCTGACTCTAGGTATTCTGACTTACAGAAAGTTAATTCGTATAACCAGGAATTGTTGAAGAATATATGCAACAAGCGAAGAGATATTAGAGCCCTCTGGCTTGAAAATGCTCAACTGAAAGTGTCAAGGGATGAGGCTGAAGGTAAACATTCTAGTTCTCAAACCTTGCATTTTATTTCATAGTCGAATTTTTATTCAACTATTGTAATTTTTAACTATAGCACTGGTAAAGCAATCCTGTGCTATGATTGAAGAAGCCGAAAATCTGAAAACCCTGGCAGTGGAGAACACCGAGTTACGTCAGGAGCTGGACAAACTAAAGGCGGATCATGAACAGAGCATTTCTCAGATTCTTGAATCCTCTTCCATGGCCACCGACAAACGTGATCGAAGGATCGTTGCCCATGATCAGAGAATCTCGGATATCAACGATGAACTGTTCAAAGAGAAGGACATTATCGAGGCACTCCAGGCTGAACTCTAGAGTCTTCGTGAAGAGAAGACCAAATTTGATGATGTCATCTTCGGTATGTTTCCCCTTTTCTGAATTTCTGTCTTTTCCGACTTATGGAATTCAGATATATTTGCTAACCTTTGGCAGTACATATGCAGGTCCTCTGAATTTACTGGATTCAGCCTCCGCCGAGTCTCGCACTCGCCGGCTTACCTAAGTCGGCGATTTACTTCATGATTTCCACCAATCCCTTGAAGATAATGGTGAGGTTCTCAAGTTCCGGACATGCATAGAATGTCTGGCTTTGAAGTGCGAGACAAGGCCAAGGAGATGTTCCAGCTCATCCAGGATTGGAACATGTCCTACGCGCGGACCACAGCGCAGAATGCTCTCACCATGGTTATGAGCCACCATGGAAGCATGGAAATCTGGCAAGTGACCAGAGGGTATTCTACTGTGGATGAAGACAGTCAGGAGCAGTACATCAAAGCAATCATGGACTCATGTGTCGGATATGGGTGCCACGTAGCTGACTTGACCAGCTACGACACTCCTTTCTTCACTCGTGTAGATACGCCGCCTCCGCCCGCCGAAGATACTGGTGAAGTTTCCAACGACGAACAAACCTTCCCGGATTTGAACGTCTCGGAAAGATATCGAGGCGAGGCTGATGTCTCTAGTGAACCGATAGCTCCTTCCTCTCCACCTGCATCATGGAGCATCAGAACAAACAATGCGTTATTCTGAAAACAATTCGGGTTGTAAATAAGTAGAATAATACTTTTGCTGGTGCTAAGTTTTATTTTATCTATTTAGCACTTTTGGCTTTATAAGTTTCATGCCTAAAATCTTGACATAAGCACTTATGTTTTTTGTCTGTACTTATCGTTTATATCGCTTTCCGCCTCGTCTCCTTCATGAGCCGGCCAACCTTCAACACGGAAACTTTGCTGAGCAACGGAGCTCAATTGCTAAACTAGTTTAAACTCGGAAACAAAGCCGTCTTCCAGTACCAACAATTCACTACTCGAAAAATGCCTACATCCGGCAATCAGATAAATAACCAAAGTATAGACTAGAAAATTTAGACTTATACCCGAAGGTATCAATTTTAGAATCGTAAATCTAAACCAGAACAAACATGATCATAAAGTACTTTCAAGTATTCTAGGATTTTCGATTGTGACATGATCATTCGGAAATATGATGGTAAAAAACTTCTCAGAATTTTTTTTGAGGCAACCAATACTTTATTTCTCATTGAACATGTACACATATATGATTACAAGGAAAGATAAACTAAGAATAGAAGGGCCGTAGCTGAGTAATATTCCATGGTCTGTCTAATTCTTCTGGGTCTGTACTGCCTCCAGCTCTCTTTCTTTTCTTAGTAGCAGGTCTTTGTTTGACTGGCTGCATATCAGTTACATAGTAAGAACCATTGTGCAATACTCGGCTAACTAAAAAGGGCCCTTCCAATACTGGGGAAAGTTTGTTCTTTCTTTTCTGGACAAGCTAGAGAACCAAATCAGCCTTATTGAAAGACCGGTTTCTGACTCTCTGGCTATGATACTTGCGTAACTTCTGCTGATAGGCTATTGATCTCATCTCAGCAACGACGTGAACTTCTTCGACTAAGTCGAGATCATTTTGTTGGGAAATATCGGCATCCTCTTCAATATACGTGGTAACTCTAGGAGAAGTGTGAATCAAATCACTAGGAAGAACTGCTTCTGCGCCATAGACCAAGAAGAAAGGAGTGTATCCGGTTGACCTGTTTGAGTTGTTCGCAAGCTCCATATTACAGAAGGTAATTCCTCTGCCCAAGTCCCCGCAACACGTCGTAGTGGTGCTTCGAGTCTTGGTTTTAGGCCTTGTAGGATTAAACCATTTGCTCTTTCGACTTCTCCATTAGCCTGCGGATGTGCGCTGATGCAATGTCAAGACGGATGTTTTGTTCATTGCAAAATTCGGTAAGCTCTCCCATAGAAAAGTTACTCCCATTGTCCATGATAATGCTATGCGGATAACCGTATCGGATTATGACATCCTTGACAAATCTTCCGGCTATTGCTCCATCACAACTAGTGACGGGTTTAGCCTCAATCCATTTTGTGAATTTATCCACCATCACTAAGAGATGAGCAAATCCACTTAGAGCCCGTTTAAACGGTCCTACCATGTCAAGCCCCCAGACCGCAAAAGTCCATGTTATAGGTATTGTTCGTAGCTAATCAGCTGGAACGTGAGCTTGTTTGGCGTACTTTTGGCAGCTTTTGCACGTCTTGATCATCCGTTCGGCATCTGCCTTGGCTATAAGCTAGAAAAAACTGTGTCGGAATGCTTTTGCCACTAGAGATTTGGCTGCAGCATTGTGACCACACTCGCCTTCGTGGATTTCTCTTAAGATTTCCACTCCTTCTTCTGGACATACACAACGCTGAAAGACCCCAGACACGCTCCGCTTATAGAGCTCACCACTAATTATAGTGTAGGCTTTTTCTCATCGGACGATTTGCCGGCTCAAAACTTCGTCTTTGGGTAATTTTCCATCTACCAAGTAATCAAGGTAGGGTTGCATCCAGCTAGGAATTACAGCCAAAACTGCTACTAAAGGTGAGTCAGATTTGGTTGGATATTCCTCGTCTACTCCTTTTATAGAGGGAACTTTGAGGTGCTCTAAAAAAGCACCATCTAGAACATTTTTCCGTGCAGAGCCTATACGAGATAGTGCATCTGCTTCCTCATTTTCTGTTCGAGGGATGTGTTGTACTTCAAACCCTTTGAACGATTTAGATAGTTCATCCATGACAACTCTATATGCTGCCATGTGTTTATTCACATTACAAATATCTGACACTTGTTGGGCAACAAGATCCAAATCTCCATAACACATCAATCGTCGGATGCTGATATCCTTAGCAATCCGGATTCCGTGCAGTAGTGCTTCAAACTCAGCAATGTTATTCGTCACCGTGAATTGGATCTACAACACATAGAAAAGTTTATCTCCTTGGGGTGATTTGAGCACCACGCTAGCCCCTGAGCGCCTTAGACCCGTCAAAATGCAAGGTCCAGTATTCCGACTCTGGTAGGGTCATATTTTCTGTTGTCTCTGTCCAATCTATGACAAAGTCAGCGAGGATTTCGGATCTGATTGCTGTACGAGTTTTATACTCAATGTCGAAAGACGAAAGCTCTATGCCCCTTTTTGCGACGCATCCTATAGCACCGCTGTTGCTGATTATATCTCTCATGGGAGCTATGCTCACCACGGTAATGGGATGTTCTGAAAATAATGCCGTAACTTATGAGATGCAAAAATACACCAGCCAGCTTTTGATAGTGCGGGACCGCTGCTTTGATTTAGTTAGGACTTCACTGAGATAATAAGTCGGACGTTGCACTAGGTGTTCCTGATTTTCCTCTGGTCTGTCCACCACCATGACGACACTGACCACTCTATTTGTCGAAGCAAGATAGAGCAACATATGTTCCCGTGGTTTCGGTGCTGCAAGGATAGGGCCAGATGAGAGTGTAGCTTTCACGAGCTTCTTTCAGGTCTTGTAGTGCAGCTTTCAGGTGCTTCTTTCAGGTTTTGTAGTGCAGCTTCAGCTTCGTTGGTCCAAACAATTTTTTGGTCTTTTTTAGGAGCTTGTAGAGTGGCACGACTCTTTCTCCGAGCCAGCTTACAAACCAACTAACTACAGCAATGCAACCAGTTAGTCTTTGAATGTCCCTCAGGCGAGTCGGCCTGTAAATATTGAGTATGGCCTTAATCTTGTCCCGGTTCACCTCTATGCCTCTTTGAGACACGATGAAACCTAACAATTTTTCGGCTGGTACTCCCAAGAAACACTTCTTCGGGTTAAGCATTATTTTGTATTTTCGTAGATTGGCAAATGTTTCCTCCAAGTCATAAATTAGAGTTTCCTTCTTTTTGGACATCACCGCAATGTCGTCCACACATGCATGTACATTGCGCCCGATTTGGTCATGGACGCAACACTGCATAGTGCGTTGGTACGTAGCTCTTGTGTTCTTTAGCCCAAAGGGCATCGTAACAAAACAAAACGTTATGAAGGGGGTTATGAATGAAGTTTTGACTTTTTATGACTCCTTCATCTAAATCTGGTGATAACTGGAATATGCGTCGAGAAAACATAGGAGTTCAGAGCCTACCGTAGAATCGAACTTGATCAATTCTAGGCACAACGAACGGATCTTTGGGATAAGCCTTGTTCAAGGCAGTATAATGAACACACATCCTTAAATCAGTGGTGTCCTTTTAGGGACCATTACAGGGTTGGTCGACCAATCAGTATGGATGACCTCTTCTATGAATCTGGCTAACTCGAGTCGCGCTAGTTCCTTAGATATTGCCTTACGCTTTTCATCGTCGGAATATCGTAGCAACTGTTTGACGAGTTTAGCGTTCGGGTGTACATTTAGAGAGTGCTCGGCAAGTTCCCAAGGTACTCCAGTCATGTTAGATTGCAGCCATGCGAACATATCTTGATTTGCTTGGAGGAACTTGACGAGCGCGCTTTCCTATGCGCTATCTAGGCCTACACCAATCAGGGTCAGCTTGGAGGGGTCATCATCCTTCAACGGTGTCTTTTTCGTCTCTTCCGATGCCTTGAACTCCAGATTCGGCTTTGTCACCTCCTTCTTCGTTGCAGGCATCTCGGACAGATCAATGGTCTTCTTGATCTCCTGGTACTATTGGGCGTGTAGTACAGCTTCAACAAAGGCGGCATTTCCATCCTCGCACTCTCGCGTCTTCTTCAGGTCTCCCCTAATTGTGATCACGCCTTTGGGACCTTGAATTTTCATCATATTGTAAATGTAAGACGGACGAGCCATAAAAGCCTAGTAAGCCGGACGTCCGAATATAGCGTGATATGCGCTCTTGAATGGGACCACTTCGAAGGAAAGTGCCTCCATCCGACAGTTTTTTGGAGTTCCGAAGGTAACATCCAAAGTGATCTCTCCCAGGGAATTTGCTTGTCTACCTGGGACAACTCCGTGAAAGATCACAAAGATGTGATTCAGCTGGGTCTACGAGATTCACATCCGGCATAGCGTTTCGACATACAGGATATTAATACTGCTACCACCGTCCATGAGAGTCTTGGAGAAACCATAGCCATCAATAAGTGGGTTTACGACTAAGGCGTATTTTCATTGCCTGTGCAACTTAGGCGGATGATCAACGTGGTCAAAGGTGATTGCCACTTCCGACCAGTCTAGGAATTGTGGGACAGCCGGAACAGTTGCGTTTAGCTCATGCATAACCACTTTCTTGACCTTAGTTGGTTGAGATCCAAGGAAAGTGATGTAAGTGTCTTTCTTTGTCGAGAAGTTTTTCTTTCCCTCCGGCTTGGGATTTGAAGGATCAGCTTCCTCCAAGTCGGAATATTCCTTGGTCTCTTTATCTTTTTCAGAATTCTTCTTTCCCTTCTTCCGCTTAGCCCTATAGCCAGCGGTATCGTCTTTCTTGATGTCGTCATTGAAACGACACTCGGCATTTGTGTGAGACGAGCCCCCACTAGCATCTAAGTGATGCACACATGGGTTATTGGCAATGTCAGCCCAGGAGTAGGTTTTGCCAGGTTGTTGGTCTCCTCTGCCCTGGACTCTTGTTGTCCCACGACCGTGTCCACGGCCACCATCACGTACTCCTCGTCCTCTAGACCGAAAAGTAGCAGTGACTGATGCGCCCGACTTTCGACGTAGAGCTCGCTGGGAACCCCAAGAGGAAGGTATGATGAGCACAGCAGTAATTTTTCCCTCAGTTATGAAACCAAGGTTTAATCGAACTAGTAGGAGCAAGGAAACACCCCAAAGGTGTTACTAGCCGAGCTTTGGTAGGGCGCACTACCGGTGCTAGTAGCAACGTGGAGACCTGCCCAACACAACCACAGAACTTTGTCCCCAACTTGCGATGAGGTTGTCAATCTCACCGTGTTTTGCGGAAAACAAAGGATTAAACGTATCAAATGGAAAGAAGAAAAAGTTTGCTGAAAGTAAACACAAAGCAGTAAATAGTTGTAGATTGTATGTAAAGAAAAAGGACCGGGATCCATAGTACACTAGAGGTGGCTCTCCTTAAGATAGATAACATGCTGGGTGAACAAATTACATTGGGGCAATTGACAAACACCGAGAAAGCAATACATCCATATACTAATCATCTTGACTCCCCTGAGACTTGATTGGGAATTACAACATAATACATATACCGCCATCCAACTGCATCTATGACTAATAATCCACCTTCAGGTTATCATCCGAACCCCCTCCAGTATTAAGTTGCAAGAGACATATTATTGCTTTACGAACTGTGTGTAAAGTAAACAATACGATTGTTCTATGAACAAAGGATTGTTGTTTTCTCCCTAGTAGCAACATCACATCTAGTACCTTAGAGATTTCTGTCACTTCCCCAGATTACCAGAGGCATCAACCCACTATCGAGCATAAATACTAACTCTTGGAGTTGCTAGCATCTACTTGGCCAAGATAGCTACTAACAACGGAAAGCATGCAAGATCTCAAATAACAAGACATGATAGAATCAATAATCAATCTGAAATAGAATCTCAATATCCATCGTATCCCCGCAAACACAACATGTATGGATTACAAATAGATTATCTTGATCATGAATGGACCTCACAAGATCTAAACATGAAAGCACAAAGGAGGAGAAACCAGCCATCTAGCTACTAAATGGATCCGTAGTCCAAGGATGAACTACTCACGCATCACACCGGAGGCTTGCACGGTGATGAAGAAGGCCTCCATGGTGAATTCCCCTCTCCGGCAGGGTGCCAGGAAGAGCTTCAGATCCCTCCTGATCTAGGGGTGGAGATGACGGCGGCTACAGACTCTTTCATGGATTTTTGATCGGGTACTTAGGGTTTTCATCCCGAGGGAAATATATAGGCGGAAGGAGAGGCCGAGGGGGTGCCGGGAGTGGCCACACCACCCCTGGCGCGGGCCAGGCCTGGCCGCGCGGCCAGGTGGTGTGGTGGCTCCCTGGCCCTTCTCCATCTCGTATTCTAGCACTTGATCACTTCCGGAAAAATAGGCACTTTGGCTTTTGTCCCGTCCAATTCCGAGAATATTCATTTTCTGACTTTCCTGGAACCAAAAACAGTAGAAAACAGGCAGCTGGCACTGTGGCTCTTGTTAATAGGTTAGTCCAAAAAATCATATGAAAAGTACTTCAAAGTTGGAACAAAACACAAGAAAGTGGATAAAACCAAGCATGGAACATCAAAAATTATAGATACATTTGCAATGTATCAGTGACCATTGCCGCTTGCGTGCTGGGTTTTTCTTCCGAGGTGTTCTTGCGCTTCTGATCTTGCTGCTTTGGTTGTTTTGCTGACTGTGGCATAGCTAGGGCATTTAGCAGTCCCTGTGCGTCGTCGTCTGCATCTGCATACATGCTCACTGTTTCTATCATCTCTCCCAGATTAGTGACCTTGTCACACTTCAAGCGATGACGTAGTAAACCAATTGGAAGTCCTGCAATGAAAGCTTCAATCGCAGTTTGGTCATTTACTCCTTCATAGGAGTTCTTGGTGTTGATCCTTCGTCCAAGGTCATCTCGGCAAGTTTCTTTGGCTTTCTAGGTGCAATGTTTTAGGTCTCCTACCGTTCGGGGCCTCCGATATGTGCCTTCTAATTTCCCAAAAACGCGCTTTGCATGTCATACCAGTTGTGGATGGTGTTCTCCGGAAGTTCACTGAGCCATGATCGCGCAGTCTTCCGCAACAAGTGGGAGATATCGGGTTGCGACCAAGATGTTTCATCCTTTGGTGATGTAGCAAGTCTGGAAAAAATCCTGGAGCCAAGTATCTGGCCGGGCTACACCATCGTAGGCTTGGATGTGTCTTCAGATGGCAAATCCTTCCGAGAAATGTGTTTGTCGAATCCGTGGTCTGAAGCATTTTGGGCCCACGTATATATCATCATTTTCATAGCGTCGCTCCTCTATATTGGAGTTAATCCGGTGTCTCGCATCACTTGGTGACCGGGAACGCCATCTTGGTTGTTCACTATAGATGTGGTGCCTTGGAGTCAGACTTCGGCTTCTGCTGCTACCCTCCTCTACCACAACGCCCTCCTTGGCCTCCTTGAGAGCCGTTATGATGGCTACTTGGTGCAGAGGGTGGAGCAGCTGGATTGTTTCCAGCTGATCACCGGCCTCCGTCCGGAGCGTCATTATTTTGGTTTCGGGAAGTGTCTTCATTGCGACGAGCCCCCTGCTGGCTTGACTCGACACGGTGTCCATCATTCCTTCATCCGTCACTCCCACTATGGTGGGGCTCAGCCGGACGGCTTGTATGTCTAGGAGGTGGCATTCTTTGACGGTCCTCCTCACGACGTTTCTCTTTGTATTCTTCCCTGCGATCGTTCGACTCTTGCCAGGGAGGATTTCTCGGATACAGTGCAAAAATTGCCTCTTGCTCGGCAGCTAGAGGAACGTTGCGCTAGTCACGTTCAGTTCTGTGGTGCTGCCCTAAAGATCTAGTTCTTGAGGGGTTTTCTTCCTGACGGTCGGAACGGTGATGTTGTTCCGGAACCCGTTGGGGTCTTACGTCGTTCCAGGCCGGGTCCGTGGGACATTGCTCTGATTAGAGACCAGTTTTCCGCTTCTGGACTTTGGGACCTTCTACTGTTCCAGACCCTTTGTGAGTAGCTTAATGCCCAATCGAACCGGTTCTGGGCATGGATTATTTGCCAGGATATCTCGAGCTATGGTAGTGTTTTATACTAGTGTTGGGTACACCAGATCTCCATTACTATCGAGCCGAGGCATCCCCGGATCTCCCTCAAAGAGAACCTTGCGTACTTCCGGAAATTTGTCGGCCCGTACGTGGCCTTTCCGGTTCTTCTAATGTTGTAGAGAGATGAGTTTCTTCGCAGTAGCCATGCGCTTCTTTTCTTCCTCGATGTTTTTGGCTTCATCTAGGAGTACTTGGCGACGCGCTTCTAGGGCCTGGGCCCTTTCTTCCAATTTCACGCTAGTGAGTTCCACCGCAGTAGGGATAGGTGTGGTTAATGCAGCGTCGATGAGTTTACGGGCTCCTTCAGTGACCATGTGTCCATCGACCGACTCTTCTTTGGGCTCGTCTGGGATAAGAGCTCCATCTGAGTTTTCCCCATATTCCTCGGCAATCACCTCCTCTGCTAAAATTTCTTTTGCCGGGGTCTTGTTCTTCTTCTTTGCCTTCTTGGCAGCGCCGGTAGCAAATATGGCTTTGGGTCCGTTTCCCGGAGTCAAGCTTTGAGTGGTACTTTCGGACATATGGGCATCGGGATTATCTCCGAGATCCATGTCATCCTGCGCTTTGGGAGAGTTTTCTCCGGATCCTTCATCCATGGCTTCTCCTTCTTCTACAGCTTTGGAGTTGAACTTCTCTTCATATTCCAAGGACAACTTCCGGAAATCTGCCAATGTCATCGAGTCATCCGAGGATGCGGGTAAGTCGGTGTTTGTTTCGATTGCCTCCAGCACCGAGTCTTTGTTATCTCCAGCATCGGCAGAGCCGGATCCGGATCCAACATATCCGACAAAGTGCGACATGTGGGTACTGAGGTAGTTGCGGCTTTCCTCGTGGGCTTCCTCGAAAATCCTGATGGTTTCGAGAACCTCATCCACGTTTGCGCCTTACAGCATCATGTGCCTCAACGTATGCCTCAGGAAAGGTTGGTCTGTTCCGGCGTTGGCACAGCCGGAACCAAGTTTATTGTTCTGCTCCTCCTGGATTTCAACCTCAGCAGGTAGATCGATTTGGGATTCAGCCTCGCTAGGGAGATCCACTCCAGATTCAACTTGAACCACAAGATCTGCTTCAGGTTCGGCTTTCTCCACTATCTCCCCAACTGGTGCGGTCTGGGTGGGATTAGGGTTTTCTGAGATTCGGAACTCTGCCGCCTCCGCTGACAAAGGGGACCCGGAAATTTCTTCTACCTCTATCATCACCGCTGGGGTGGGTGGGGCAGGCTTAGCGAATCCGATGTACACATTGATCTCGCCAAAGGACATGATGGTGTAAGCAGTCACGGCCTTCCTAGCCGAAATCTAGGTCTCGTCGAGAACGATGAGAGGGACTTCGCTTGCGTAGAGGATGCGACCGACGGTGATAGTCTCGCCGATTCCTATTCTTGAAGATTCCGCTCGGAACGTAGATCCGAAGGTCACCTTTCCTGTGGTGGGGGCCAACTATTGTCGGATTGATGACAAGTACGCCATGAGGGGGTCCTCGAGGCATGCGGAAGAGAGGGGTGTGAGACGTATGGTGTTCCGGGACGGTGAGCACACAAGCTACCTAGGTTTGAATCCGCCGGCTTTGGATGGATCCTACTCCTACTAGCAATCCAGTAATACAATAGAGCAGGAATATGCGTTACAAGGGTTTTTCCTATGCGAGTTGAGATTTTAGACTATTGTGAGGGTGCCCTAAAGGCTCTCCCTAGGACAGCTTATATAGATATCCGGCCTAGGGTTTACATGAGAGACCTATCCGGCTACGACTAAGAGTCGGTTACAGAGTACATCTTGAACTGCAAGTAACACTATGGGCCTATGTCGGTAAGTCATCTAGGACTTCCTGTAGCCGGACTAGATTCTGTCTCTTCTCCCTGACTGGGCCACCCGTGAAGCAATCCTCTAACACGAAGTGGGCCACCCTGGTCAGTGAGGCACAGTGAGGATACCTGGAAAGTATATCCCCAACAACCCTTCCTTGCAATTGTGTTTGTTGTTGAAGCCAGCTGCAACTTGGCTGGGTCCACTGTAATCATCATAGTTGCAACCACGCCTTCTCCTGTTATCGATGTTGTGTTTGTCCTAGTCCTCTTTGGGTGAGTGGCTCTACTTGTTGTTTATTGCATCCTCACCTTTGGCCCATTGATTGTCGATGTCCATCAGCTGAGCAATTGTTTTTGGCTTGGCTCGGCCCAGTACCTTGATTAGCTCCTTCCGATGAATGCCATTGTTGAAAGCGTCGATTGCCCTCTCCTATTCCTGATGATGATGCAGAGTTGGATGTATTGTGTCACCTGATTTATGCACACACGCCCACAACTCTTCAATAGATGCAGGTTGCTTGAAGGTGGATCTAAAGTTGCACATGAATTTTTCCTATAGGTTGCTCCAGCTGCTGATTAATTCCCCATGTAGTTTCTTGAGTAAGGAACGCATGGCTCCACTCAGATGTAGTTGTAGGCATTGCATGGTGGTGGCCTTTGAGCCAGCTTGAAGTTTTATAGTTTGGAGGTAATCACCCAACAATGCTTCTGGATCCTAGAGACCATCATATTTTACGCGATCGTCGGGTAGTTTGAAATCCTCCGACATGGGCATTTTGCGAACCCGTCAGTTAAATCAACTCACACCGCAAGGTTCATGGTCGTTGCCATCTTCATCCTTGGTGTGTGAATATCTTCGGGTGATGCGCTCCTCCCATGATCTATCAACTCAGAGTTGCATGATATTGTCTCTGGTGTCCTCGTTGCAAGAGATTTGATTGAACCGCACTCGGTGCGGTGAACTGGTGACATGGGTATGACTACTCAGGTTCTTATGATTAATTACCCCAATTACATAATGGCTCATAGCCCACGAAGCCCAAGAAGAAGGCCCAGGAAGCATTCGATGGAAGTCGTAGTTTGCTAAATAAGGAAATAGAAACCGACATTGTATTATAGTTGTAATTGTAACTTGTAACCCATCCGTATACGGCCTCAAAACCCAACCTATTATATATAGGCTGGGAGGAGCCAATAGAGAGGTACCAAAAAAAGCCTTTAGCGATCTGTAATCGATTTGACCATAAGCAATCATACGACTTCGACTCCCTTGTTTTGTCTGATCAACCGACGAAATCCCCATCATTCTCTTTCTCCACAAAACACAAGTCCATAACCATGGGCATTGTCGAGGTTACCCCTCATCAACTGGATCTTTGGGTGTTGACAACCTGTCGAGGGATATTGCGATGGCGTGGTGATCTATCGGGTCATGGGGTGACCTCTTTGTCTCCCGTGTGAGCGATGCTCCAACCATGCCGAAGCCCATGAAGGCAGAGTGATGGATGACCGATCGCGGGTCGTTGGCTGGTGGTTGCATGGAGAGTAGGTAGGTTTGAGCTACGATGATGGTGGCTTGGGGTGTTTTATCTTTTATAATACCCGCTTAATCCACTGGCATGAAGGATACATCTATATCCATCGTTATATAGTGTCTTTCATTTTTGGGGATATTGTCTAGCTGAGAGCCACCCCTCCCTGGTGGCGCTCTTCCTGTGATACTCACAAAATTGCATGTGGAACTTAATTGTGCTTGATGAAGACTTGATGTATTGGTTGGTATCCTTTGTTCGTCGAGTTGTCGCTTCAACTTTATCAACTCCCGCCTCTAGCGATGGAGCAGATACCGATAGGACATAAGTTCTTCACGTGTAGCATCAGGGCCCATGGGGATTGTTCCACTGATGGTGTATCTTGCTCTCTTCCAAGATTCAGTAGATATCCTAACAAATATTCAATTTTCATTGCTTGTACCTTCTCCTGGGTTCCTAGGGTTGTGGAGGTTGTCATCGGGTGGTTCTGTCCTGTCCCCGGTGTGAGTCTTCGGGTCATTGTCCATGGTCATGTTACCAGGATTGATGATGGGGTTACCTTTGGAATTGAGTTCCCCTGATGCTGCTGATCCATCTTGTGTGGACCTTGAGCCATTGATGATTACGCACACCCCTAGCGGTGCAACAGGTATGGGATGATGTTGCAACCATTAGAGTCATAGGAGACACCATCTCTAAGATTGGTGAAATCCATCGAATCCTTCTCTATGTACGGGTCGATCCTCTTGATATAAGGATTCGATGCTTTCATCGAGTTTGATATTGATGTGGTTCGCCAAGTCCTCAATTCTTGGTGCTAGCTCGCTCTCAGAATCGAAGGAGAGACCATCATAAAGATCAGCCTAATCCTCCCGATCTGTAATGGAGTCATAGTTGTTTGTGGTTGTTGCTGAGGACGAGTTTTTCCCATTAGTGGAACCGACAGAATATGCCGAAGTTGTGATTGATGTTGAGGCTACTGCCGATGGACCCGAACAAATAGGATCCAAAAGGAAGAAAGTGCCCTGTGACCCGATGAGCAAGTTGAAACTTCCAAGCATCATATATGTCTCATGGTTGAAGTTGTCGAATGTTGGGAGAAGGACAGGTGGGTGTAGAACGAGTCGATGGAGCCGAAATGGATCTGACTGCTCCCGATCGTCGATTTCCTGCTTGATGAATAAGGAGCTACCAAATAAATGACTCCAACGCCTAGATTTCCCACAGACGATGCCAATTGACAAGGGGTAACCTCGGCAATGCCCATGTTTATGGACTTGGGTTTCAGGAAAAGAGTTGTGCTAGTGATTTCGTTGACTTATCAGACAAACACGGAAGGCGATACTTAATCGAGTTCAGGCCCTCGTAGAGGAAACCCTAATCCTACTTGTCCAATCTTTATTGATGGAGAGTACAAAGTTGTTGGGTTGCTAGATGCGATCTAGCTTACAACAGATTGCTATGACAATGTTATGGTACCCTCCCTGTTGGCTCCTCCCAATCATTATATAAGAGGACGGGTCTCAGAGTGCAATACATATCAGTTTACAATTTGAAAGGTAACTTTGTGACTAAGTCAGCTACATCTTGGGCTTCTGCCGTGAGCATCATGACTGGTTCCTGGGCTTCGGGTGCCTCCTGAACCTTCGGCAACTTATGGGCTTTATGTGCCTCATCCTAGATCCATACCAGGTATACCAACAATGGAGACCCTGCGGGTCATACCCATGTCAGGTGAAGCGGTCTTGGAGGGGCGATGCCATAGAAGGGTAGGGTGGGGCGACACCTACGAGATAGCACAATGGAGAAAACAAGCGTGTGGGTGGGTCAGACGATATGCATGTGGGCACGGGAGGGTGTGGTGCCTTGGTCTAGTTGACCAGGTAACGTCATATTCCAGCCCCAAGAACACTAGCAATATGGCACTTGAATAACGCAAGTGAAACCAATAGTTATTGAGGCGTTCGAAACGGATAAGTTCAGATTTACAACAAGCATGGGTAGGATGCACCCATTATGCAACATGCGCAACACAACAACTTATACATTATTTTTTATCACAATCTATCCCCTAGATTCTTGCACCAGGAAACATAAATTCTTGCGAAAAGTAGGCCTAAATCCTACAGGGTTGTATCTGGGAGACTGATCCTAGTTGGCGTAGAAAACTTACTCTGAGATGGATGCTTCTAGCTCCAGCAATAACAATGCTAGATGAGTACTCTGAATGTACTCACAATAAATAAACAATCAAAACACAAGCAAGTGTTGATTATATGTCATGGCATAAGTACATAATCTAAATGCGAGACCAAGCTTAATAGTTAGTCTTAAATTACCTTCTTACCTTTGGTGAGAAGATAATATATACTACCATTCTTAAATCATTACTCATTTCCCTAGTCATACTCATGACTTCTAGCATACCAAACTCATGGCATACTCTTTGCTAACTATTCTCATGGCTCTTTCTTGTTGGCAAATTTTATTTAAATTTCTACATATGTCGACACAACCGAATGATGTTACCTGACCCAAACATTGTCCCTTAACCCAGGGACAGGGCTAGCACCAGATATTACACTCTCGAGAGGTCGTGACAATTATCCACCTACTAGAATATTCACTCATGCCACCAGTAACGAAGTACTAAAACCACCAAGGTGATGACACAAGCTTCTACCCCCTTGCCTTTTACACTACTCAGACACTCTTTGTATAGCCACCAATACTATCCTAGGATGGGGTCTTATGTAGAAGTGAATCTGGCATGTTTCCAACTCTGGACAACACCTTCCTCCGGAACCTTCGTACGACTGGAGACCACATGTAACATCCCAACGTTTAGGAACCAATGAAGGGTAGAAATAGGAACTTGTGCATTTGCATGCATTCATTTGTAAAATCGGGGTAAATTTTTCGCCAAACAAAACCCTAGGGAGATCAGAGTTTCTTTCACTACTTTGAGTTAGGGTTTAGCTCTCAGAAATGTTTGCTATGAATTCTAACATGATCCCTAGGAATTATTACTAATTTGGGTGAATGATTTGAATTCATATTTGAAATTTGAAGTATTAGCAAAATATTTGAAAATTAGGAATAATTAGTGTTTATTTGATATCTAAAAAAAGATTTAGTTATTATTGTTGAATGTTTAATAATTGGAAAATAATAATAGGCATTGAGATCAATGCAAGTGTATAAATCAAATACTATTCCTGATTTATTTCCTTTGTTCAATAAGTAACAAATAAATACATACATATATGAAGAAAGAACATTATAGAGACAAATTACAGGAAATAAAAGCTTTATTAATAATAGACATATATTACATTGTTTTTACAAAGGAGGTAAAGAAAAAGATTACAAATAGAAAATAAAAGACTAATCCTAATAAAAGCCTAGTCTAAATCTTCTTAATCTTCACCTGAACACTTGTAACTGCAAATAAGACAGAAATAGAATAAAACAAAGTGAGGGGTTAGTGTGAGATTGCTCTCAATTACTAAAAGTGTAATGGACTGTTTTCTAAACATCATTGAGCCTATCCTTTTTAAAGAAGGGACAAAACCAACAAGTGTAGCATCAGTTCATTTCAAAGTTTTAGCCCTAGTACAACCTCATAGGCAGAAAAGGGGAAAGTTTCACAAGGATGGAAATAGTAGAAGGTGGGGGAGTTTAAAGTCAAAATCACTTAATCTCATCCAAAGTCAGAGCAATAGTAAAGCTGCTCACACACCTAAATGCATGCATTGACATGTCAACAACATAGAAGAAGCAAGCAGTTTATGTCACAACCACACAATGCAAAGCCAAGCTTTGCCAGTCATTTCACATAGAGAGCCAAACCCCAGTTTGTCACCAGCACATACAAGAACACTACAGGTTCTTGCAAACCACCACTAGAACAGTCACTTTTCAACACAGCAAACCCAGGAAAGCACCAGCCAAGATGGTGACCTGAGGAGGGGGAGGATATAGGTGGACAACAAGGTCAGAAAGGAGCAGCAGCACCAGGAGGAGTAAGCCAAGGCCAAAGGGGAAGGTAGTAGTAGGCCAGCACAAGGCTACCAAGGGTAATCCCCAACATTTGAAATCCAATAGTGAATCTGGAACATATTCATATGAGTAATCATGTTTATATATGGATGGAGATAGGCGAGGGTTGAAGATCCACCTATAGCTGCACATCATATGGGATAAAAGATAATAATAAGCATAGTCATGTGTAATGTTTGAACGGAGATAATCTCTTGTGGGCAACACATCCTAATATACTAGAGCCCCCAAGATGCAGTGGGCATAGCAATAGTCTTTTAATACAACCGAGTGCACACCGAAGCAACAGGCTACAAACGATTATTAAGTGTAAAACACAGATCAAAGCATTAAGTGGTGATGTTGTTGTGATCCCGAATGGGTCGCTAAGCGAAGACCATACTACCGTTTATGTCACTAGGGTTCCTATGAGATCACCGCTAGCCAAGTATCTCACCTCAAGCCTTTATCAATCTATGGGATCTTGGGTACCTACAAGTCCACAAATCGAGACAAGAGACAAAGAAACAAAAGATACAAATTTCTATTGCAAACAAAATACAATACTCCGAAGAATTAGATGCACATAATCACTTCGAGGTTTCTCCCCAACCCGTAGCCCGTGAGAACTACTCATTCATAACAAATAGATAGGAGATAGAAAATATTGCACAAATACTTAGATTGAAATCAAATATTCTTACAATGGTCGCTAAATCACAAGGAGATCTAAAGTATAAAGCAATGTCTATGGCTATTGGAGGGGGTGGATGATGGAAGTGATGAACAATGGATGAACAATGGCATGGATCTCCTTTGGTGGCGTTATGATGTAATCTGAGAATGGCGGCCCTCTAGCCGACGGCTGGAACCTCAAAATATATAGGCATCTTCACGAAAGTCGTACGGTTTGATGAGACGAGGCCAACACCACCTGGTACAGGAGGGCCCTTCCCGTACCAGTGGTCGTTAAGCTTGTTGTCGCCTAGGAATGACTCCCCAATTACTTGGCCATGTGGACTTCCTTAAAAACCTTCATTATGACTCCTAATTTCACATTAAAAACCGTGATTTCCTACATAAACACAATTCAAAGAAAGGTTTGCATATCTTTGTAGTTATTAGTTATTAGTGGCAAGGTTTGAGAGTTTCTTGTCAATTGCTTGAACAAAAACAATGTTTAAATGCGGTGGAAGATGGAAATTTTTGGAGCCATCAACTTCCCCAAAGCTCAAACCTTGATCACCCTTGAGCAAGAAGAAACAAAAGAATTATAAGGAATTCAGCATTTAAACTTGGAACAAGGAGAATAAGAGTTCACTTATAGTTGGTAGTCATATGCGCTCAGCACTTCATTCATTTGCGAGGCTTATCAAAGCTAGAATGATGACAAGAGTACTATACAAGCTTCGGTAAGTCAAGACAATCAAAGTAATGTTTAATATAAGTATAAATAACTAGAAGTGCAACAATCAATCCAATTGTTCTAGTTAACTCTCAGCTTGCCAAGGAACACTAGGATGTTTAAATACAATAATTGAGTAAGAGAGTTTCATTTCCTAAGTAGCATAACAATGAAGTGTCTTATTTACACACACATCAGTAAATCAAGTCTATCAAAAACACTTCTTCAATCATTGTTTTTCAAGACAAAATCGTAGAGTAGTAATGAGACCATGCCAAAGACTTGTTATGTGGATCCTCATAGATATGTTTTTCTTTTTGTTCATTCAAGGATCACATGCTGTTTCTTTTGCAAGGGTTTGCACAATATTTGAGAGTACCAATACTTTTGCCCCATATATTGACACGTATGACACTCATGTCATCAACTCATAGCCAAAATCTAGGGTTATACCATAGATCATTCAAAAGCTAGCGGAGTTGTTGACATCCCAAAGGTGTGCATTAGAGACATAGAATTGTATCTCTTCTCTTTCTCTTTTTTTGAGCTAGTACCACAGTTTGATCCACAAGGTTAGCTTTGGCATGCATCACAATTACCACTAGACTTTATTTCAATCAAACAACTCCTTTCGTGAGTGCCATCAAGACTATCAAAATATCTATGGGGTTAAGTATCTTCAAGGGTATACCTCAAGACAATCATTCATCAAACAGGCCATAAATGTCAGACCTTTTCTTATTGTACTTGTTTTGCAATATTATTTCCAAGGCAAGACTCGGTTAGCTAAAGGAACTAGAGCAAGAGCTTCAACAACTAATCATCATACTAATAAAAAGCCTTACTCTAACCATATTAAATTACTACCACAAGCATGATATCTTAGCAAATCAACCAATTAAGATAAACCACTCAAACTTCAAAAGTGGGAGACATAGGACATACCTCTCATAAGTGACTTCATGATCCTCTTCCTTATAGGGATGTGTTCCTTCAAAACTCAAACATGATTATTCTCATAATAATATTAAAGAAAAGGGGAAAATTGTGAATCAACATTTACGAAAAAAGGAAGAAGGGAAAAATCTTTTTGTATTTTCGAGGATAGGGATTAAAGAATAGAAAAGATCTTGCGACCAAGAAAGGGTTTAAGAAAATAAAAACAAACTAAAAACAAAATCAAACTAAAAAAATCAAAGGAAAAAAGCAAAGTGTTGGAACAAGCCAACACGAGTGTTTCAAAGCTCGCAAGGAGCTCGAGTACAACCTTGTTATCACACAAATAAATTTGCCAGGGGAACACATCCCCAAGCTTAGGCTTTGAAAGACCTTTTGTTGCTCATTTCGGTGGCGGTGGATAGTTTCCCATGTTCCATTGGCTGCTCCAATCATGGAACTGGGTGGTGAGGCTTGTAGTAGCATCTCGAAGGTTGATGGAGAGGTTGTTCATGTTTTGAATACTTCCTTCGAGTGCATAGATATCTTCATAGGTGGTGTAGTAGTTTGGTGGTTGTATGTCTTCTTCGGGTTCTCCTTGTTCTACTTCTTCATCTTCTCCTCCTCCCATGGGTATATCTTGATGGGGTAGATTAGCCTCAACCTGCGCATCAAAATGCAAACCTCCATCCTTGATAGAGAATAAACCATTAGACAAAGGAGCCGGGATCAAGTGATCCGCTCCAGGTATATCAAGGAAGTATATACCATGAGTTTTAGACACCATACCACATGCTCTTAGAGTAGGGAGACGGAGATGGTGACTTCCTGTCAACGGCTAGATGTTACATAGGTTAATGTGAAGTGCGCGTGTAAGAACGGTCACAGCTCCCCCTCCGCATATGGGTCCTCGAGATTTAAGAGCTAGATTCTTAAGGTAAAACACAAGAAGAGCGCCCAAATTTGGCGTTAAGTTACAATTAATAATAGCAGCCTTTGCGAGGATCAACATGTCCTCCTCATTAACTCTAGTAAACTCACCACGTGCTTGTAGGGTGTTAGCAATAACATAAAACAAATAGCGAATAGCAGGATGATCAATTTGGTTCCCCTTGGGTGTGTTTGCGCGAATTTTCATTAAATTAAAGTATTGTAAAGGGGAAGTATTTAAAACAAAAGTAGTTTTGTGTACATCGGTGGTGTTGTTGGCAAACCTAAAGCATTAAGCCCATTGGCCGAGTGTTAGGGTGTACTCATAGTTCATAAGGCGGAATTTGATGTGATCAACTCCGGGCCTTTGTTCCTCAGTACAATCATTAGGGTCCACTTTATGCGTTAAAGTGCTGAAGAACTCAAGCATCAAGCAGCGATACATGGCAACATCCTAAAAGACAAAGTCATACAAACCAACATTGTTGCAAAGTAAATCGAAATCAGCATGAATGCCAAGTTGGTTGAGGATATAAGGACACACCCACTTGGTGGACTTGATTTCTTGGAGCTTGAGACGATTGAAACGGTTTAGCTGAAACTCCTCGGTGAACTTGATACCAAGTGACTCGGGGTGAACATATCAAAGGGTGGTGAATAGGAATCCACAGTCATCACACGTGTAAGACTCCTCGTGTTCATCTAAAAATAATAAGATAAAGTAAATAAAATTTCTAATAATTTTTTTAGTCCAATAGAAACTCCTCTAAAACTATACTAAGCATGCTCAATATCAAGATTCAATCAAGAACAAGACTTTAAGTCTAGATTGACAATGATGAAAGATTGAGTGAAGCTTTTGTACAAATAAGTTGAGGATAGGAGGAGAATCATACCTTAGATCGATTGAGTGCGAGGAATCGCATGAAGATTAAGTAAATTTGAAGATCCAATGGAGATGGTTTGGAGTTTGGAGGAAGAAGAAAGAGAAAGATTTGTTTTGGGGATTTTTAGGTTACCTCCTCGGGCTGGTTATGGTGGCCGCGTACGTGGTACGGGCGGGTGGTACGGCCAGAGCCCGCCCGTATCGGGTGACATACCTTGGGGTGACGAATCCCTTCCGATGGTGCACTTGGTACGGGCACGCTGTATGGTCACGCGCGCCCGTACTGCTGGTCGTTATCCATTTCTTGTCTTCGCTTGAAATCGGATGGTTTGCTCGAGGGTACGGTACAGGCGCGTCCGACCCTACTAGTGGTCGTTAAGAGCACTATTTCCTGTGGCAAAAATCAGAATTTCTATCTTCCTATGGCTCAATGTGGTATGGGCGCACGGTACGGTCCTTTCCGATCATACCAGTGGTCGTTAAGAGCACCATGAGCTACAAAACTCTAAAATTTTGATTAGAAGCTTCATGCGACTTTATACATCTTATAAAAGGACAAAATAACAGCAAATATACTACATAAATAATGAGAAATACTACTTAGTCCATGTGAAAGATCGAGGATTACCTTATTTCTTCTCCTCTCTCCAAAGGTCTTCTTGAACACTCTTTATTAAAAACAAAAACAAAAACAAAACAAGACTAACACAAAAGTAAAAGAAATATTTCACATGGGTTACCTCCCATGAAGCGCTTCTAGTTAAGGTTAATTAGCTTGACCTTGATGGCAATCATTTAGGTTTAAGAAGTGGAATACCCACTCCAAAATAGTTGGCTTTCAAAGTAATTATACCATCATCATCATTAGGCTTGGCCTTCTTCTTCCTAGGGAAGTGGACTATAAAAGGATCTCTAGATGGTACGCGTATTCTCACATTCCCCTCATGTAAATTAATTAAAGCTTTAATAGTTCTTAGGAATGGCCTACCCAGAACTATAGGTTCTATGGGATCTTCAGGCATGTCCACAATAAGAATATAAATGAGAGCGGGAGTACCTTTAATTTCAACAACTATATTTTCTTTTATCCCAACAGCTTGTTTATAAGTTGAATCAGCTAGATGGAGTCTCAGTTCAGTAGTGAAAAATGGCCCCATGTTTAGTTTGTCAAATAAGCTTTTGGAAATTGTTGAGACACTCGCACCAAGATCACAAAGTGTGAATATCTCATTGACCCCCAACTTAACTTTAATAGTGGGCTCAAATATATCATCTAGCTTAGCAAGCAGCTTATCAGCTAGTCTCTTATACTCCATCTCTAAATCTCGAACTTTAGATGCTACTTCTTGTATAAATTGTTGGTATATAGCATCATTACCTTGTTCTATACCAAAGTTCTTCATGGTGATCATCTTTAGTAGATCTTCCACGGTATATTCCGGTGTCGGCGCATTGTTATAATCCAGCTCTCCAGGTTTCTCTTCATTGGTTACTATCCTCATCATCTTGAGGTCTTCTACTGGATTTGGCTCGGGTTTTCTAGCAAACTTTGCTAGTATGAGAGCTTGGCTCTTAGCTACTTTCCCCAGCTGAGCCTCCACAGTCTTTGTCCTTTCCTGTAGAGCTTGCACATGCAACGACCTGGTTAAATAATTTTCCTATAATACTTTCATGGTTCTACGTGATTTTAATAAGCATATTATTTTTCTCGATTTGAGCTTGTATAAAGGTTCTAACAATTTGCTCAAACGAGAGATTTCCATGATTTGCTCCATTAGTATTATCATAATAGTTGTAAGGAGCTCCTGCGGGATTAGGATAATGTTTTTGAACATTAGAAGCATAATGATTTTCCTTGCAGGATTAAAAGGAGTGTGAGCTATAAAATTGACATCATTAATATCGGTAGAGACAACATTAACTTGGGTATCTTCTTTACCTTTTACTATGCTAAGTAGTTCATCTACCTTAGATGTAAGCTCTTC